>CM076580.1:1233440853-1233778199 GCA_034641835.2 Pinus albicaulis
TATCTATGGCCCAATCCAATCCTAGGAGTGCAGGATAGGGGTACACATCTTCTACAATTTTAATTACCTCAAATTCGGCCCGGACCTTAACTCGGGCGATATCTACCATGATTTTTGACAGTCTCCCCAACGGTATGATCTTCTTCTGGTTGGCCATGCACAGCTGGATAATGGACCATTCCAACTTAGGTTCTCCCATTCTCTGCCAAGTTTTCTTGGGAAATATGTTCACATCTGATCCTAGGCCCAAAATAACCTAATCCATTTCATAATCACCAATCTATGCTGCTAGCCACATTTCCCTACCAATGTGTTTCTTATGCTTATATGGTTTGTGCACATCCTTAACATCGAGGGGTGGATTAGTTCTTTCTACGAAGCTGTGTATTAATGATTAAAGATTTTCTAAGGCCCTTTGGTTGTGTAGCAGCTTCATACATGCCTACAAAAATGGTTTGACCTCGTCATCTACTTTGAGGTTTGCGGGGGACTGAGAAGTAGATGCCTTAGCCTTAGCAAAGTCTTTGTGAGTAGCGACAAAGGTTTCCTTTTCCTTTCGTAGGTCAAAAAATTCTTGTTTGATAGCTTCTCTTTGGATAAGAGGCTCAGCCACAACTTTCTCCTCATCTCCCCCAGTAGCCATGCCACTGCATGTTATGACATTAATTATTGGTCCTTCATCTCGAGGTTCTTCCTTAATCCTCTACACATTATTCATAGGTGTCTATTGATTTTCCTGCATTTTTCTATCAGAATTGGACATTCTTCAATCACATGGTCTAGTTGTGTACAATATTTGCAAGATTTCCTTGCAGGGTTCGAGCAGTCCCTCACAAAGTGCCCTACTTCTCCGCAATTATAATAGATCATTTTTCCTCTTCCCTGACCTGCACCTCCACCTATGCCTCCTCCCCTACCCCTAGCTGGGGAGCCACCTATGCCTGAGGGGAATCTTGGTGAAGAAGGGTTTGATTGTACCCTGTATAGGTTTCCTCGATTTATCATTAAATCATAAGTTCAGAAGTTCTATTCATCATGTCCTACTGATCATCAAAACCAGCACCATTGTTTCTTGAGTTCTAGAACATACGCACCTAGAAGTTGGCATGGTTAGTATCATGCAAGCCATCTATGCGACAATCATCACACCACAACATTGGTCCACTTGGTCCCATAGTCTCCCTAGGGCACAACGGACTGGTTCCCCCAGCCTGTAGGTAGTCTTCCAACAGTGGGCACTGATCCTTGGTATGGCCAAATACCCTACATCATATGCACCATACGTCTAGGCTAGCTTCTTTCCCTTGGTCATTTCACAAGTTCTGGATTTCCATGTGCATCGCCTCTAGCTGCCCTTACATTTGTTGTACTCCCAACTAGGTATCATCTCTTGGCACAACTTCTAACTTCAAAGCAATCTCCAAAGCTTTTTCCTGCGATTCAATGGCTTGCTGACCCATAGGTATGCGTAGGTGAGGCAGTAACATAGCGATGAACCATTCCTTGTGTTGTCTGTCATCATATAGAAATTCCCCTTCTTTGATCACCTTCTTTAGCCGTTGGTAAGCCTCCCATACAGGCTCAGAGGGCCCTTGCTTGAAATCATTTAGGTAATTCACAATCTAAGAGTAGGAATTAGGCTTCTGAAACTTCTTTTTTATGGCATTTTTAACCTCTTTAATGGTCGCATTTGCATGTTGAGTTGTGTATCCCATATGCCAATCCAGGGCTCTTCCTTCGAAGGCGAGGGATAGTTGTGCACTCTTTACAACATCGCTGGCCACATTCTGCGCAGTCCATACTAACTCTGTGACAAACTATAATCAGTTCATATCTTCGTCTCCTACACCCTTGAAGGTGGGTAACTTCATGTGCGTGGCCATATCCACTTCTGGGGATGGCAGCGATGGAGGAGGTGTGGATGAGTTCTTACCCTTGTGTGGATTTGAAGGTGGTGTCATAGGAGGGCTATTTCCTTCATGCGTAGCCGGTTCTCTTAATGGGATGTAAATAGATTTGTCCCCTTCTTGATTGACTTTGTAGTACTTTCCACTTCGGGTTGTACCCGCACTCTGATCAGAGCTCATTCACTTTCTGTGGCTACACAGAATGCCCTTTTCACACAATAATATGTTAATCAGTAATGGCAACGTTTTCAGAATCTTACCCCAGAAACCCTTGAAGAACCTTCGCTCTGCCTTAGAATAGGACACGAACTGATCAACTGCAAACTCCATCATAAATCCTCCCAACACACTATCCACCCAGTGAACTACCGTACGAGTGATGGTATTGTCAGTTATTTCCCACTATTGGATCAACTCTAGAGTCCACTGCATGACCCACTCATCCTTCCAACACGTTTGGAAATACACAAGCCTTTCCAGCCACTCCTAAAGCTCATTCACAAATGTGACAAAGAAAATTTCATAGAATTCAGTGAAAATGTACTTATTCTTCCACTTCTCTGTCATTAAATTCGCGCTGTGATTCTCTTTTACCACAAATTCCTAAACCTATTTTTCAAAACACTCTTCAATTTATTTCCTCTCAGGTCTCCAATGTTCCCTTTTCATTACCCGATCTCCCTCTCAAAATGCTCCTAATCCCAATAACGGAACCATTTGTTGGCTTCAGGGGTCCTGACCCAGGTTCGGAGGTTAAGGTTTGCCAAAAAACCCCTCTACTACTGGCCCTTTTGGGAGTGACCTACTTGCGCAGGCCAAAATCTCACCTGAAGCAGTATGGGAGGGTGTTGGAGCTAGGTTTCTGCACCCTGAGAGAGAGTAGGTTAGTCAAGCAGATCTGAGTTCGCAACTTACCAGGTTCACATAGGTATATTCGCAGGCTTTCATAGTATATATAGTTATTAACCACAACAGAGCTCTTCAGCTCTATTTGATACCTTCGCATCCATGTGCATAACAGCAATTATCAATACATGATATCATAAAACACAGCCTATAAACAGATGTACTCATAGCTAAACAGAAACCATCACAAAACCCTTATACTCGTAGCTGATACAGATCACAAATATAAATATTCATAACACAGATATAATTACAACATAAGCAGATAACGTAAATGTATTCGAAGCTCTGAATAGATTCCAAGGTTCACATCAACAATAACAAAATAGATCCAGATCACATAAAGATACTTCAACTATATCTGCATATATTATCATTCAAACCCAGTTACAATCTAACACAGCCTGCGCACACATCCAACAGGGTCCGCACACATCAAGACTGAGTATCTCTGCACACACAGCTAGTAGGAGTCCTTACCCAACAACCCAAAATAGATCTAAAAATTCGCACCTAGCATCAGACTTAATTCTTTTTCCTACCTCTAGACTCAAAATTTTCATCTATTTATAACAACTTATCCTACGCTTTCATGTGGTCCACAAACCATGGTTTACGGACTCTAGGTCTACCCTTGACCCATTATAATGCATTCGGGGCTTTGACCCACCCCAAAACCCCTACGTTAGACTAATTAATACCAAAAATATACAAAATTGTACAAAATTCGCAGTTGTAGGGGACCTTGTTCCAACACACTAAAAGTAGATAACTCTGAAAATATTATTGAGTTCATTGATCATATTATCATAAATATATTTGGTTTACCCGTTGCTTTGATGTTTGACAATGAATCTTATTTCTCAGGAGCTACTATGATAAAATTTCTATTAAAATATGTTTTAAACTCAAATGTTATGCTAACTATTATCCTCAAGGAAATGGTTTAGCTAAATCAACAAATAAAAACCTTATTAGAATCATTAAACGAAATTTTGATCAGAATAAAATAAATTGGCACAAATCATTACCATTTTCTCTTTGGGCAGATCGAATAACTCAGAAGGCCTCCATTGGCACTTCTCCATTTAATTTTGTTTATGGAAAAGAAGTTTTTCTTCCTACTAATGAAATTATTCCTTATCTTTCCCTGGTCCAATTTATTGATGAATCACCTTCTTCTTTGTTGCAATTAATACAATTAAAAATCCTTAAACTCAAAGAAGAAAGAGAAAAAGCTAAAGTTACTCATGCACATCATCAACAGTTAGTTAAAGCTTCATTTGATACAACTTCTGTCACTCCAAAAACATTTCAAATTAGTGATATGGTACTAAAATGGGACAAGACGCATGAGGAAAAAGGTAAACATACCAAATTCCAAAGATTTTGCCTTGGAACTTTTCAAATCATAGAAGAAATAGGCCCATCAACGTTTTTATTGCAAGATCTATGAGGCAAAAGAGATTCTTTGTTTGTTAATGGGAAAATTTTAAAGAAATGTTTTTCATAGGAGGTAACCCCTTCTATTTCCTGTATAATACTATTTTTTCTTTTCTTAGGAAAATAAAAGTTGAATGGTGTTGATTTTTTTCTTTTCAAATAAAAGTCTCAGAGAATTTTTATCTATTTATGGCTTCTAGAAATAAGAATTGTTAAGGAAACAATTGAAAATTTTGAATATCAAATAGATTTTATTTCGCTGAAAATTTTACTTTTACTGAAGTTATTTATTCTTTGATAAACTCTCACTTTTATAAAGTATGGTTACTCTACTATCATTCAAGAAAAGAATATTTAACATAGTAAAGACTCTTTTGCAGATAAGCACTCTTAAAATCTAAAATTATCATCTAAAATCCTCAAAAGGACCACTGATTCACCCCTACTAGCAAAATTTTCAATTTTTAGAAAGTAATTCCAAAAAATATGCTAAAGGTTAGAAGATAATAAGTCTCATATCACGATCTTGTTTACCATGTTCATAGGAAAATAGTTAAACCGACATTACCAATACTGCCTACCAAAATAGGGTAATGACTTGAGATTATATAAAAATGCAAGGGGTCTCATCAAGAGCCAGCTTGATTAGTTTAGTTACAACCAGTGAATGCCATTGTCAATATTTGGTTACCAAGCCAAGACAGTGGATTTTTAAGTGATAATTTAAAAAAAAAAGGACAAAAAATATTTACAAAAAAAAACAAGTTCCAAAAGAGATAAAGTATATAAAGTTGAGCTTATTTTTAGAATATTGTAATACTAACTGGATGGGACAATGAATCATTGTTGGGTAAAACGTAACCTTGCCAAAGGCTAAAATTGTCTACTGGATTAGAGGCTCTACCTGTGGTAAATGAGTATATATTTATAGAGCTAATCTGAATGAGACACCTGCTTAATATTTTTGAACTTAGTAAAGACTAATATAGATACTCATATTTTCATTTTTAAAGAGTAAATATCATGGATTATGATCAAGTGATATTTTATTTCTTAGTGAAATATTATTTGTATTGAAATTCATTCCTGCCACTATTTTTATTTTAAAAAGTTTTATAAACTTCAAAAAACTATTCAGAGATAATTGGTTCTCCCAATTGACTCGCCAATTGTTGTACGATACAACACTCCCCATTTATTTTAATAATAAATGGGGACCCTTTAAAAAATAAAATAGGATTTTAGAAGAATTTTTTGTTTTAGTGTTAAGTCTTAAACTTTAGAAATAAAAATCATTTTTCTTTTCACTTTAATTTCATTGCGCTTAGTGCAAATCGCAAAGATTTCAATCCAAACAAAGTTAAAAAAACATATAAGATTTGCGAATTGTGATAAATCCCTTCAAGCTTTGTTGAATTATATAAAATCCCCGTTGAAAAGTTTCAAAATCCCTTAAAGTATAAATCACATTGCACTTCCTTTAATGAACAAACCTATAACATTCTAAAAGGAGTTGTGATAAGTCAGACCCGATGAAACGATAAAATCTGCGAAAGAACATTACTTTCAGTCTTTAGTGCATATCGCGTTCTACAATTATTAACCAAATATAAATTTATATCCACCGTAATGAATTGCGATATGTGATTTCTACAGATCACATTTTGCAGTTCATTGATGGCGAAAACATATACTATTGGCATCTGCTAAAAGTTGTGATTTGCGCAATAACATTTATTCTTCAAGCGCTTGAAATTATTCTTATTCAATCAATATTTATAATAAATAATGACTAAGATCATTGGATTATACATATTGCGTAAATCGTGTAAGTGATTTTATAAATGAATTAAGGGTTATTAACAGGATTCAATGGGTAAGGGGTTCAAAGTATTGATATCTTAGTTGAAGCGTGTTTTAAATTTAAAGTGCTGGATTTTGATTTATGATTATTTAACTCTATTCTCTATCCTCATCTCTCCTCATATCATATCTAAATTTACTTGTTTTTGATGGAATTTAGGAAACCACCTAAGGAAGCAATATCAAGTGGAATGACAAATAAAGGAAAAGAAGTTGCCCAAGCTTCTATTTGTGAGACTACAGACATGCCACCATAATTCTCAGACACAACGTGTAATAAGGACAACAGGAGTTATTCATCAAAGCCATGTATAACCTGTTTGGAGGAGAACAACCAAGAGAACTAAAGAAAATAGTAACAACAGATGAGATAGTTTCATCAGAACTGTCTTACTTTGAAGTTGCATGCTCGTTTCTCCATAAGATAGCAGCAAGGTCGAAGATATTACCATACACTGATATGGTAAGGTGGTTCATTGATAACCTCAACATTTCATTCAGAACATTCAAGAACTTCAAATTGGAGAACATAGGTTCATTCACCGCTGAAGATTTATGAACAATGTATCATCTTCCTTCACCACACAAGATTTATTATAAAGCTTTATTGGAGAAAGTTTAAAGAAATAATTCAGACTTAATGAAGGTGATCAAAGGATGGAAATAATATCAAGGCAAGATAAGATGGGATAAACTTGGTATGTATCCCATTGCATAATTTCCATCTCCTTACTGTTATGTAGCAGGAATGTTATGTAGACTGTTTGCTAGACCTGATACCACGAAATTCTCTATTGAGTGGGTTCCTTTAATTAGTGTAGTCGTCAATTCCACTATCATGAATTGAGAAGATATTTTATCTAATAACTTTTTCAAAACCATCATGGACTATAGAACCAATATAGTATTTTCCACTAGGACAATTCCCGCTTTCTATATGAGCGCATATATCATGGTCGCCATATGTTTCTACTCAAGTTTTCCTAGAATGGGTTGGAAGTGGACAAGCTAATACCTTGACCCGATTCATATATATCATAGAGGCCTATGGGATTTTTAATTTCATTTACATTTTTACAAAATTTGTCATGGAGTTATGCTACCTATTTATCAGATTATTTGTAATGAGAGAATTCCCAGAATTTCCAAGGAAGCCAGTGCTGATATTCTACCTATAACTAGATGGTTTGGTGAGGAAATTTTACCTATATCAGATTTTTTGGGAGGTTTTCTTCTCCTCATTTCCTACCCTATTATGTTCCAGACAAGGTTTTTCCAAGATAAATTGCATACCAAACTCTGGTAAGCGATGTAACTAAGAAACTCAAATATTACAAGAAGGCCATTTGGCCTACTTTCCCAATACAGTGTGGCACTTTTTCCCTTTTTGACATAGGTCATGCAGCTAAAGAAGTTCCAAATATTACTTCATTTATTCTACCTTTAATTCCAGGAAGACAATTTGATCCAACTAATTTAGTTTAGAATTTTACCACTAGTCTTAAACTCATACCGTTCACAAATGAAAAAAGATATGTTCGATGATTTATTTGAAGGTGTAGAGAATTTTTCAGATGTGTTAAATACTGCATCAAATCAACTTAATGTCACAGATCTTAAATATTTTCATCAGTATAGAAACAAGAGGCTAGAAGCAGTCCCATTAAAGTTGTTAAAAATGGAAGATGTCAAAATACTAACTCCCAACATCAATTTTAGAGCTCAGATCATTCTGATAATGAATCTGAGAACATAGATGGAAGCCCTAAGAAGATAATTGAAAAACTAATTAAAGGAATTGATATGCAAACTGAGGAGGAAACTTGTGGAGCTTAATCATCTTCAAAAGAAGTTCAAGATGTTCATATTACACCTAAGCTGACAGTTAAACCTCAAGCAAAGGATTTAAATATGGAATGGGAAAAATTTTCTAAGCACTGGAGACACCACCACCACCAAAGCCTAATGCTGAAGAATCGACAAGTTTTCAAACACCTTAGCAAACCTAAAATATAGTGGAAACTATAATTCCACTATAACAGGTACTAGAAGATTAGGATAAAGAGATTATCCCAGCCTACCCAACACAGGAAATCATTTTGAAAATTGAGGAAATACCTCCATTAAATTTTTTCTACAGCCCAAACCACAAAGTTGTAGTCAAAAGAAGAAAGAGAGGAAGAATTATGAATCAGTGATAGCTCTTGGCAATGAATCAGTAGATTTTGTATGGAAGGAAACTTTTGCCAATACTACTGAACAACCCACTAAACTATTACAGTTTTCTAGTTCATATGTAACTACTACAATTGACAAAGAAGAAGAAGTGAAACTTCTTCTCAAATAAAAGGAAGACAAAGTTCAATAATTGGGAATAGTACTAGAACAAGAAAAGCTTAATGCCAATAAGAAGATTGAGATGAAAATGTCATAATTCCAAAAGGACTTTGAAAGATTAAATTTGCAGCACCAAGTACATATTTCAGAAAAGGAAACATAGATAGAAGCAGTGATGGATAAACTAAAAAGTCAACCTCAAACAAAGCAATTTATTAAAGAGGCACTTGAATGGAATGCCAAATTGAAGGAGCAGCAAGAAGATTTTTGTCATCAAATCTCAGTTACTAGTTCATATTGTGATACAAGAAAGACTTTAATTCAAAAAGTGGCTAATAGGAGGCTAGAATTAGAAAAGGTCCAAAAGAAAATTTCTGAGTTCATCTTATGGCAAGAGTCTGATATAGGAAAGAAATTTGATCTCTCCAAAATTGATAAGTTTCACAAAGATATTGTATTCAAATATGGGGAAATGCAGTTAAGAGAAGCAGAGAAGGCAACATCAAAGGCAGCAAATGTGACAAATGAAATCATCGAATCTATTAATGGATAGCTTCTAAATGTTGAAATTATCAAATAATCTTCAGTTGAAGTGCTCCCAGAGCTTAAACTATTAGAAGCACGGTGGAAGGAAATCACAGAGACATGGGCAGAAGCTATTACAAATATAACCAAGTTAGATCAGGAAAATTACTGGAATTTTATGATCAAACCACATCATCAGTGCCTGACTCTACAATCGTTAACTGATTCCACTAAGAGAACGTTGTTGGAAATATGATGCAGAGTGTTGTCCTTGATGGCAACCCACTGAATGGAGATGAAGACATGCGACTGTTGACAAGTGTTGTCCTTGATGGCAATCCACCTGATGAAGTTATTCTTGACTTGATGGACTTGGTAAATGATGTAAATCTGATGTTTGTTGACAATATGATGCTGAGTATTGTCCTTGAAAAGCAACCCACTTGATGAAGATGATGAAAACTTACTTGATGAAGTTGTGCTTGAGAGAATATGTTCCTGATGAAGAAAATATGATGTTTCTACAGTGTGTACAGAAGGCAATGAAGAAAGGAATTCAGAATGTACTCAAAATATGATGAAAAGAGTATGTCTCTTTGTATACGCGGATTGGCCTAGGGGAAGTCGCGTATGCACGCGGAAAATAACGTGCCAAGTCGCGTATGGGCAAAAGCGCTCAAAAAGTGCAAAACCAAGGGTAACCACCATGATATTGACCCATTGTATTGGGTAATGATCCGCCTAATTGACCCCGTCCAGGTTGTTTTGGGCTCATGGTATTGCTTTGGCCCATGGTATTGAAAAAGGGGCTCATGGTATTGAAAAAGGATAAACCTATATAAGGAGAAGAAATTCATTGTGCAAAACATGAGTGTGAGAGCAAGATGTCTGAGCTAGAATGAATACTTCTCTGTGAAGTATATCTGTATGGAAAGGGTAAAGGTTTGATGATAGATCTGAATCTATGAAGCACTTATGAAGAAATGATGAAGTGGGATCTTTAGATCTGAAATGTACTTGTATTTGCTAGATCTGTTTATGGAAGGCCTAGATCTGTGATGAGGCGAACATCTAGGCGAACATCTGTCTGAAGTAAAGGGTTGAATCTGAGCTGAATGTCTGATCTGAAGAAGTATGCTGCTCTATAATGATTGAAGATCTATACGCTACTTCGCCGCAGAGGAAGCGCGTATATACGCAGCTTCGATGAAGTGAAAGCGCGTATGCGCAATGAAATACATACAGAGGTATACGCTGGTTTGTGTGGACGGAAGCGCGTATATACGTGACATCAGTAAAGGGAAAGCGCGTATGCAAACTAGGGTTTGCTGAAGCAAGGGGTATGAAATATCTGATCTGTTCTGCTGTGTTTCTGCTATCTGATCTGTGTTGATATGTGTTGGTGATGTTTGTTTGGGCTTAAAAGTGGTTGGATCCAGTGTGGAAATTGATGAAACGTGGTCCATGGTGGAGCTGAGGGTTGTTGCCTTCAGTCAGGGGGTCGTAGCTCCCTTCCAGGTGAGGCTGGTAAAGGAGATCAGGGGGTCGTGGCTCCCTTCCAGGAGAGGCTGGTAAACAAGAGCAGGGGGTCGTAGCTCCCTTCCAGGAGAGGCTGGTAAACGAGCGTAGGTGGGTGTCTGTGTGCTGGTAGGAGGCTGCGCCAGCACATATGTTGTAAGATGTTTTCTCTATAATAAAATATTGAAGGCTGAGCAACTGCAGCGGTGGTTTTCTCCCGTTTGGGTTTCCACCTAAAAATCTTGGTGTTCATGTGTGATGCTTTGTGTGATGGTTTATTAAATTTCTTACGCATGTTTACTGTTTATAGAACATCTAATGAATGAATGATGGAATGATATAAGTGAAGAACTAATGGCATAATTAGATCTCTGTGTATACATGAGTTTTATGAAGGATATCCACGTGTATACGCTAGTTGGCTTCAGAAAAGTAGCGTATGGGTTTTAAAGGAATGAAAAAGTAAATTTTTTTGAATATGCAGTAAATACTGATTCACCCCCCCTCTCAGTATTCTTCCCAACAATTGGTATCAGAGAGTGGTCCTTCTGCAGAAGCTTGATCGCTTGAAGGAGATCTGTCGCAATGGGAAAGAAGCAAAAGAAGAAGGTTACTCAAGGAAATAAGAAGCCTCAGAAATCATGTATAGCAGAAATTGAAGAATATGAAACAGGTATTGATCGTTGCTCTTGTATTTTACTTAATTGTATATGCAAGGATTATTATAGTGAAAGTGAAGATGAAGAAGATTCTGACCAAGCTCTACAAGTGCTCATGGCAAAGAAGAAGGATACTCAAAGTAAGGAGATAGCTGAATTTGACAAAAATGAATCAGATAGTGATTGGGGTCATCCATTGAAAGATCGTAGTTGTGCAAACAATGGTGATGATGGTAAATAATATGCTATCGAAAGATAATATGCTATCGAAGAAAATCTGTCAAGAAGTAAAGATGAAGATAGTGAGAGAAAAGTTGTGGATCTAGAAGAAGTTATCAAAGATCAGCAGAGAATATTTAATGAGAAGGAAGCGGCTAAAAAAGCTTTGATATTTAGACTGAAAAGGATGTTCGATGATGTATACAGTCGAAATAAAGGATATGAAGCTGGAATCATCTCTCTGCAAGCAGATCTTGAAGAGTCAAATAAGAAAAATGAAGGACTTGAAGCAGAAAATGTTTCTCTAAAAACAGATCTGGAAAAATCAAAAGGGAAGAATGAAGGTCTTGAAGAAAGTACAGAAATCATCTCTCTACAAGCAAAACTTGAAGCATCAAGTAAGAAGAGTGAGGAACCTATACAATCATTGGAAAAGGAAGGACTTGAAGCAGAAATAATTTCCCTCAAAGAAGACTTGGATGAATCAAATAAGAAGAATGCAGGACTTGAAGCAGAAAACATATCTGTGAAAAAAGATCTCGAAGCATCGAAGAAGAAGAAGGAAGAGCTGCAACAAACATGTGAAGAAAACGAAAATTGGTTGAAAGAAGAGATTATAAATCTGAAGGATCAAGTAGAAGATGGAAGAAGGAAAGAAGAAAGCATGACAAAGCAATGTCGAAGCCTTGGAGGTTAGAGGTAAATATTCTCAAAGGTAATTTAGAAGAAAAGGTTAGACTTTTGAGGTTTCAAGATAGTACTAAGTTTAGGATAATATTCTTAGTAGTCAAAGGTCTGCTTCTATCAAACTTGGTCGCCGCTTGGTTTTTTCGTAAAAGCCGAGCAAAGTAGAATCTAGTTCACAAGAGAATGCTAATGATTCAAAGGAAGGTGTCAATACGAAACTTGAAGTGTTGACAGAAACAAAAGGTCAACCAACAATGAAGAAATCGCAAAGGAAATCATTCAATAATGTTGAATGTTTCAAATGTCATAATTATGAGCATGTTGCAGCAAATTGCGAGACGGAATCATTTCAGTCACAATCAAACGAGATTCTATTCGAAGGTACTGCGAGTTTCTTCGAAGGATATTGTTTCTCATGTAACATGTATGGACATAAAGCGGTTGATTGTAAAAGGAGAAAGAATAAAAATACTCATTATGATTCTTATGTTTATTTCTGCGGCCACATGAGATGTTATGCTTGTAACAAGTATGGACATGTAGAGAAAGAATGCGGGATGAACGAGATGCAGGAAAGTGGACAATATTCGGTAGCACGGTTGGAAAGCTCAAGCAAAGTTGGAAAAAGAAGGAGGAGCGATCGAAACGTAGAATTCGGACCCCTACGCGATCATCCTCTGGAAGCTTACTTCTGCGATTGACTCAGGAATGATGTGGGATACATTATGAGATTTAGTAATGTATCGTCACGGGGGGAGCAATGCATGATGACTCTCATGGTTGATTTGATTACTTTGGTTATATGAATTTCTGACAGTGCATCTGGTGTAAAAAAAAGACAAGAACAGAAGGTAAATTTGCAGGAGGAAATGAAGGTGTGAAATTTTCTATATTTCACTTTCCATACGCGGGTTATATTAACAGAAGTCGCGTATACACGCAAGTTTCAGCAGACACAGTCGCGTATGCATTGATGATAAGAGAATTTATCTGATAGCTGAAGATCTGGAGCAGAGGTCCAGGGGGAGCATCAGTCTGACTGCTAATGATTGCACTGTTAGCATTATTCTGGTTATACTCATGATAATGAAATGATACATGGGTTCTTATGTTGAAGATTATGGATGAAGCCTGTTTACTTTATGATGAAGAGCATTCATTGTTGAGATGAAAGTCTTATAATTCAGAGAAGAGGACAGATCATGCAGAGATTGACTGGCGATGACTTATTTGTCGAAGGTGTTTCGGATTGCACGGAGATTGAAGAACTCTGGTTAAGTTCATAGAAAGTTGAATGCTAATGATTGCATTGTTGGCAATATGACTGCTTATTCTTTGGTTATTGTGATACTCATGCTCAAATGATGATGGCTTGGTACATGGTTTATGATGATGAGACGTTGAATGAGCTATGTTTACTTCTTGCTGGAGTTTATCTGTTGGATGAAATTGGAAGTCTAGTTCATGCAGAGATTGTTACTATGGTTAAGATCTTTTGCCTACATATGGTACTTCATGTTAAATCTTAAATATCATGGTGATGTTGGACCACATGGAGGATTGCTTGACACTTATGTGAAGATGTTGTTATGATATGAGAATCTTTCTTGGAAAGATTGTATTGATTTTTAAGCAAGAAATGCGGAAGGCTTAGTTACCCCACTCTTGTGCCTTTGCTTCAACCATTGGATGAGCGTAACAGAACACAACTACATTGTCTGTTCTATCTATCTGTAGTCCAGGGAAGTAGTCAAATATCTCAGAAAGAAGCTGAACACTGTCTTTGCCTCACAGAGAATCAGATCTAGTTGAAATTTAGAAGATGACAGTGGATACGCGGGTTTCATGAAACACAGTCGTGTATATACGCGAGTTCCTACACAGAAAACCGCGTATGTCTGATTGCTGACAATTTTGCTTGGAGTCAGCTCTCTTCAGAACAGCTGCAATACTGTTTGGTATCTCTGATACTGTTTGGTATCTTTGGTGGTGTTCCAGTGCTCATAATTCTATTTCTCATGTTTTGATAAAGATGCCTTGCTGATTTGTTGGTGAAAGTGTTCAGGATGCACAAACTAAGGGGGAGCCTTAGTCATATGAAGAGGATGCTTGGATGCACAGATTCAGGGGGAGCATTAGCGTTGCTGAGTATAATGCATGGTTGGCATTATGATGGTTCTGAAATATGTTCTCATTCTTGAGGACTTTTAATTGGTCTTAAATGGTCATTTTTGTAATTTGTTGAAAAAGTCTTGTTGAGACTCATGATGTAAAATTTGTAATATTCGGTCATGTAAGGACTTGTCAATTTTGTAAACCCACTTGGTTGGGTATTTGATCAGAATTTTGTAAACCACTTGGTTAGATGTTGCTGAGTCAAATTTGTAAACCACTTGGTTGGGTAGTTGAGTCTCATGTAAATCACTTCGGGTGGATATTTGTTGTAAGTATGAGTCATTGGTGATAGGAAAGTCATGGAGTCATGTACTTCTGTGGAAAATATGTTTGGAGATTCAGCATGAACTCAGGGGGAGCTTGGTCACTTCAGTTTATATCAGATCTGCAGAGCGCTTCTTCTACATGAGGAGAAAAGGGGGTGAGTGCGTTGGTTTTGATCCGCCCGTTGCCCTTGATGTCAAAGAATGATGGTTTGATAAAGCGGCTGCCCTTGATATCGAGGGGAGAGTGTGTTGGTCTTGATCCGTTGGTTTTGATCCACCCTTTGCCCTTGATGTCAAAGGGGGAGAGTGACATGGTGTTTGAATGAAGAGAAAGAATGGTGTCAAAAAATGGAGAGAGTGACATGGTGTCATTGTATTCTTAATGTACCTATCTGTTGTGGTAACCAAACACCATCGTGGTTGCCATCAAGTCCAAAGGGAGATATTGTTGGCAATATGATGCAGAGTGTTGTCCTTGATGGCAACCCACTAAATGAAGATGAAGACATGTGACTATTGACATGTGTTGTCCTTGATGGCAAACCACCCGATGAAGTTATTCTTGACTTGATGGACTTGGTAAATGATGTAAATCTGATGTGATATGATGTTTGTTGACAATATGATGCTGAGTGTTGTCCTTGAAAGGCAACCCACTTGATGAAGATGATGAAAACTTACTTGATGAAGTTGTGCTTGATAGAATATGGTTTGATGAACTAAATCTGATGAATCTACAGTGTGTATAGAAGGAAATGAAGAAAGGAATTCAGCATGTGCTAATTCTATGATGAAAAAGAGTATGTCTCTAGGTATACGCGGATTGGCCTAGGGGAAGTCGCGTATGCACGCGAAAAGGAACGTTGCAAGTAGCGTATGGGAAAAAGCGCTCAAAAAGTGCAAAACCAGGGGTAACCACCATGGTATTGACCCATTGTATTGGGTAATGATCCGCCTAATTGACCCCGTCCAGGTAGTTTTGGGCTCATGGTATTGTTTTGGCCCATGGTATTGAAAAATGAAATCCTATATAAGGAGAAGAAATTCATTGTGAAAATTATGAGTGTGAGTGCAAGATGTCTGAGCTAGAATAGATAACTACCTTAGTATATACGTATGGAAAGGGTAAAGGTTTGATGATAGATACGGATATGATGCACTTATGAAGAAATGATGAAGCGGGACTTCTATATCTGAAATGTACTTGTATTTGCTAGATCTGTTTATGGAAGGCCTAGATCTGTGATGAGGCGAACATCTAGGCGAACATCTGTCTGAAGTAAAGGGTTGAATCTGAGCTGAATGTCTGATATGAAGAAGTATGCTGCTCTATAATGGTTGAAGATCTATACGCTACTTCGCCGCGGAGGAAGCGCGTATATACGCGGCTTCGATGAAGTGAAAGCGCGTATGCACAATGTAATTTGTACTGAAGTATACGCAGGTTTGTGTGGACGGAAGCACGTATATACGCGACATCAGTAAAGGGAAAGCCCGTATGCAAATTAGGGTTTGCTGAAGCAAGGGGTATGAAATATACGATTATTCTGCTTTGTGTTACTATTATACGATACGTGTTGATATGTATACGCTTGGTGATGTATGTTTGTGCTTAAAAGTTTGGAAAGGGTTCCGGTGTGAAAATTGATGAAACGTGGTCCAAGGTGGTGCTGAAGGTTGTAGCCTTCAGTCAGGGGGTTGTAGCTCCCTTCCAGGTGAGGCTGGTAAACGAGATCGAGGGGTCGTAGCTCCCTTCCAGGAGAGGCTGGTAAACGAGTCAGGGGGTTGGAGCTCCCTTCCAGGAGAGGCTTGTAAACGAGCGCAGGTAGGTGCCTGCGTGCTGGTCAAGTCTGCGCCAGCACATATGTTGTAATATGTTTTCTCTATAATAAAATATTGAAGGCTGAGCAACTGCAGCGGTGGTTTTCTCCCGACTTGGGTTTCCACCTAAAAATCCTGGTGTTCATGTGTGATTCTTTGTGTGATGGTTTATTCTGTTCTTACTGCACATGTTTACTGTTTATAGAACATCTAATGAATGAATGATGGAATGATATAAGTGAAGAATTAATGGCATAATTAGATCTCTGTGTATACGCGAGTTTTATGAAGGATATACGCGTGTATACGCTAGTTGTCATACAAGTAGCGTATGGGTTTTGAGAATGAAAAAGTAAAAAGTTTGAATATGCGATCATCTTTTGATTCACCCCCCCTCTCCGGTATTTTTCCCAACAAACGTTGCCAACACTTTCAAATGTAGTGTTTAAAGGCCAGGTCGGATCTGAGATCACACAACCAGCTCAGCTAAAGCCGATGGTAGATATTTTCCACCTCAGAGATCAAATGGGAAAAGAAGATCAACTCACCTAAGCATGTTGTTATTTTTATTCCTAGATTGTAGTTTAAGTTTACTCATTATGAGGAAGGTGGTTTGAAACCTCCTCAAATTTTTATGTAATAATCTAATTTAAACATATTTAGTTTAGTATTTAAACCCTTCTCATGTATTTAGAGAAGGGTCCATAAATTTGTCAAAAAAATTTGCAAAGGAATTCACTTCTGTATGTTTGTGAATTCCTTGATGAATTAATGGAATAGAGTCTATTTTCTTTTGATATTGAAGCTTTTTAACTGAAGTTGCACTATTGTACTCATTGAATTGATTTAACGTGAAGAGGAGCATAATACTACTGTCGGTTTGAATGGGTAGAACCTAGTATATATGGCATTTCTACACATTATGTTAAGTTTTTCTTCTTGAATTTCCAATCATGTTTTATCTGTATTATATATGAAAGTTGTTATCATAAGTAAATGTTAAATGCACTTTTGTACTGATATTTGTTTATGGTTTCTTGTCTCATATATGCTTAATTTATTAATGCGATATATATTTCACAATTGTTTTGATTAAACTATTTTGTCAAAAGAATTATTTTTACATAATTTTCATCTCTTTCAACTATTGAATAATATTCATTACCAATTGTTGAAAGATATTTTTCTAGATCACATTGCGGAATGAATACTCCCAGGTATATATTAGAATAGATATTTAGTCATTGCATATGATAGATTAAATCATTTTTCCATTTGCATGTTATAAGTAAAACACACCCTAATCATCCTTATTGGGAAATTGGTCCCTTTATCCCTAGTCAGAGCCACTACACCAAATGAAAAAGGACTTGCTCCAAGGTCCGGATCGGGTGGTTTTCCCCCATTTTGTTGCAGCGGATTTCCGAGGCCTCAAAATTTTGGCACTAGAAGGAGGGCCAATTGTGAATGGCCAGAAGGCTTGATGAATCTAAAATCCAATCTAAGAGTCTCTCTCCCTCTAGATCCCCTTCAAATTATAGAACATTATCTAGATCTAAATCCTTAAGATCTGAAGTTGAACATCCCTCTCCTAAGTCTCCTAGTGAAACTCAATCAATACTATCTCCATATTTTCACCAAACTCCCCAGAAGTTCAGTCTTTGATTGAAAATTTAGAGAGAGTATCCATTTCTACTGAAAAGCCTGAAACTTCTCAAACATTTGAAATTAGTGTTTCATATTCTTTACAACCAAGACGAATATTAACTCGATCGGAAAATTATAAGATAGGAATCCCTCCTTTTGAATTTCCTATTGATACTTCTCGAAGGAAAATAAAGAAGACTGAATCAAAGACAACCACCATCGAGGTCTTATCCAATAATCCACCCCATTTACCTCCATTACCTTCACTCATTTCAACAACTTCTATTCCAATAATCAGTGTTAGTTTAACTAGTTCCAATACCAAAACTACTACTCCTTCAACTAGGTCTAGCACTCAAAATGCCTCTTCTTCAACTCAAACTTCACTTATCATCTCCACCCAAGGTCCAATGGCAGGCCAACAACCTCCACCAAATGTGAACCCATGGAATAATCCAGGTGTTGTATAAATGTCATCTCCCCTTCACCCTCTTCCTAAATACCTTGAAAGATGGTTACCTAAATTCAATCCTGATGATGGTCTCCCAGCTAAATAACACATACATAATTATATGTTAGCCATAAATTTGAAAGAGTTAACCGAAGAAGATTGTGTAGTCAGATTATTTCCATATACTCTTACAGGATTTGCAGGATCTTGGTATTTTTCATTACCTACTCACTCTATAACTAGCTGGAATATGTTTGAAGAACAATTCTAACCTAATTTTGGAGATGAATGAACTAATACATCGCTCATCAATGACCTATTAAAACTTAAGGCTAAAACAGGAGAGAAAATAAAATATTTCAGTTCCATTTTTATAAATTACTAAATAAAATCCCTGATACATCAGTTCCTGGTGCTAAGGTACAAATTGAGTGGTATATTTCTTCTCTCCCATCTAACATAGCCATTTTTGTCGACAGAGCAAAGTTACCCACATTGGCAGAAAATATCAAGGAAGCTTTGTTTGTAGAGAAACATATTATAGCTCTTCGAAAGAAGAATACTCAAGAAGACAGGAAGTCCAAGAAAGTATCTTTCAAAGATGATTCAAAGAAGAAGCCACCAAAAAATCCTTTTGATGTAGAAGGTCTTTAGAAAGTTTTAAAAACCATGACAAATGAAATGGCAGACATCAAGAAACAAGTTGTTGAAAGTTCTAATACAAAGAAGGATTTCAGACCTTTCAAGAAAAATCAGTGTTCTGCTTCTGAGCCGCCCAACATCATATCAAATGCAGAGTCTGATCAAGACACAGATGAGGAGAAAATAGAAGAAGAAGAAACTGAATTCAAAGAAGAAGTTTAACTTAATTGCATGTGGGATTTCAACCTACCAAATGATTGAAAACACAAATTTTTACCCATCAGTACAAGGAGCAAGAATACCTCTAAAACAACACAACCTAATAAGAAATAGAAGAATTCAACTACTGATAAAGAAAAAATAGTAAGTAAGAAGTCTACATCTAAGGCTACTCAGACTAACCCTGCTCTTTCAGATGTTCCATCTACATCAAAGAAAATGGTAGTCTCTGACACCATTGAATATAATGTAGTGGAAGGTATGAAAAAGACTAGGGCTAATATTTCAATCCATGAACTTACTAAACTGAAAACACAACCTAATCAAAAATAGAAGAATTCAACTACTGATAAAGAAAAAATAGTAAGTAAGAAGTCTACATCTAAGGCTACTCAGACTAACCCTGCTCTTTCAGATGTTCCATCTACATCAAAGAAAATGGTAGTCTCTGACACCATTGAATATAATGTAGTGGAAGGTATGAACAAGACTAGGGCTAATATTTCAATCCATGAACTTACTAAACTGAAACAACAACATAATATTTTACTTAGAGGTTTGAATGCAGTCCCTGCTTCCGCCTTACCTACTCCGGTAGTAGTTCAAGCTGCTAATCATATGGGTAAACCTCCTTCTCCTTCAACTAAAATAGATGCTATAGATCTTATTATGATAAGTGATCGATCCATATCTCATACTCCTCCATTCCTCTTGACCTATGAGATCTATAATGAGAATGTTCATAATTGCTTAATTGATTCAGGGGCTTCCTCTAATATCATGCCGAAATCAATATGTGCTAAATTGAACATAAATCCTCAAAGTTATATTGTTCATACAGCATAACCTTATAGAACAAAAGCAGAGGTTGTAGGAGAAATAAATCCCGTTTCCATTAGATTATCATCAAACCCTAAGGTTTCCCAGATATTCGACATTTTGGTAGCTGATATTCCTGAATTTTATGGTTTAGTATTGAGTAGAGACTGGTCTGAGAAACTTCATGGATATTTTGCAACAGACTGGTCATATATGTGACTTCCACACAATGGAAAGCCAAACCAAATTTGAGTAGACCGTGAGAAATTCATGAAACATACAGTACCTGATCTTGAAGTAATCAACGAGCCAGAACCGTTCAATAATAATATTATTAGAAATTACTCAGTAGAATCATTTCTTGGAAACTTTAATGCCCAACCATCACCCTTCTTTGATAATGTGGTTATCTCTCAAATTGAAAATTTTTCCCAAACAGACAATTCCAAATGTAAAATTTTTGTAAATAAACCAGTAGTTAATTCTTTATTCTAATGGTTCTAAATCAGAAGATGGTGTAGAAACTGGCTGTATTTTGATAAGTCCTGAAGGAGAAAATATCATGCTATCTTTCAGACTTGAAATCGATTGCACAAAAAATATAGTAGAATATGAAGCACTAATTCAAGGTTTGTATAAAGCAATTGACCTTGACATTAAATGTCTTCAAGTACTTGGAGGTTCAGAAATCATTGTCAAACAAGTAAGAAATACCATCCATTGTCATTCTGGACATCTTGACCATTATTAGTCGTTGTCCAGGACTTGACTTCTCATTTCTTAGCTTTTAATATTTCCTCTGTACCCATAATACAAAATGCTAGTGCAGATTTATTGGCCAATGTCGCATCCAAATTAATCCCATCTCAAGAATTTAGTCTCGATAGGTTTTCTATTGAGTTGATTTTTAGACCATTTGTTCCTGATAATATTACTAATTGGAGAGTCTTTAATCATGATTTTGATATCATTGATTTCCTTACATCTGAAGGATCTTATGAAAATCAAATTTGAGATGAACATGAACATGAAATTCAAATAAACAAAGAACAGGATGAAAATCCAATACCAAAGTCAGTTGTGAAACTAGAATACCTTTATGATTTAAACGATATGTACAAAAGAGTTACTAATTCTAAAAATCAAAGTTAAACTTTAATATTTGAGTTAGTAAATCTTGGAACTGATGATAAACCAGTCTTGGTATATCTTCTGAATAAAGAATAACATTTGTCAAGATATTAAGGGCCTACAAAAGTGTTTTTGCTTGGGATTATACTGATCTCAAAACATATGACACTTATGTTATTCAACACACTATTCCTATGATTTCATATGAGAAATACATACAACAAAAGTTGAGGAAAATTCATCCTAATATTGAAAGTCAAATTAAAACAGAGTTGAATAAGCTCCTCCAATCTAAGATCATCTTTCTAGTTAGACATTCAAAATGGGTATCAAACTTAGTTCCTATCAAGAAGAAAAATTGTGACATTAGGATTTGTATTGATTTTAGAAATTTAAATAAAACATGTCAGAAGGAAAATTTTCCATTACCAACCATGGAACAAGTACTGCAAACTGTAGCTGGTTCTGAACTTATGTATTTTCTAGATGGGTTTTCAGGATATAACCAAATCGTGGTACATCCAGATGAAAGATTAAGGACTACGTTCAAGACTAAGTGGTAAACTTATGCCTATCAAAAGATTCCATTTGGGTTAATCAATGCAAGTGCCACCTTCCAAAGAGCTATGGACACAAATTTTAGAGGAATCATTAAAAAATCAGTGGTTATTTATCTAGATGACATCACAATATTTTTTAAACAAAGAACCAATCATTCAAAAGACCTACAACAAGTTTTTGAGCGATATAAAAAGTATGGAATATCACTTAACCCGAAGAAGTCATATTTTTCTCTAGATGAAGGAAATTTTTTAGGATTCATTGTGTCCAAAAAGGGTATTTATATCGACCCTGAAATAATCAAAGAAATTAAAAGGATTCCTTTCCCTCATAATAAAAAAACTATGCAATCATTTCTTGGACAGATAATTTTTTAAAGAGATTTGTCCCTAACTTTTCGTAGATAGTTTTACCTTTACAAACAATGATCAAGAAAAAATCAGTCTTCAAGTGGGGACATAATGAAAGGAAAGCATTTTATTTAATCAAACAATATATTATCAATGCTCCATTCTTGAATACTCCCAATTTTCTTAATCCTTTCACTTTATATACATTCTCATCAGATACATCATATGCTGTCGTCCTGACACAACTCAATGACCAACAAATTGAAGCACCGATATTATTTTTCAGTTCCAATTTGCAAGGTGCAGAACTAAACTATTCATCTATTTAGAAACAAGAATTTGTTGTCTTCAAATCTATAAATAATTTTAGGCCATTTCTCCTCAAAACTCACATCAAGATAATGTTTTCATTCTCTGTAGTAAGGAAATTATATATGCAAAGAGAACTAGGAGAGAAAATGGCTAATTGGGTAACTGCTTTACAAGAATATTATGTAGAAATTAGACCTTCTAAAATTGTTAGAGGTCAAGGTTTTTGCATAATGTTAACATGAGCATCCCATTTATCATCAGAAGCAGATCCAGGTAACGAAGTACAAGTATCAGAGGTAAGCCTCAAAGATGCTCAGTCTCAATATGCCGATCTCATGTTTTATTTGAAAAATGGATATGCCCCCACACAATTCAGTTACAAAACAAAGTGTGCTTTAATATTAAAAGCTAAGTAATATGAAATGGTTAATGATGTATTTTTTAGAAGAAACTTTGATTTTTTATTATTAAGATGCTTAGAGAAAACTGGAGTAGAGAAAGTTTTGCAAGAACTCCATGATGGACTAGCTGGAGGACATTTTGGAGGAAATACAACAGCACATAAAATACTGCATTCAGGTTGCTATTGGCCAACAATTTTCAAAGATGCTCATGATTATGCAAGGAAATGCAAAGTCTGCCAAAGTGCATCTGGAAGACAAAGGAAACCAACTTTTCCATTACAACTAGTTAATATCGAATAACCATTTGAACAATGGGGATTAGATATAATTGGTGAGATCGTTCCTAACTCTTCCAAACAACATAAATACATCCTCACAACTATCAATTATTTTACTAAATGGGTGGAAGCAATTCCACTAAAAGTAGCCAACTCTGAGAATATTATTTAGTTCATTGATCATTTTGTCATAACTAGATTTGGTTTACCCACTGCTTTGATGTTTGATAATGCATATTATTTCTCAGGAGCTTCTATGATAGAATTTTCTATTAAAAGAGGTTTTAAACTCAAATATTAGGCTAACTATTATCCTCAAAAAAATGTTTTAGCAGAATCAACAAATAAAAACCTTATTAGAATCATTAAACGAACCGTTGACCAAAATCAAAGAAATTGGCACAAATCATTAACATTTTCTCTTTGGGCAGATCGAATACCTCATAAGGCCTCCATTGGCACTTCTCCATTTAATCCTGTTTATGGGAAAGAAGTTGTTCTTCCTACTAATGTAGTTATTCCTTCTCTTGCCCTGGTCCAATTTATTGATGAATCACCTTATTTTTATTTGCAAGTAAGACAATTCCAAATCCTTAAACTCGAAGAAGAAAGAGAAAAAGCTAAAGTTACTCATGCACACCATCAAAATTTAGTTAAAGCTTCATTTGATACAACTTCTATCACTCCAAAAACATTTCAAATTGGTGATCTAGTCCTAAAATGGGATAAGGCACATGAGGAAAAAGGTAAACATACCAAATTCCAAAGACTGTGGCTTGGACAATTTCAAATCATAGAAGAAATAGGCCCATCAGTGTTTTTATTGCAAGATCTATCAAGAAAAAGAGATTCTTTGCCTGTCAATGGGAAAATTTTAAAGAGATATTTTTCATAGGACGTAACCCCTTCTATTCCCTGTATATTATTGTCTTTTATTTTCCTAGGAATATAAAAGTTGAATGGTATTTATTTCTGGCTTTTCAAATAAAAATATTAGAGAATATTTTTGATTTATCGCTTCTAGAAATTAGAATTGTTAAGGAAACAATTGAAAAAATTGAATCTCAATTAGATTTTATTTCGCTGAAAATTTTAATTTCATTGAAGTTATTTATTCTTTGATAAACTCTCACTTTTATAAAGTATGGTTACTCTACTATCAGTCAAGAAAATAATCTTTAACAAAGTAAAGACTCTTTTACAGATAAGCAATCTTAAAATAAAAAAATTATCATCCACAATCCTCAAAAGGACCAGTGATTCACCCCAGCCGGCAAACTTTTCTATTTTCAGAAAGTGATTCAAAAAATATGCCAAAGCTTAGAAGATAATAAGTCTAATCACGAGCTTGTTTACCATGTTCATAGGAAAATAGGTAAACCAACATTACCAATACTGCCTTCCAAAACAGGGTAATGACTTGAGATTATATCAAAAGGCAAGGGGTCTCATCAAGAGCTAGTTTGATCAGTTTAGTTACAACCAATGAATGGAATTTTCAATATTTGGTTACTAAGCCAAGACAATGGATTTTAAGTGATAAAAAAACATAGAAAATATTTACAAAAAAAAAAGTTCCAAAAGAGATAAACTATATAAAATTGAAGTTATTTTTGGAAGATTGTAATAATAGATGGATGGGACAATGAATCATTGCTGGGTAAAAGGTAACCCTGCCAAAGGCTAAAATTTCCTGCTGGATCAGAGGCTCTACTTGTGATAAAAGATTCTATATTTATAAAGCTAATCTGAATGAGCCACCTGCTTCATATTTTTAAACTTAGTGAAGACTAATATAGATACTCATATTTTCATTTTAAAGAGGAAATATTATGGATTATGATCAAGTGAGATTTTATTACTTAGTGAAATATTATTTGTATTGAAATTCATTCCTGCAACTACTTTTTTAAATTTGTTTTTTAGAAATTTTATAAAACTAATCAGAGATAATTGGTTCTCCCAAGTGAATAATTTTTGTACTATACAAAACCCCCCCATTTATTTTAATATAAATGGGGACCCTTTAAAAAATAAATATAAATTTAGAAGCATTTTTTGTTTTAGCATTAAGTCTTAAACTTTAGAAATAAAGGCTTTTTCTTTTCGCTTTGATTTCATTGCGCTTAGCGCAAATCGCAAAGCTTACAAGCTAAACCAAGTTAAAACACATATAGGAATTGCAAATTGAAATAAAGCATTTTAGCCTTTATTGAATTATATAAAATCCCTGCTGAAAACTTTTAAAATCCCTTAAAGTATAAATCGCATCGCGCCTCCTTTAAAGAACAAACTTATAACATTTCATAAGGAGTTGCGATAAGTTGAACCCAATGAAATGATAAACAAATAAAAAAATATATCCATAAAATCCGCGAAAGTGCATTACTTTAAGTCCATTTTGTACTAAGAGCTTGTGAGAAGCTTTGTATGAGGATTGTTACATGATCTCTATGACATATATTATATACATATAGTTGGGGTTTTTAGCTTCAGGATTTCCCGTAAATCACTGTGTTAATGTGTGTGAATTTTTATTGTTTTAATGTGTGCATGCAATTGATTTAATTTTTGCATATGATGATCAATGGTGGAATAGATTCTGTATTGTGCACGAAGTCAAATAGTGTATGATCAAGAGAATATTAGACATATAACATATCAGTTATATAATTTCTACATGAAATACTTTCATCATCATGCATTTTGAAATTTTCATATTGTATTCTAAGAGTTTCAAGTTTGGCACTTTTTACCTTTGCATCACCTTCATAGCTCTGAATGATCTTGTCCCATATTTCATTTTCTGAATTTAGCTACATTACTTTGACAAATTCTGTTTCTAACAAGCTTCCTAATAAAGCATTGACAACTTTGGCATTGATTTCAAATTTCTTCCTTTCTGCTGCATCTGTAGGAACACTTGTTGGATACTGATAACCTCCTTCCACAATTCCCCATACGTCTGCTCCAAGACTTTGCAAATATGCTCTTGTTCGCACCTTCCAGAATAATAGATTAATTCCATTGAACAGTGGTGGCTTGAGAGAAAATACTCCTTCATGACTTCCCATTGCAACGGATCTCCTTCAAGCGATCAAGCTTCTTTAGAAGGACCGGCTCCGATACCAAATGTTGGGAAAAATACTGAGAGGGGGGGAATAAGTATTAATAACTCACTGTAAACTTTTAATTTTACTTTACTGATTTTTATACGCGACTTTAATGAACCCAACTAGTGTATACACACGGATATATTTAAGAAAACTTGCGTATGTCCAGAGATATTATTATACAGATAATTCCTTACTTAGATCAGTGCATCATTCATTCATCAGATGTTTAGTAAGCAGTAAGCATGTATAGTAAGAACAAAATAAATCATCACACATAAGAAACACACATGAACACCATGATTTAAGGTGGAAACCCAATTCGAGAGAAAACCAGCGCTGTTGTCGTCTCTGTCTTCAATATTTATAATAAAGAAAACTGCTTACAATATTGTACTGGCACAAACTCATACCAGCACGCAGGCACCCACTTGTAGAAGGTTGCAACCTTCTCTTGTTCTCCAGCAACTACTGGAAGGGAGCTCCAACCCCCTGATCTCGTTTACCATCCAATCCTAGAAGGGAGCTACTACCCCCTGATCTTGCTTACTAGCTACCACTAGAAGGGAGCTACAACCCCCTCAGTGAAGGCTTCGACCCTCAGCATGACCATGGATCACGTTTCATCAATTTTCATAGTAGATCCAATAGCTTCCACACAACACAACTTGTAGGCCTCTTTTCATCAGATTTTTAGACTTGACCCACTCCACACATTTAAGCTCAAAGAACATACATCAAACTGAAACTCATAACCCCATCAATTCATTCATTGAATTATCAATCAACCAACCAGCTACTAATATATAATCATAATCAACTAGCAGCATAATCAATATTCAAACAACCCAGATCTGTATGAAGACATCATTGAAAGAAAACAGTAATACAGCAAAATAGATAAGATATTTCTTTCCGCACACTTCAACAAAACCCTAGATTCCATATGGGCTTTTGCTTAACTGAACCTGTGTATATATGCACTTTCACAGAGACAAACCTGTGTATATATCTGCAAACATTACATAACTGTGCATCTCTTAAGAATATTTCCATACGCGCTTTTGCTGAAACGAACTTGTGTATATACGCGCTTTCAGAGAGACAAACCTGTGTATAGATATGCAAACATTACAGATCTGTGCATCTCTTCAGAATATATAATCAGCTCAGATCTTACCCTTCACTTCAACAAACATTCGCCAGATCACAGATCTAAACATTTCATAAACAGATCTAGAAAATACATGGTCATTTTAGGTTTAGAGATCCTGATCCATAATTTTATTCATAGGTGCATTATTATTTGAGATCTATCAATAAATTGTAACCATTCCATGCAGATATACTTCAGAGTGAAGTATTCATTTAATACCTAGACACATGCACACTCTAGCACTATGATCTTCTTCTCATTATATTTTTTAGCCTTTATCAATACCATGAGCCAAAACCACACAACTTCTGATGGTATTCTTGGACAAAATCAAATAGACAATACAACAGTCAATACTGTGGGCTAATACCATGGTAATGCTCCTTGGTATCATAATTTTAGAGCACAAAAGGCATATGTGACTTTGCTTCTTCGTAATCGCGTGTATACATGACTTATCCTCATAAAAATGATGCATATACTAATTCTGAATGTATACACGGGTTGCCTTCATAAAATTAGCGTATACATTGCATCCATACACGGGTTTCCTTCATAAAAACCGCGTATACATTGAGAAATATTTCTTGTTTCATTTCTCTAGCACTTACTGGAATTCCTTTCTCTGTCACATCTGAACTAACCTGTAGAAGCATCATTTTTACATCTTTAACACATAGGTTGCTTATCATAGGTAACTCATCAAGTAGGTTTCCATCAAGGAAAATTTCATCAAGTAGGTTGCCATCAAGGAAAACATATGTCATCATATTGCCAACATCTCTTGATCGTTAGCTTATCCTAATCAACACAAATGCCTCATGTGAATTTTTTGATGGTGCATATCAAGGATCTCCCAAAAATATTGGTGTAGAGGGTAGTCTCTTGTTTAAATAAGATCATTTCCTCACATTTTCTGTATGAATTAGTGAAGCCACAAAAAAACATTTTGAACTTTAGTCTATTTCTACTTCTCATTCTACACGTGAGAAAAAAATCTCTCGGATCCATATTTATGATGAATATCTTCTTGTTATCAAGTGGATGAAGGGAATTTATTGATTGAGGCCCCATCAAATGTTCCATCTTTTTCAATCAATTTATATTCTGGCTTCTTCTTTCACCTCTATCTCCTTTGATCATGTTTACAAGAATCAAAATCAAATCACAAATGGCCTCTCCAAGTTGGGCCTAGACATGGACAATGGAATTGGCAATTCAAAGAAACAAAAGAGGGTCGCCATACCGAGCATCTCTGCTCTCCATGGACATATATATTCCAATATCCAAACTAAAAGTTTTATGATATATTATAGCATCATGATAGTACAACGGATGTATATGATTTTTGGATGGACAATACATCATTTCCAAACAATTGTTGATATGTTTTCTTTTTGATTATCGACCTTGATGGAGGTTTCCTAGTTTTTGTATCCATGCCTATTAAAGACATCCAGTTTCTTTCAATCTTTCTCTAAAAAGAACTTCATAGCATATAATTGTACACATTTGTGGTACTTGGTTATGTAATTTTATTACTACTTAATAAAATTACCAATTTTTTTCCTAGAAAAAATAAAAGTACAATATTTCAATAATATATAAAAGTTAAATATACTAGCCTAAATCCATCTTAATTTGGATTTATCGAGCATCGATAGGAATCAAGTTTGGATTTAAGATGGATCTAAATTGGCACTCTTACATTCCATATTGTATTTCCTTATGCCTTTAAATATGATTTATCAAAACAAATACCATGGGATTGTAAACCACCATCGGTAAACCCATCAAATGACTAACTTAAACTTATACATAATTATTATTTTTTGTTTTTAAATTTTAAATTTTAATATTGATGTAATCAACATAGCATTGCATTACATAACTCCTTACATCACATTTTACAACATTGCAAACATACTGGGCTACAAAGTACCTCTTGGAGCAATAGTATATATATTCATTTTTTTTAGTATGTTAAACTTAACACTGAATTTTATTTTCAAAATTTTAATTGTTGATTTTTTTCAAACTCAAATACAAACATGAAACATGTGATTTAAGATAGCACAATCAATAAAGTTGATTGTTGCAACAATTCCCTTGCCTTGTGTAATCAAAACCCTCCCTATTTTGATGTCTTAAAAAATGGATCTGTGTTCCTCTGAGTTCCAACTCTTAGCACAAACAAAGGGTTACAACTTCCCTGAATCTTATCTTTTTATTTATTTTTATAAGTTTATGAATAATTTGAGAGAAACCATGATAAATTAATAATATTGGGTCCAATTATCAAGTTAATAAATTTAAAAATTTTCACTTTAATTTTCAACAAAATTTTAATAATATATAAAAAAGGAAATAACGGTTAATTTCTCCACTTTTTAACTTATTATTTATGAAAATATTTCAAATTATATTAAAGATATGGGGGCTTTTAAATAATATATCAAGTAAGAAAAATTACAGTAAGTTGTTTATTTAAATATATTTTATTCAAAAGGTGCATATTAGTTGTCTTGCATTCCCATCAAATTATAGGTTCAAATCTCATGGGAAGGGTTGAGGGTGGGAGCCAATTGTGGGGGATAAGAACTGTTCCAGGAGGATGTAGAAATTAATGTGTAGATTCTAAACTGCTCATGAAATTTACTAAATCACAAGACTAGAAGCTACTCTACTGATCCGTGGAAGTAAATTCACAACCGAGAACACAAATCATTAACATGCATCAAGATTCAATACACATACCCAAATTTATCTATGAGAAAGCAACTGCTCAAAACCCATTACTATATGTATTGCATATTAAAGAATCTAGATGAATACAATATGCTCTGCTCAACCTTGAGCTCAACCTGCACCCGTATCTTCTATCCTCTGCCTAAGTGACTGACCTTCCCTAATACTTAGCCAAAATTTTGAGCCTCCAAGCTCCTATTTCCTTGTGTCGTTCCCTTGGGAAATTGTCCCTATTTTCAGGAATTTCTCACCAAGGAATTGCGCAATTACCATAGGTTAATTATTTGAATGCATGTAACACATGTACATCATGGATTCGTTTATAATTGATAATACACTGCCCTTGAACTCCAATCTCAACTGGGTAACTCAAACACTACAAGGAAAATACCCTCTAGCGGAGGTTATAAAGGATGTTTTTAGTGTTATAAAATTGGCCAAAATTGTCAAAAAAACATTCGCTAAAACATCTATTTTTGGTAATGGAGGTTTTGATAAAGATACTAATGGAACTTCAACACAACTAAAAAAAAATGGGTGGCCAGAGGTTTTTGCAGATGTTTTTCTTATCGGTGCGCGCTTCATGTGTGCATGCATCGATGCATTTTAAACAATACACATCGGTGCTGTAAAAATACCAAGCATCGAGATGGAAAACAAATTTTTGAAGCCCCAGGATGTTTACATACGCAACGTCCCAGGGCGTGTCACCAACAAATACGCACCAGGCCGATAGACGGTGCATGCACCAGTATTGTTTGTATTATAGTTGTAAAGCATTGAGGCATTTAATACAAACAATATCAATATGTTACAAATACGAATGCACCGGTGTATGCACCTTCTACCCGGCCGGTGTGCATGGGTTATGTACACGCCCTGGGCCGTTAAGGTGTAAAAACACATCGGCGTGTTGAAGGAAAACCATACCGGTGCATGCAACGCTTATCTGCCTGATGCGTATTTGTTGGCGACATGCACCAGGCATTCTAATTGGTATTCGAATTTGGTGCAGTTCTCATAGGTCATATCAACGCACCTCTGCACAGTATCATACACATGCACCGATGTTCATTTTCTATTTTTTAGAAACATCAATCTGTGACAGTGCAATTATTGTGATTTTTAAAAATTCATTATTCATCAAAATTCGACACATATATTTTTTTTTTCCACAGAAAAAAATCGAACTTTCTATTAGATAGATAGTTTCAGAACATATGCATAGCATTTCGATAACAAAGCCATTCCTTTTTTGCAAAAGGAGATGGAGTCATAGCTACTTCAACACCTGAGTAGATGCATAGCAGCCAGAAAAACCAACCAAAAAATAGCCAAAGCAGTCATCAGTGCATCTCTTTTAGTTCATCATCTCCCGGTAAACCGAAAAAGAGATGAGAGCAGAAAGAGAAGAAAACACTGAAAAAACCATAGCTTCACTATCACAGAGAAAGGGCTGGCAGTAGAAACTATCCTTGCCCCTGAGAGTATATCAGAAAAAACCAAAAATGGAGCCCAGAACCTCCTTACATAAGGAAAACGATTCTGGACTCAATATAGTAGCTGTTTTAAAGTTTTTTGAAAGAAAATATATACAATTCAGAAGAAAAATAACAGAATTTTAAACAAAGGAATGCTATTCCCGAGCATGAACAACCCCATTCACCAACTCAGTTACTGTCCAGGACCCCAGATCAAGCTGAGCACCTTCTTTAGATAATCGATCTGCTTCCTGGTTTGTTTCCCTGTAAATGTGAACATCAGAAATCTCAGAGAAAAAGCATTTAAGACGACGAATCTCCTTAAGCAAAGGTAACAAAATAAAATTCCCGCACTGCTGAGTCCCATTGAACCAATTCACAACATTTCTAGAATCACCAAAAATCTGAATCTGTCTCATATGTTTGGAAATCAACCAACAAAGAAGCAAGTTGAGGGATTTGAGTTCAGCAAAGTTATTGGACCCTTGCCCAAGGCCTACTGAAGCACAGAGAGATTTTTCATGAGAAATATGAGTGATAATACCAACACCACAAAGATCATTAACACCAGAAGCCCCATAAAAATAAGCCCACAGAATTGACTCATTAATTGCCTCAGGCTGAATATTATGAGATGAGCCTGAATCAGAAGGAGTAGGAATGTTGTAAAAAATAGCAGCTCCCTCTGCTGCCAGCCTGGCTATAGGAAAAAGTTGCTCATTGAAGATCATCTTGTTGCGCGCAATCCACGTTCCCCAAGCTATAAGAAGAGGAAAAGCTTTGACTTTGTCATTTGGAGCCTCCTGCCACCAATGATTCCAAGCCTGAGAAAAGTCCTCACCATGCCACATCAAGGGAATATTGGTCAAGCTCAAATTTTCTGCCCAAAGGCTGGAATTAAAGGGGCAGAAAAGGAAGAGATGCTATATATTTTCTTCAGCAGACTTGCAAAGAGTACACCAACTCGGCCCCTGTTTCCCTCTCTTTTGAAGAAAGTCCCACGTTGGCACCTTATTATGGAGGATGCACCAGAAAAAAAGTCTGGTCTTGGCTGGGCCTTTCAATTTCCAGAGTGGTATATTCCACCAACTTGGGCCCCCCCACCCTTCTTGAGTCATTAGCCATTTATAACCATACTTGGGGGAGTAGATTCCTGTCTGTGCATAGACCCAGCGCAGTTCATCAGAAGAATCCGAGATTCGAACAGAAGAAAAAGTTAATTCTGCAACATAACGATTCCATTCTTCCAGCCACCTGTCTTCTAAATGCAAATCTGGACCCGAGAGCCAACCTTGTTTCACAAGGGAAGTTGTTCTAGGATCAGCTACCTGATTCAAAGTGTAAACTCCTCCTTCGTTAATATAACTAACCAGGGCCGAAGAAAGAGAGTAGTTAATAGAGCAAACAACCCAAGGATCACAACCCACACGTACTTGAGTGCCATCTCCAACCTGCCAGGCCAATCCTCTTTCAATTTTCTGAACGGAAGCCACAACAACTTTCCAAACAATAGAGGCATTTTTAGAAGATTTTGCTGGAGACCGAATCCAATCCAGGACAGAACCCTAATTGATATATTTTTGTTTGATGACTGATGCCCAGAGAGAATCAGTAGAGATCAGGCGCCACGCAAGTTTGGCAGCCAAAGATTTTGCGAAAAAAGGCAGATTTTTTATTCCCTAGCCTCCCCATTCCTTTGGTTTAGAAATTTTATCCCAAGCAACCCAGGGACTGACATTGTCCTGTTTTGACCCTGTCCAAAGGAAAATTCTGCATAATTTATCAATTGAGGACAAAATGCCTTTTGGAACCCAAGAAAGGCTGGCCCAGTAAACTGGAATAGCCATCAACACTGACTTATAACAATATCTTATAACAATATTCATATCATTTAAATTTTTATTAGTGCATTTGAATGTGATGTTTGGATGCATTTGCTATGATTTCACATCTCTTCATTATAATATTTAATAATCCATATATTTAATTAGTGGTGTAATATTTCACAGCGACAATGGAGAATGCAATAGAATAAACTAAAACACACACACACATATATATATATATATATATATATATATATATATATATATATATATATATATATAGATATATATATAGATATATATATATATAGATATATATATATATATATATATATATATATATATATATATATATAAGAGACTCTTTTTCATGCAAAATGGGACAATTATTGGTATCCCTTTGTCTTCCAATTCGGACACTATGTCCATTACATTAAAAAAAATGTCTGATTTCACAGACAAATATTCCAAAAAATACAACGCCTTGCTTTGATATCCAAAGATATTGACCATCATTCTTCCTTGGAACTGTAATCACTGCTCGAGCTACTTCCATGACTTGGGTTATTTGGAGGAATGTTTTGTTCCTTGTGTTGATTTTTTTCTTCTTCTTCAAGTTCCATAGACAAACATAAAAATAAAGTGTAATGAGTGTATCTACATTGGTGAGAATAATGAAAAATGCAATATTAAATAATATACATCAATGTAAATCGAAAAGAAATGTACCATAGCAATAATTGACTCGTGAGCTATACACGTTATTTCAAAACCAAATTTCATGCCTTCTTTCAACAATTCATTTGTTGGCACAGTTCCATACTTTGTTTTCTACAAGTTTTATGCCCCATAACAAATCATAGATTTAATATAAAAGTTTTTTTTGTTCTATTAATTATAGACGGAGCTAAGTAAAACAAGATAGATACTTACAAATTCCACAATTAATTTATGATATGCCAACATATACTGACAACCCATATTTAACCCAATGTTAATCAATTCTTCTGATGGTTCTTCTTTGTACATTAGTACATATGTGAAGACATTCCATGATGATTACTGTAAAACAACTTGAAATATACAAAAATGAAATCTAGTTAAGTTGTTATAAGGAAATAAAAATTACTCACAAACTTAGATATCAACCCTTTTCTTCCTTGTCGTCTTGTTTTATGTGTTGAACGTGTTCCATTTTCTTTTCTTTTCTGCAAGAAAATACTTGAAAATTAATATTTAATGCTAAATTATTTATTTATTGTACCTAATCAAAAAATTCAATGATTACATATTACATTTGAAGAATTTTGTTGTTGATATGGATCCTCCTTGTACACCTTTTTGGACATTCCTACTGGCACATTTCTGATATAAGCTTATTCATCCTTTGAGATTTTGATAATCTTCCTAAAAAAGTAACATGGCAATAAACTATTTAATTTAAATTATATTGATATATGAAAACTAAATAGAACAAAAGTGATATTTATAAATGATTGCTTTGTAGTAATATATATGTATAATTCTAGAAAAAAATTTAAAGGAATATTACTTTTTAAATCCTTCTTTTTTGTTGTTGTACATTTTTTCTATTAAAAGTCTGACATGTCTCATCGACCAATTCTCAGGAAACTCTTCCCGTACTTTAAAAATAAAATTTTGTTCTTGGAATCATTGGATTGATTTTTGCATTGTAAGTGGAAAGAATGTCTATACATTTGTTCCACTAGAATAGACATTCTTTCCACTAGATCCCTCAAAGTTTTGTAAAATTTTTCCCGCTTTTGTTAACCTCCAACACCATTCCAAATGAGCTAAGGAGAAATTATTTTTCATTTGCATGTTCTATTTTTTTTCTTTTCTTAGAACATTAAACACCATTCCAAATGAGCTAAGGAGAAATTATTTTTCATTTGCATGTTCTATTTTTTTCTTTTCTTAGAACAACATTAATTTTCTTCATTGTTGATCCATGTAAAACATTAAACATATCCGAATTAATAAATTGTTTGAAACATTTTATCTAATATTTTTAAGTATATTGCTAATGAAAATTCAAAAAAGAAACTCATATTAGATCGATAGTATTTTTTCATTCACCCGATTCATCCTTCTGCAATTTTTCCATCAAGATTTTACGCTCTCCTGGTCTTAGATTAGAAAGAATCTTATCGAGCTTCGTAATTTTTTGGCTTTGCATGATACACACTAAACATTACATATTATTTAAACTTACATATAGTTCAAAAATAATAATTTTTGTAAATAATTTACAAAGAACTTGCCTTTTTTGCTTTTCTAAATGTGCTATCAGTATTTTTGTTACTTGAACTCTTGTCAGCTATTTCTTTATCAGTATAAAACATGTATCATTTATTAATATATTTTATAAATAAATCACATAATTTTCAGGTAAAAAAAAAAAATCAATAAAATGGTGCGTCTATCTAAATTAAACGCCCGGTGCAACTTTCACCACTTAAGCACCAATAACGGTGCAATATGTTCTTATAAACGCACCGCCACTATAGTAGAAGCAATGTAAAATTCTCTTTATCAATAGGAGACCCGATGCGTTATATTAATAACGGAGAACTGATTAACATAATGCACCTAGTGCATTCTACTAAAAGCACACACCGATGTGCTATTTTAAATAGTGCGCACCGATTAACAAAAGCTATTTTTAAAAAAATTGTGCAAGGAACGACATGGATTGGTATCTGACTCTGCAAGTGGTCTCGCGGGTTAGATGTCATATGCTTATATATATAGTAATAAAAACCCTATGAATCTAAAATGAAAGGCCCTAATTGTGATTTTTTGCAGTGACATAAACAAGAAGAAGAAAGGGTTTAACGTAAGAATGGATTTTTTTTTTTTTTTGGTTTTTTGTTTTGTTTGTTTGTTTGTTTGTTTTTTTTTAAATTTCTGAATTTTAATTAAATGTAAATATGAATAGATATTGTAATGATTTTATTAGTAAAATGCACAGTAAAATTTAAATTTTTTACTATGAATGTATTAAATCTAACAGAAAATGTAAAAAAAATAATTATTACAGTAAAATTTAACATTTTTATTCTACTACAAGGTTTTTGTGTGAATCACCAGATGTTTCAAATTCTTTCTCTGAATAGTGCTGTTGTTCGAAAGTATTTTTCTGGTCCACAATGCTCTCTTGCTACAGGTTATTCAAAGATAAGGTTATTCTGAGTGATAATGTCTTGCCCGGTAGTTGCGAAGAGGCAAAGAAATTGTTGAAAATGTTGGGTGTTGAGTACATGTCATATCATGCATCTCCAAATGATTGTATTCTATGTAGAGGAGAATATGAAAACAAAGATATATGTCCAAAATGTGGGAATGAAAGGTATGATAAATAAAAAAATAAGGGTAAATCACGTGGTCCTCCTTTTAAGATATTGAGGCACATGCATATAATCCCAAGGATCAAAGGCTCTTTCGTTGCAAAGAATTAGCTATGTTGCAGGGATGGCATGACTCACACATAAGTGAATTGGGAGTTATGAAAATACCTACAGATTCAATAGCCATGAAGCATATACAGGATACATGGCCCGAAAAATTCAAGGATTGAGTAAGAAGTCTACGACTAATCATAACCATTGATGGCATCAATCCATATTCCCTCCAGAACACCAAATATTCTATTTGGCCTGTAGTAGTGATCAATATCAATATACCCCCATGGTTTTCTATGAAGAATGAACATCTTATGTTGGCTCTCATAGTCCCCTGGCAGAAGACAAGTGAAGAATATGGATGTATACTTACAACCATTGGTAGATGAATTGAAGGAATTATGGGATGGGATAAATGTATACGATGTATCAAGAACCATCGAAACAGAGAGGAGTTTTAGGTTGTATGGCATATTTTCTTACACAAAACATTATAATCAAACCTTAGGATTTTTCTCTGGTAAATTACATGTTTATTTATTTTTTTATATACGTAACAATATTCTTTCGCATATTAATTTAATTCGTTGTAATTGTTCTAATCTTCATGATATTATTTAACATGCCATGCATATTGTATACAATAATTTTGCAGGTCTTGTAACAAAAGGGTATTATGGATGTAAATGTTGTGGACCTTATTTTAAAGCTAGATAGTCCAACGACTTATGAAATCTAGTGTATGACTCCTCCAGGGTATTCCTCCCAGAAGAACACACTTACAAAATACCAACATCTTCTTTCAATGGTAAATTAGAGAAAACCCAAAGGCCTGCCATAATGACACCAACTGAATGGATTAGAGCATATGAGAGAAAGAAGGAGAATGAGCTCATATAAATGTTCAATTCAAATGGGGAGCCTATGTTCGATGATCCCGAATTCTTCGACACCTATGTTGAGAAATTTACCATTGGGATGAAAAGGAAATCTATCTTTTATAACCTGCCGTATTGGGAGCATCTTAATATTACCCACTTATTAGATCCCATGCATATAATTAAAAAAACCTCATATTCTTTATGGAGGCACATATCATCGAAACAAAGTGACACATTGGATGTTAGGAAATATCTCATTACTTAAAAAACTAAAAAGAAACATTCGCCAAGACAATTAAAAAGTACAGGAGAGGTTGGTCCCTCTAATTGGTATTTCAAAGAAGGTGATGTCCCATGGATTTAAAAAAAATGATCTTTCTTTGGAAAAGGAAGTTATAATGGGTGTGAGGGTTCCATATTCATATGGGTCTTTACTACGGTGCTATTTCACCGTGGAATACCATTTTCGGGGTTTAAATCGCATAACCATTTGAATATTATAAGGGTACATATAATGTCAAAAACATGATTTTATTATTTGTTATATTAATGATTTTTATCCCATGGGATCATAAAACATAACTAATTTTGTATGCATGTGTTTATAACTTTAAAATGTCATTATCCTTTGTTCGTGTGTGGGTGTGTGAAACATGACTTCCCCCAAGACCTAGGACGTGCCATATCTAAATTATCTGCATTTTTACGTTGGATCATGTCAAAGGATATTCATATAGCTAGCATTCCATGGTGGCATCAAGATATAGCTGAGATTGTTTGTGTGTTTGAGAAGGAACTGCCGACGAGTTTCATGGGCAGGCTCATCTTCTAATCCACCTAGTAGATGAGGTTGAATTAGTTGGGGTGGTTTCTTGTCATTGGATGTTCTTCTTAGAGAGGTATATGAATAAATTGAAATGTTTTGTTCGACAAAGGGAAAAACCCAAGGGGTCTATGGCAGAGGGGTACATATCATATGAGTCTTTCTATTATTCCAGTGAGTACATCAAGCATATTTACAACACACTAGGTGCAGTGATTTGGGACGATGAAAGGGATGAAGACAAAAGAGAACGGGAGCTTCTCTAAATGAATGGAAAAAGGTGTTTGATAAAGAGTAAGCGACTTATAATTTTTCAAATTTACACAAAGTAAATATTCACGTTGAACTTCAATATAATGTTTATTTTGATCTCATGTGTACTATATGTCAGTTTTATTTCATCAGCGAATGCAGAAATTGAAGCAATCAATAAATTCATTCTTTACAATTTCGAAGTGACACAACCAGGGGTCGCATTGTAAAAAAAAGAGAGGATGAAATGGGATAGTGACAGGAGAGAATTTAGACGATTGAATGGTAGAAGTGTGCCTTATCCTTATCATTTAAAAGAAAATATGCCAATTATATGCCCCAACAATTGGGTTGCTGACCAAGTCATAGAGAAATACAGTGGAACTGGTTGTTGCCTGCATATTGAAGAGGATGGGATAAATGTAGGGATTGGGTATAGCAACTCGGTAATAATATATTTATGTACATTTTAAACTTTAAAATTCACCTTTGAAATGTAATATATATATTTTATATATTTTAACAGTTGGGTTATTAGACACATGACACTATGATTTTTAATTTTTTTTATAGGTGCATTTTTTCCCATCTATGTGGGCATATGGACACCATTTTTTCATAGAAAATGGTGATGATGGACACATGACAGAATATTTTGGAGTGAAAGTTGAGTTCGATCAATCTATTGGAGCTGGCCACCATGATCAAAACCTAGTACGAGGGGCGTTAGGTTACGCCGGAAAGATACAAGAGATCATTGAAGTGGAATTCTCTTCTTTCCAATGTGTTATTTTTAAGTGCAAGTGGTGGGACACCTTTGATCGAAATAATATAAATGAATATCACGATAGTAGGATAATATGTATTAACTTTAGAAATATGTGGGATGAAGCTAAGGAGCCTTATGTTTTCCCAAAAAATTGCAACTGGTTTTTTTTAACCCAGATGTGTTAGATAGGGATTGGTGGTTTGTATTGAGACATGACCCTAGGTCAAAACATATTTTTGAGAAAAATAGTGTTCTCATGCCAAGCGAGCTGGAAGATAATGAGGGTGATGAGAATAGAGAGTGATATTGTACATGTGTTATTTCATCATTAATAATATTTAAGATGGGTTTTTATAAAGAAGAGGACTTAACCTTATAACTAAGACTCTTTTTTTCCAAACATTATAATACGTATTTTGATTCAATTAATTGGTTTTCATTGTGTTAATGTTAAAATTATTTCATTTGATAATTTGCAATTATGTTGATTTCGAAAGCAATGCACTGTATCAAGTTTTTTTTTTTTTTAATGTTAATTCCTAAAATAATACAACTACCTGATTTCTTTAAATCATTTTTCACTATATCATTACTTAAATAAATGAACCCTATATATATATATATATATATATATATCTTAAAATTTTAAAAAAATGTATTAATGTATATTGTTATTTTTGGTATGGAAGATCATAATAAAATAATGATAATTCTAAACATGAATTTATTTGCATTATTTTTTAAACTTTACTATGTTACAAAAATTCATATTATTCTAGATTTATTATTTTACATTTATTTATATTCTTACAAATTTATAAATTTACAATTATGGTAATTTAACAATATGTACGGTATATATTTTATAATTTTACGATGATTCAATTTTATGGTAGTTATGGTTTGAATTTGACAATTAATTTACAATTTTAATAAAATTGAATCACGAAAATACATACAATTACAATTACAATTTTACAATTTCAATATACAATTACAATTACAATTTTAATAAATATCATGATTTAATATTAAAAATAAACATCACGATCATGATAACCATTGTAAAAACATAATATTGTAAAAAACACATTCAAAATCACTAACATCATCTAATCATCGTGATCATGATCATCTAACAAAACAAAAGAATTGTATAGCATCTGTTATCACCTAATTTGAACCTTAGGCTGAAGGAAGGCAAATTAGGGTAACCTTAAACCATGCTCAGCCTTGTAGCTAGCCCTACAAGGTCAGGAGAGGGCTCTCTCCTAGAAAAATATTCAATGAAGTATAATTGTAAACTGATATTAGGCTAGGTATAATGTTAGGAAATGTTTTAATGAATTTCAGGGTTGTATGGGACAAATGGGGCAGTTTGAAACCGGGAAATTAAATCACAGACACAGGGTATTTCATGGGGCAAGGTAGGCAGAGATTTTAGCAATTTAATTTAAATAATGATGGAATGGTAAGACTGGTGAGGAGTTGAAAAGGGCATAAGAGATGGATCCTTTTCAAACAGAAGAAAACATAAAGTATTCAATGATTTCCCAAGACAGAGCATTAATAATGGATTCTACCTATCTATCTTGAAAGCATTCAACCAGAGATATGAATGAATGAATTGTAAACATAACAAATTTACAGATGAACACAAAGGAAAGAACAAATGCTAAAATTCATACCACAGGGATCCCACAAATCAGAGCTGCATTTCTTATTAATTCCTTGTCAAACTGTTACAATGGAGCACAGAGCATCCTCAAATGATTTCCAATTATTTCCACACTTTATTCCCCCTACCCCCTTTTACAAATGATCAAAAATTACATTAAATAGACAAAAATTGAGGGAAGTAGATCCACAGAAAAAGGGAGTTGTTTGACTGAAATCCGAATATTGGAAGAAAACCAACGATATACCCCTGAATATCTGGAAGGTTTATTGTTTTCTCAAACAGTGGAGAAGAAAGACAAATGGGAACCAATTCTCCCTTTATCGTTACTGTCATGCTGTCATGATTTCTGTGTTTATATTTAGCTCTCGGTCTTTGACTGTTTGTTTTACTTTGCTAAAAATCCCATTTATGCTGAAAAATGCCTTGCGGAACCAATAAAAATGAAATATGATATCTAGTGAAGAAAATTCTCCCTTTGAATGAAAAAGAGTGAAAGGAAAGGGAAGTGGGCCCATATGCGATCACAAATCGCAATCGGAAGGGACGAGAGGTGTTCCGGGATAGTGAGATTGGGAAACATGCGATGCGATAGTATATAGTGGAAAGGGGCAATGGAAATCACCAATCGGAGATCGCAGCGGGAGAGGCATGGGCATAAAGCATTGATAACTTGCGATGCAATTGGGGAGAAGTGCGATGGAGTGAAGTCCTTATAAAATGAAATAAAATGAATTTGGGCTTTACAAAGGGAAAAGGCCCCTTTATTTTGAATGGGTGAAAAAGGTTAAGGTGGGGTCCAGTTAATCGCAATCGTAAATCGGAGTGGGAGCGAGACATCATATAATGGAGCGATCGAAAAATGTGATGCGATAGTGTAATATGGAAAATGAAATCACAAGCAGGAAGGAAAGGGGAGCGGGAGCATGTCGTAAAAACTTGTGATGCGATGAAAACAGTGGAAAAAACTCCGATGCAATGAGGGACTTTAAGAAATATTTCAAAATTGATGTTTCGTATTTTACAAAGGGAAAACCCTTTTCTTTTGAAAAGGGCGGAAGGCCTTTAGGTGGGGCCAGGGAACAATCGAAATAGGAAATTTGGTGGAGAAGGGGAGCGGAGCAAGGTGTTATGGGAAAATGCCGATTGCGATGGCGCGACGGCTTATGAGCCGTCCGTTTTGGAAGGGCAGATCGACCATGGAGATGTAATCACAGGAGTGTGTCGGGAGTCAATCAGATTGGAAGAGTTATGGGCGAGGGAGAATTTTGAGGTTGCTATGCGATTGGCCTTGGGCCGTCAGATCTTCAAGGAGATCAATGGTCGGGATGTGATCGGGCGGGGTCAATCAAAGGTGGATCAATTGGGGGTGACTCAATCGGACGCTGGAGATTGAATGTTGTGATTGGATCGGAAGGGAAGGGGTTGTGATCGGATCAGAGGGAGGGGTGTGATTGGATCAAAGAAAAGGGGTTTTTATAATTAAAAAATTTAAAATTTTATGAAATAAAGTCTAAGGGTCAAATGGGAAAAGGCGAAAGGTTAGGCTGTAGGGGAACTTCTTTCACTTAGGCATAATTTTCGATCCAGGAGTCAGTTTTGGGAGTATAATATACTGTTGGAAAGCTCTTTCCGAGATCTTTCTGATGGACATACTTAGAACATGGTTTTGTGCTCAAAACACTATGGAAAACACATTTGAAAGGCAGGGTGGTGGCTTTGTTGGAGATAGCAGCTTTCTGAAGTGCAATTTGTTACATATGAAGACATAAAATTACATAATAGATGATAATAAAAGCAAAGTATCATGTTTTCACCTCAAAATATGGTTTTGAGGTGAAAATTACACCAAGCTCAATAGAAAATTTCTTTGATTTTCCCATATGTTGTGACTTAGAGTTTATTTAAACTCCTCATGACTTTGCTGATATTTATTGACACTCGACTCATTAATTTGACCATAATGAGACCCTAGAACCTAATGAGACCAACCCTATGACCTAATAATATGGATTGGGAGTGAAAGTGAAACATGACTGAAGACCATAGAGAAAAGAATCAACAAGTTTTACATGAGGGAAAACTGATGAAAGACCACGACCATAAATGAATTCATGACCTAATGGAATGATGACAATTTATGGTATGGGACTCCTAGTATGTAAATGCAAAAGAGTAAGTTTGATCATTGATGGTAGTATGACAAGACTGACATTGACATTGGCTCCAATGGGGATGGTAGCTCCTTGGAGGTGCCAAGAACACCTTAGACCAAGTAGCCTTATCCATTGGGTAATATGGTCAAAATACCAAACACTGACACAATGCAGACTGACTCTGACTCAAAATAAGACTGAAAAATTAAGTAAAATCAAAATTTTACACATATCATTCAAGTTTTATAGCCTTCACCTCGGGCCCCAAACTTCAATGACTGTGTACTTTGAAATCTGACCAAAAATAACATGGTATATACAATGATTGTGACATAGTTCTTGATCCATTATCTTCAACAGTGGTAGTGCTTCAAAAGCCTACCATTCATTGGTCTTCCAGGGCGATCTTGGCCATCCATCTCTGAGAGCAAGAAAGCATTCTGTCCCCTGTATGCTGAAATCTTGTATGGTCCTTTCCACAGGTTGTCGAACTTACCATTCTTCCCTTTGTCCTCATTTCATGCATCCCATCTCAACACCACATCGTCCAACTGAAACTTTTCTGCTTTGGCCTTACGATCATATATTTTCTTTATCTTCTCCTGTAATTGAATAACGTTCTAAGAAACTTCCTCCCTTGTTTGCTGAAGGTGGATCATTTGATTGATCCTTCGCTGATTATCATCTTCTTCACTGCCAGCCTCTTGCAATAATCTCATGACCAGAACTATAAGCGATGTAGGAATGACATCATCAGTACCATAAACCAATTCAAATGGTGACATACCTATGGATTTCTTGGTGCTAACTCTATCAACCCATAATGCGTTGATGAGATTTCGATGCCAGTTCCTCTTATTTTCCTCCAACATTTTTTTGATTATGCTTATCATAGACTTATTTGATGATTCTGCTAGGCCATTGCCTTGTGGGTAGTACGTTGTTGAATGGCCCAACACAATATTGTATTTTTCACAGAAATCCACCATCTTCTTAGATTTGAACGCTGCTGCGTTATCTGTTACGATTTTGTGAGGGCAACCAAAACGAGATAAGATATTTGATTCTAAAAACTGAATGATTACCGTATCTATAGCCTGCCTTGCTGGAATGGCCTTGATCCATTTGGTGAAGTAATATGTACCTGTCAAGATCCATCGATGCTGTGCTGATGATGCGGGATGGATTTCCCCTATGAAATCGAGTCCCCATTGCTGAAAGGGAGCATTTACTGAAACTGGTTTCAAAGTAAGAGGAAGCAATTTCCTTTTCCCTTAGAAAATTTGACACTCATGGCAGCTCATCACTGTTTTATACAAATCTGAAAATAAGGTGGGCCAATAATATCCTGCTCTCAACACTTTGTTAGTTGTAGTTTTCCAAAACAAATGACCACCACAATCTCCTTTGTGAAAGTCATGCATCATCTGCTGAGCCTCATCTTCAACAAAACAATTAAGCAGAATACCTCCTAGATCTTTCCAATAAAGAGCACTGTTTAAAATACAATATTTAGCAGACTTAAGTTTTAGTGATCTACCTTTGCTTTTGGACGTCCCTGGAGGTGGTTAAAGATGCTGAAGAACATAAAAAATATCTAAATACCATGGGGATTGGAGAAAAATGTCTGAAACCGGAACAAGAAAACCTTCATCCTCATCCTCTGACATTGTTGTTATGAGATTTATATCCAAGGCACGGAGGTTTGATTGAGCCATTAAATTTTCCAAGCCTTGGCCTTTGATCAAATTTGTGGGCTTGATCTCCAAATCATATTCCAACATTGCTACTATCCACTTACCTCTTTGACCTTCCAGATCAGTCTGCATCAGGACATCTTTTACTGTTGCATTAGGAACATATGCTATAGTATGTGAATGCAGAATGCATACTCTAGAGTCCTTCAATGCTTTTATAAGGGCCAATGCTTGTTTCTTAATGATATTATACTGTAGGGCAACATCTCGAATAGTCCTACTGAAAAAGGCAGTTGGCTTTTCAATCTGATCTCTCTTCTGCATCAAAACTGCAGCCATAGTATGCTCTGATGCAAATGAAAAAATAATGAAATCTTGAGTGTAATCAGGACTAATCAAGACTGGGGCATTGGACAAAGCAAATTTTACCAGACTAAAATATTTGATAGCTTCCTCACTCCATTTGACAGTGCTATCCTTCTTCAACATGTTAGTCATTTCTCTTAAATGTTCAGACAAATTGGGTATAAATCTGCGCAAGAAGTTCATCTTACCATTGAATGCTTGAATCTCCTTTTTGTTACGTGGAAGGTCTATGTGCTGAATTTCCTCCACTCTAGATGGATCAATGCTGATACCATCTTTAGAGATGATGTGCCCCAACAACTTGCCTTCATCCATGGCAAAGAGGCTTTTCTTTGGATTAAGAGAAATCCCAAAATTCCTACATCGCTAAAAAAAAACCCTCAAGTGGTGAAAATGCTCATCATCAGAACCAGAAAACACTATCAGATCATTCAAATAAACAACATGAAAAACATCCTTTTCATTGGCAAAAGAAATTTCCATTGCTCGCTGGAAATTAGCTCCAACGTTCTTCAGTCCAAATGGCATTTTGGCATACTAGAAGGTTCCCCATGGTGTTATAAATACAGTTTTGTCTTGGTGTTTTTCATGCACCAAGATCTGATTATAGCCTGATTAGCCATCGAGTAATGACATCCTTGATGCTCCAACTACTCTTTGCAGAATATGGTCCATCTTCGGAAGTGGATAGTTATCCTTTAAGGATGCTTTATTTAAGTTCCAGAAATCTATGCACAACCTTATCTCTCCTATATTTTTACGTACTGGGACAAAATTTGAAATCCAGTTAGAAAATCTGATTGGGAATATGATACCAGCTTTATACAATTTTCTTACCTCTTCTTCAATGGATGGTAGCAACTTCGGGTTGATTCTTCTCGGCTTCTGTCTAAATGGATTTTGATCCGGCTTGATGGGAATAGTATGCTAAATTATATTTTTGTCATACACCTTAAAATCTAAATAATCCCATGCAAACACATCAGAAAATTCAAGAATTAATTTAACATACTGTTCCTTTAACTCAGGGGACAATGCTTTTGATAACTTCACAAGATTAGGCTTGTTAGGTGTCCCAAGATTAACATCTTCAACTCCTTTCTCAATAGGCACCAAACTTGGTTTCTTTGCAACATCATCCTGATAAAAAAGCTCCTCTAAAGGTATGAGACCTCTAGAAATTACATTGTCTTTCAGCTGCAATATGTCCATCTAATTTTCTTCGATTTCTTGATCATCAACCTCATTATCGCCTTCTATGGGGGTATCCTTGAATTTTCCTTCACTCTGCAAAAAAAAGCATTGATTTCATTGTCATCCCAAAACACTTGCAAATACCTTAAATTATCCTGGACATCAGGCCGATGTTTGACATAAATTTCAAACTTGTTGCTGGAGTTCATGGGAATCTTCAAGTTGCTTGCAGTAGTGGCAAGAGAATCAGCAATAAGATTCTGCATCCTAGGTACTGCTGTCAAAGTGTACGCAGAAAATGTCCTCAAAATTTCTAGGACTGCGTTTCTATAGGCCCTTAATCGCGGATTCTTTGCTTGGTATTCACCTTTACCTGTTTGATTATCAGCTCTGAATCTCCATAGACAGAAATCCTCTTTGCATCTAGCTTCTTCAAAATTTTCAAACCTGCAATAAAAGCTTCATACTCTGCTTCATTGTTAGAGTAGTCAAAAGCCAGCTTGTAAGCACATACTCTATCATTACTACGAACTTTTTCAGGCTGGAAAATAGGGCTCCGAATCCATATTCCAATACCAGCACCATCCTTACCAACAACTCCATCAAAGTCCATGCTCCAAAGGCCTTCTTCTTCTTCTTCTAGATGCTGAAATTTTGCTTCTTTCTCTACTTTATCTTGACTGATTTCTGCATCTTTCTGCTGTTCACTGTCTTTTTGCTACTGGCAGGCAGGAGGCTCGGACATGCTTGCTGTTTTATCCTTTTCCTATTTGAGGACTTCGCTAATTTTTTTTGAAATTTCAGGTATCTCACCTACTTCTTCCAACTGAACATTTTCATCATTCAAACCACCATTTGAATATAATACAAATGACTCCAAATCTGTGTGGAATGCATTAATGGTATGATTAACTGGCTTCTCTTTGCTAGTGATCATGTATTTCATTTTATTCTCCCTATATAGTTTTCTCAACTGACCAAACACGGGAATGGTGGCATAAGAGAAGTCAAGTTGCATGGTTCCTTTAAGTTTTTCACCCCATGACCTGGACAAAAAAATTCCGAATCATGGTGGAACATCGGCAACAACTACATCCATCAAAACATTCTTGGCTGGGATTTGATCTAAAGATACTACCAAGTCTTTGATAAGACCAATACAATGGACCCTACCAGAGTCAAAAGAATACAAATCATGGTATTTGCGGGTAATATCAAGTCCCAAATTCTCCATAATGGATTTGGGCATCAAATTATGTGAGGCTCCGGAGTCCAACAGAGCATTATGTAACATGAACTCATGTAATCTAAGACACAGGTAAAAGGGAGGAACTTCACTTTCTTCAGATTGATCTTCAGAGTTCAGGGTAGTCATCTTCTACATTTACCATGTCTGAAACAGAGTCTATTTGAAAAATTCTAGACACCTGATGTTTGTAAGTACTATTTTTCACCAACTCAGTCAAGGGCATGGATATCTTCAGCTTAGAAATTTCATTTTCTAAATTAAAAGAAGGCACTTTTTCTACCTCTTTGATTTGAGGATCTTTCTTCTCTACTTGCTCCTTTGCTGCACTATGCTGGTTCTTGTCATTTGCAGTGTTAGTCGTTGAATATGTCTTGCTGAGGGAAGGATCAGCGGGCTCTTTGCCTTTTCTTTGAGTATTTGAAGAATCATTTTTCAATTGCAGCTCTTTTCTTTTCTAAATGGGATTGATCGGCACATCTCTTCTCCTCAAAGAGTACTGCTTCTGTTGCATTGATAAAGCGTTCATGTATCCTCTTTGGTAGTCATCGGAATCTTCTTCTGACACTGTATCATTGGCCAAAATGAAGTCTTCATCTTTTTGAATGTCTGTAATCGCTGTATATTCCTCATCTTCTGTGAGAAATATTGGCACACCATCGGCAGTGAAGAAATGATTGGCTTCAATCACAGGATCATCATCATTGTCTGTCTTCGTTCCCTGAAAGTAATTTTGCTTCAATGGAGTTCTGATCTACTGTTGTGGTGCTGCTTAGTCTTGCGCTCTCTGTTCTCTTTGTTTAATTCTGAATTGCGGCTGTTGATTTCCTCTGAAATTCGGATTCCTAATTTGTGCTTCCGGTCTATCTGAAATAGTTAGCCGATCAACCATCTTCTCCACTGTCCAAATCAAAGTATCCATCTTACTGTCTGAAGGAGAGGCTTCTTCTTTCACCGTTACTCTTTTTTTCAGCTTTTGCCCGAGCTCTTCTGGCCAACAGATTGGCTTCTACGCTCACAGCTATCTTATGCATGTCTTCAAGCATGGTAGGATCTCTTTCTCGTAGCTGATATGCCATATCAGCATCGAAACCATCTGGAAAATTGAGCAAGGCTAATCCCACAGGGGGTTTAAGATTGCCTGGAATAGCATTATATATAGCATTAAATCTTACACAATAATCCTGTATAGTTTCACCCACATTTCTTTTAATATTTTCATATTCATACAAAATTTGGAGTGGGCTTTTCTTTAACTCCCATTAGTCTAAGAACTGTGTATGTAACTCTTGCAAAGTGCAGATAGAGCTTGCTGGCAAGGCTCTGAACCATTTTCTAACTTCACCTCTAAAGCTTTGGACAAACAACCTTGTGGTTACATTCTTTGCCTCTATCTCATGAAGATCAAAAAAGTCATTCATCTTATCAACATGCTGCTGGGCTGTGATGCTTTGAGTGGCGTCAAAGATAGGTATTTTACTTTGGTAATCAACAGGCATATCATTCAATTGTTGAGGTAAAACCAGGGGTGCATACCGGGCAGCCATGACTCGAGGTGGATTTACAACAGTGTTTGTGCTACTAGGATTTAAGGGAGGTGTTGATGGAGGAGATGAAATCTGAGAATTGACCTCTGAAACTAATGGGAATGCTGATGAATTAGGGGGAGGAAATGCTGTTTCTGTTAAATCTGAAGGCTCAGGGATATCATTTACAATGATAGATGTCTGAAGGGAATTCAAAATATAATCATCAATTGATGTATTTTCCCTTTGAACTTCAAGATCTACAAGAAATTTTGGATCTAAAACTATGTCATCAAGTGCAGTTTCAGATTTACTTCTGAACAAAGAAAGCTCAAAATACTCATAAAAAAAAATATCTTCTACAAACAGCCACTCATTAGGCCAAGTATGGGATCTGAAAATAGGTGATGGACTTCGTGATCCCTCTTGTCTTTTGATTATTCTTGGAATGAGATTAGGATTTTCAAACAAAGGGGGAGGATTTGGATCAGGGTTAGCCCTTGTGTATCTTCTTGAAGACAGTGTGGTAAAAATTCTATTGTACAAGGTTTTATCTCAACCTAGCAAACTCTGAACATCATTATCCAGGAATTTATATTGAAAATATTACTGGGGTGATCAATCTTTCATGTTACAAAAGTCCCCAGTATGGTCGCCATAAATGTTATCACCTAATTTGAACCTTAGGCTGAAGGAAGGAAAATCAAGGTAACCTTAAACCACACTCAACCTTGTAGCTAGCCCTACAAGGTCAGGAGAGGGCTCTCTCCTAGAAAAATATTCAATGAAGTATAACTGTAAACTGATATTAGGCTAGGTATAATGATAGGAAATGTTTTAATGAATTTCAGGGTTGTATGGGACAAATGGGGAAGTTTGAAACTGGGGAATTAAATCAGAGACACAGGGTATTTCATGGGGCAAGGTGGGCAGAAATTTTAGCAATTTAATTTAAATAATGATGGAATGGGAAGACTGGTGAGAAGCTGAAAAGGGCATAAGAGATGGATCCTTTTCAAACAGAAGAAAACATAGAGTATTGAATGATTTCCCAAGGCAAAGCATTAATAATGGATTCTACCTATCTATCTTGAAAGCATTCAACTAGAGATATGAATGAATGAATGGTAAACATAACAAATTTACAGATGAACACAAAGGAAAGAACAAATGCTAAAATTCATACCACAGGGATCCCACAAATCAGAGCTACATTTCTTATTAATTCCTTGTCAAACTATTACAATGGAGCGCAGAGCGTGCTCAAATGATTTCCAATTATTTCCACACTTTATTCCCCCTACCCCCTTTTAAAAATGATCGAAAGTTACATTAAATAGACAGAAATTGAGGGAAGTAGATCCACAGAAAAAGGGAGTTGTTTGACTGAAATCCGAACATAGGAAGAAAACCAACGATCTGCCCCTGAAAAAAGGGGAAACAATACAATTTGAATATCTGGAAGGTTTACTGTTGCTCAAACAGTGGAGAAGAAAGAAAAATGGTAACCAATTCTCCTTTTATCGTTACTGTCATGCTGTCATGATTTATGTGCTTATATTTAGTTCTCGGTCTTTTACTGTTTGTTTTACTTTGCTAAAAATCCCATTTATGTTGAAAAATGCCTTGCGGAACCAATAAAAATGAAATATGCCATTTAGTGAAGAAAATTCTCCCTTTGAATGAAAAAGAGAGAAAGGAAATGGAAGTGGGCCCATATGAGATCGCAAATCACAATCGGAAGGGAGGGGAGGTGTTCCGGGATAGTGCGATTGGGAAACATGCGATGCGATGGTATATAGTGGAAAGGGGCAATGGAAATCGCCAATCGAAGATCACAGCGGGAGAGGCATGGGCATAAAGCATTGATAAATTGCGATGCGATTGGGGAGAAGTGCGATGGGGTGAAGTCCTTATAAAACGAAATAAAATGAATTTGGGCTTTACAAAGGGAAAAGGCCCCTTTATTTTGAATGGGTGGAAAAGGTTAAGTTGGGGTCCAGTAAATCGCAATCGCAAATCGGAGTGGGAGCGAGACATCATATAATGGAGCGATCGAAAACTGTGATGCGATAGTGTAATAGGGAAAACACAATCGAAATTGGGAAGGAAAGGGGAGCAGGAGCATGTCGTAAAAACTTGCAATGCGATGAAAACAGTGGAAAAAACTCCAACACAATGAGGGACTTTAAGAAATATTTCAAAATTGATGTTTTGTATTTTACAAAGAGAAAAACCTTTTCTTTTGAAAAGGGCAGAAGGCCTTTAGGTGGGGCTGGGGAACAATCGCAATAGGAAATTCGGTGGAGAAGGGGAGCGGAGCAAGGTGTTATGGGAAAATGTTGATTGTGATGGCGCGACGACTTATGAGCCGTCCGATTTAGAAGGGTAGATCAACGGCGGAGATGTAATCATAGGAGTGCGTCGGGAGTCAAATCAGATCGGAAGAGTTATGGGCACGGGGACACTGTGAGTTTTCTATGCAATTGGCCTTGGGCCGTCAGATCTTTAAGGAGATCAACGGTTGGGATGTGATCGGGCGGGGTCAATCGAAGGTGGATCAATCGGGGGTGACTCAATCGGAGGCTGGAGATTGAATGTTGCGATTGGATCGGAAGGGAAGGGGTTGTGATCGGATCGGAGGGAGGGGTGTGATCGGATCAAAGAAAAGGGGTTTTTATAATGAAAAACTTTAAAATTTTATGAAATAAAGTCTAAGTGTCAAATGGGAAAAGGGGAAAGGTTAGGCTGTAGGGGACCTTCTTTCACTTAGGCATAATTTTCGATCCAGGAGTCAGTTTTGGGAGTATAATATACCGTTGGAAATCTCTTTCCGAGCTATTTCTAATGGACATACTTAGAACATGGTTTTGTGTTGAAAACACTGTGGAAAACACTTTGAAAGGCAGGGTGGTGGCTTTGTTGGAGATAACAACTTTCTGAAGTACAATTTGTTACATATGAAGACATAAAATTACATAATAGGTGATCATAAAAGCAAAGTATCATGTTTTCACCTCAAAATATGGTTTTGAGGTGAAAATTACATCAAGCTCAACAGAACATTTCTTTGATTTTCCCAGATGCTGTGACTTAGAGTTTATTTGACCTCCTCATGACTTTGCTGATATTTATTGACACTTGACTCATTAATTTGACCATGATGAGACCCTAGAACCTAATGAGACCAACTCTATGACCTAATAATATGGATTGGGAGTGAAAGTGAAACATGAGTGAAGACCATAGAGAGGAGAATCAACAAGTTTTACATGAGGGAAAACTAATGAAAGACCACGACCATAAATGAATTCATGAACTAATAGAATGATGACAATTTATGGTATGGGATTCCTAATATGGAAATGAAAAAAAGTAATTTTGATCACTGATGGCAGTATGACAAGACTGACACTAACAACATCATCACAACAAAAACATAAAATATATATCCCATGCCAAATAACTGCTATAACATACACATCTATATGCAAGCAAATTAAATGAACATATCTAACATGACCTAACACTAACATGTAAATTAAGTACATCAACATGAACATAAAATACATGCACCGCACACACACACACACACACACACACACACAAACACACACACATATACTGTAAAAAATATAAAACTATATAGAACTGCATATAAATGTCAAATATCTGGTGGTACATCAATACTATAACTAGTGGAGGCCTAATTAGTCGATGGTGCTTGCTCAGTTGATGGTGCCTGCTCAGGAGGTGTCTGCTGAAATGGTACTGGCTCAGAAGATGTCTGCTTAGGACTAGATGTTGGTTGCTCATCTCCGGTGCGAGGTGAAGGAGGAGGAGGTGGAGTACTAGAATGATCACTCCCCTCATGATCATGATCATATGATGAGCTGCTATGTCGCGCATATCCATGGTGTCTATCCCTCCTAGCCGTTAGTAGCCTGGAAGCTCTGATGATATTATGCATAAGGCTCATCATATCGCGAGGCATGTCCCTCCAGATTTCTATGAGAGTACAATTAGCCTCAATCTCTTTGATTGTCATAGGGCAGACTCCCTCATCAACCAGGAATCTACATAGTCGGCGGTCCAACTCCATAATGAATCGAATGTATACCCTATGCCGCATGCCCATGGGTATCTGCACCTGAGGAGGTCTCTCACCCTCCATAACCTCCACCATCTCCTCGTCATCTACAAGATCATCTGGTGGGGGTGGAATCACATCCCCAAAAAATGTGCCAATATCTACAAAATATATAGTACACAAAAATAATTAGACAATTTCATTAAATAATTTAATAAAACAAGTTAAAGAACATGCTAGAATAAATTTTATTCTAATTAATTAAGACAATAAAATGAAACTATATTAATTTAAAGAAAACACTAATATTACCTTTGACATTTGGTGGTTCATCTTGTGTGAAGAGGATGTTGGCACACCCTCGCCAATCCAAACCTGCGTAAGGACATGCCACCATCACAAACATGTGATCATCCAAACTGGCTAGCAACTTCAATGCATCACTAGAAATCCTGGCTGGACACTCGGACATGCCCCTCTTGGGCATCATCTCGCCCCACATGTGCATCTATACATGTATCATCAACCTATGAGGCTAACACACAAAATTAGGCCTCATCTCTGAAAAATTATTAAAAAATAAAAAATAAAACAACTCTGAAGCAAAAGGAAATGTCAACCTCCCACGTGCTTGAGAACGGCATCTATCTAAGGCTATACAAAATTGCTGAAAAAAAATGGCAGACCATCTAACAAGTCGTGGCCTCTAGAATAAATAATCAACATAAAATAAAAGAGGGAAAATAATGCGCTACACGTCACTGATATAATGTGCAATGGTCGTCAATAATAGTGAGAGGCACCTAACCTCCTTTGGACAAAAAGAAGAAATTTGTAACTGTCCACTAGACACCTGAAAATTTTTAGGAGAAAGTATATCATCCCTAATGTATCTTTGGGAGTACACTAACTAACTCCCTGTTTCATAACCGATGGGGACATCAGGGAACTGAGGAAAATCATCCCATCTCCTAGATAGGCCAGTACTAAAATAAATTTCCTTCTCAGTGGGCTGGTACCACTGGTCAGGACCGACACGGAATGTCTATCGATGGGCATCCCATCTATAGATCAACTTTCCTAATAACCCATTGTGCCCCTTCAGGGATGTAGTTTCCTCGTAGAACTTAAGGAGGCCTTCCTCCCTTAAGATCAACTAGGTGGGTGGCATAATAGGGCAAGGGTACAAAAGTTTCTCCCTCTCCCTTGCCTCCCACTGTTGTATCATGTTATAATTGTCATCCCTCTTCTCTTGGTGTTGTCTTTACTCTCTTCGTTTACATCGTTGAATGATTCACATATTAAATACATCAGCCTCTCTCATACTTAAAACCTAATTTTCACTATTAAATGACAAATTTATTTACAAATATATAAATATAAATTTTATCTAAAAAACAAAAAAAAAACATTCAGTGCGCCAAAAAAAATAGTCACGCACCACCAACGACGCATACATGTATATCATGCACCGTCCACAGTGCGCATTAAAAAACCTTACGCACCACGAAAACAAAAAACTATTACTTAGTGGTGCATTGACAAAACATATCCACCTCGGGGCATTTTTTATAACGCAATGCACCGCCAATTTGAAAAATTTTACCACTAGCGGTGTGTTACCAAACACACACTGCCTTGGTGTGGTAATTTTGACCGACGCACCGCCATAAATAAAATATTGTGGTGCGTCCCGTTAAAATAATGCACTGCCGTAAATAAATTGTTAATTTTAGAAAAAATTAAATTTTCAGTACGGCTGGAAACCGACACACACCACAGTATTTTATTTTTATTGCGGTGTGCTTTGTCTTGGTACCCCACTGGGTTGTCACATTAACTGCCTAGTGTGGTTTCTATTAACACCGTTCATGGTGCAGCCTATAAATTTACAGGGAGCACCAGGAACAGTGCGAGGTGAACAACTCGAACGCACCGCGCAAGAATTTTTTTTCAAAAAAACAGTGAATTTTAGCCCAATTTTAAAAATTTATCGCTAAAAGCTTAAGTTGGTGAGAAACAATTAGATTACCTACACATTTGTGGGTCGAGGAAGCATCTTTGTAACGAAATCCTAAAAACCAATTTTTCCCACCGTTTTGTAAAATTCAAAGTCCACACAATGAGCAATGGACGGAAGAAATGAGGGCAATGGGAGCACCAATGGCAGGGCGCCTCACAAAAGGAAAATTCACACCAGTGCTTGAGAGCTCTACAACACTAACTAGTAAAAATGAATTTTTTACAATCGGTAATGTTTTTTAAATTAACCATTTTTTGGTGTGCTCGATTATGAGAGGCATCGGGTTGTTGTATCAATGGCGCACCGCACTTCTTTACGGTGTGCTGGACTATTGAGGCACACTGGGCTAGTTTGTATGAAGCATATAGTACTTCCTTTGAATAAAAACCTTGTGCCAGTGATCCAGATTTATGTAGGAACACAATAAAATACAGAAATATACATAAAAAAAGAGATGCAACATAAATAATACTTCATTTCATTAATATCAAATAACATAAATATGCTTAAATACATAATGAAATAAACTAGCTAGGGCATTGGTAGCTTATCTCTAAGAAGATATGTTGCAGCTACAAGCCTCTAAATTTTGTTACAATGAGGCTCAAAGGAATATTTATTGTTGAGAAATAATGGAAAACCCTAAACATCCAAAATCCTAACCCTAGGAGATGAAGCGCCAAAACTATGGGTCCTGTTTGGGTAAATTGGTACATCAACTTCTCGGGGACGTAACTTTGGCATATGATCTCCGTTGGATGCGTACAATACCTTATAAAGATATATCTGAGGACTACAAATTTTGAGTAAGGAACATTAATGAATCTTTAATGTTGCTCCCGGTTTTCCCAAAAAATGTCGTTTAGGGCTTCAAAATGGCTCCGGAAGTTGATGACCCAAAAAAATGCTAAAAATAGTAAACTATGTTGAAACTGAAAAAATGAAAGAAACAATGATGGGGGTCCAATTGGAATAGGTGGGTGGCCACCAATATCTGCCTGGATCATTCCTCCCCCTTTAGGAAGCTATGGTCCCCATTGCGTTGAGTTCTTCCATGAGATAAGGAAAATTATGTTGAATTTGGTCCCCGACGAGCCCCTTGCCTTGGTGATATTGTATGGCCCATATCGGAGTGGGTGAAGCTTGTGGTGGGGTCCAACAAGGTGCTCCTTCAAATGTAGCCACACTTTTTTGTCTACCTTGAAATTGTGTGGCACCCGTTGCTAATTATGGTGCTTCTTGTACTTGGCATTGGGTTTGTACAAGATATCGTGGACTTGCTAGCAGACATGCTAGATGCATTAAATAAATTTGGTTTCTTTATCAGCCTCAGACTGTGCATGTGTGGATTATGTCGGTGTGGTCGCATGAAGTATGGAAACATCAGGTGGCGACGTGCCTGGGGTCAGAGCAATGGAGTGCTTGACCTGATAGTATAGAGGAAGCTTTGTGGGTGAGGAGAAAATGTCCTGATATTCCTCCATGAATTTGTCCATCTGCTGTTGTTGTGTAGGGGAGCCCTGTATCAAGGTTGTGGCTATAATATTGTTCTTTCCTTATGGGCGAATTGTAATGAAAACAAATTTCATGGTTTGGGAAACAATCTTACTACGTTTTTTTCCAGTAGTCAAAGAGATGGCAGGAGGCCATACTACCTCTAGTATCATGTACAATTTATTTCCCAAAGTAATAACAATAGAACAAGGCCTAGACTCATTCACAACATGTCACTTCCACAAGTATGGTTGGCCCAATAATACATCAGACACATCAAGAGGAGGAACATCACATAGTACCTCATTTGTAAATGGCTTGACGTTGTACAAAAGGTGACATTGTTGGCATACGCGGAGATCTCTTCCTTGGTGAAGCCGACCGATGGTATACAACTGTGGGTGTGCTATGTTTGGTAGGTCGATCTGTTTCATGAACTCTGCTGAAATAAGGTTCTTTTGGCTTCCTCTATAGACAAGGAATTGCAGTAGAGAACCATTCACCCACATCTACGAATGGAAGAGGCAATCCCCCTCCTTTGGATCCTTGGGATCCTCCCTCTGGAGCTTGGTGGTGGAAAAAATGGAATTGGAATCCTCATCAATGATCTGCTTCCCTTTTGTCATCACCCTTGTCTGGTTCCGACTCAGGATCAGAACATGCATCTGATTCAGGTGCCTTTAGTTCAGCCACCAATGATTGTTTGGCCTAACACTCATTTGTGCTGTAAGTGGGGTTATTAATAATTTCACACCACTTCCTTGTGTCCTTCTTTGGATTTTTGGTGTTGTTCTGAGTCACCCCGCTTTGGATTTTCCCCTTGTTCTGTGGTTCGGGGGTGACTTTCCCTGGGTTTGGATTTTCGGATCCAAAGTCTCGCTTCTTCTGATTAAATTTCTACTCGATCTTGGTGGCACAATGATATGTCGTACCAAGTGAGGTAATGTTGAGGAACTCCATTTCCTCCTGAATATATCTATGCAAACAACTATGGTTCTTGAGCACCTAATGTCTCTTTGAATATTTAATACCCAAATTTGTGCGTAGGGTATGTAAAAAATTTGTCAACTCGTGCACATCTTGATCCCTTTGTTGTTGCAATGTCATCCATTGGATGTACTTGTCCTCATAGCTCCTCACGGGGTAATATTTTTCATTGATGTCGTCTCAGAACGAATTCCAAGTGGGTGCGACCGAGAAGAGAGAGGGTTATATCTCCTCCTTTTTCTCATAGTAGGTTTCCCACTAGTCTTTGGCATGGGGGGTAGCTTTGAGAAGTGAAAACTAACATTTTTTGGTTTGAGAAATCATGGACTGATAAATACCCTTCTAGAAAATTCAACCGTCTATCTATGACATGTGCATCTATCTGGCCTTCAAATACAAGAATTTCAAAATTGACTTGTACCTTGAAAGGAGTAATGCCTCCAGAGTGGCTACTGGATGTAGATGCGCCGCCGGTGGGAAGTCGTTGAAGGATATGGGTGAAGTTATCCATCATCATGTTCCTTTGTTTCTTGAGGGCACGCCCGAGCAATAATTTGATAGGATCTCCTACTCCCTCATCATTATTTTCTTCTACCATGGGATGTCATCGGGGTTTGTGAGGCTGATCTTGAAAGGGTTCAACCAGATCGAGCCCTGACTCCTTATACCCTGACCTTGTTGGAGACATGCAAAGAAAAATATATAAAGAGCAGACCGCTTTGATACCAGTGATCCGAATTTATGTAGGAACGCAATAAAATACACACAGAGATGCAGTTGAAATAATACTTCATTTTATTAATATCAAATAAAATAAATATGCTTACAGACATAATGAAAATAAACTAGCTAGGGCGCTGGTAGATTATCTATGAGAAGAGGTGTGGCGACTACAGGCCTCTGAACTGTGTAACAATGAGGCTCAAAGGCCTATTTATTTTTAAGAAACAATGGAGAACTCTAAACATCCAAAAACCTAACCCTAGGAGATGAAACACCAAAACTATGGGCCCCGTTTGGGTAAATTGGTACATCAACTTCTTGGGGATGTAAATTTGGCATATGATATCCGTTTAACTCACTAAATACCTCATTAAGAAGATCTATCCAAGGAATACAAATTTTGAGTGAGAAAAATCAACGGAAATTCCATATTTCTCCTGATTTTCCCAAAAAACGTCGTTCAGGGCCTCAAAATAGCTTTGTAAGTTCAGAACTCGAAAAACTGCTAAAAATAGTAAATTGTGTTGAAACTAAAAAACTAAAAGAAACAATGGTGGTGGACCAAGTGGAATAGGCAAGTGGCCACCAATATCCACCTAGACCATCTGGTGCATCGTTGTACATAAAAAACACCGGGTCGTCATCATTAGTAAATAGCACTGAAATGCTAAGTGTCTCAGCGTGCCATTTGATAGTATGCACCGGTGTGATTTATATAAAACGCACCAGTGTGTTTTATATATGAAGTACACCATTGTTTTCGTAATACTTAAAAATAACTTTGTAACGCTTCTTTAGCCTTTACTATGCACCAGTGCGTCACATATATATCAAATGCACTAGTGCATGTTAGGATTACAACGCACTGCAAAAAAAACATCCACCCACCAACCTCCTCTAGTGACCTCTGCTACAAAAGGATATCCGGGCTTCCTCAAAAAATCTGCTAGAGGGTATTTTCCTTGTAGTGAAATTATCTGCATGCATTAGCTATTTTGGGTTGATTGATCAGTTAACTAAATTACCATTGTGTGACTGAAGTTACAATGCACAATTTGATCCTCCACTAGTTTCTCCAACAATTGGAACGAGTTTAACTAAGAATAACTCAACTTAACTGAATTATATTGCTACAATTTAGCAATAAATAATGTAGAATTGAATTCAAGTGTGTCCAACTCAAATTAATTGAGTTAACTAAGTGAAAAAATTCATTCCACCTCAGTTAACTACCCCCAAGTATTTTGTTGAAATTGAAATTTGAATTTTAATCTAGTTTGTCCAAGGAAAAGTTAAAACTATCTTTTCTTGCTACATTATCAACACTCCCTCTCAGGAATAAATAGATTATTAGATACCCCAATCTTGCTTCTATGGAACTTGAATTTACATCTTGAAAAATATTTTTTCAAAATGTTTGCACCTTGTTCCTCTGTCAGAATGTACTGCAACAAAATGATCTACCTCTGCACACAATCTAGTAGATGTTGGTACCAAATATCTATGTTCTTGGATCGATCGTGAAAAACTACATTCTCAGAGAGTTTTATACAACTCTGATTGTCACAGTAAATCACAGTAAGATCCATCGTTTGACCAAATAACCCAACAACAATATTTCTCATCCAGATAGCCTCCAATGCTTCTTGACTGGCAGCCATGTACTTTGCTTTTGGTAAGCTGTGTGCAATTGATCTCTTCTTCTTATTGTACCAATAAATTGTTGTTGACCCAACACCTAAATTTCCTCCTGATGTGCTCTTTTGATCCAAGGGAATTCCCACCCAATATGCACCTATTAAGCCTTGTAGCTTCACTCCCTCTGTCCATTTGTACAAAATTCCAAATTGAGTGGTGCCTCTGAGGTACGACAGTACATGTTTAGCAGCCCTCCAAAATAATTTGTTTAGTCGAACCATGGCTTGGATCAAATGGTTGATTAGATAACACATGTATGGCCGTGTGTTCACCAGATACATGAGTGAACCCACTAACTTCCTGTACAAAGTAGCATCCACTTCCTCACCTGAAGTGGCATACTATTTCCTCCAATTGGTCATTAGAGGAGTCTCCATGGGTTTTCATATATCCATGTGGTACTTATGAAGTATCTTATTGGCATGCTTTCCCTAAGAGACAAAAAAAATCCCCTTCTCTCTTCCATACTTCAAAATCAAGGAAATAGTGCATCAACCCCATGTTCTTCATTTTGAATTCTCTTGCAAGGTCCCCCTTGCAAGACCTGATAAGATGTTCATCAATGGTAAAAATCAATTCATCAACATATAAGACTATAATCAACAATTTACCTTCTACCAAAATGTGGTAAATGTTTGCATCTGCTTCACTTTTGGTTAAGCCCAACCCAGAGAGGTAGTTATTGATCCTGGTTTAACAAGCACGGGCTGCTTTCTTCAACCCATACATCGCTATCGAAGGTCTCAAAGTCTTCAGGCTATTCAATGTACACCCCCTCCTCAATAGCTCCATTAAGGAATGTTGTCTTCACATCCATTTCCACCTATGAAACTAGAGCAATAATCGATCTGATGGAAGAGTGCCTTGCTACAAGATAAAATTTCTCTTCATAGTCAATCCCTTCTACATGAGAGTAGCCCTTGGCCACAACTATGGCCTTTTGCTTCTCAATGATTCTATCTACTGCATGCTTTACCTTGTAAAGAAATCTCTAACCTACCACTGATTTGTTTGCTAGTCTTGGGACCACTTCCTAAACACTTTTTCTAAAAATGGAATCATATTCCTCTACCATAGCATCAATCCATATAGGTTTCTCTATTGCTTCCTCGAATGAGGCTAGTTCTGTCTCTACTAGCTCAGTCATCAGAGCCATGTATCTAGTGTATCGATCTGATGACCTCTTCTGCCTGTGTTGTGATCTGGGTGCTCCCACATTCTATCTAGCATCCTGCAATAATATCTCATCTTCCCTGGTTCATTTCCTTCCTTCCATAGATGTATATTCTTGGGTGGTTGTCTCCACTCTTAGCTCCTCTACTTATGGCTGCTCCACATTTTCTTGATGTTCTTCCTTTGGAGTCAAAATGTCTTAATCTACATGCAACTAAATCTCCCTCTCAAGGGAACACTTCATTTTCTTTTCCTCATCGAACTTCACATCTCTACAAAAAACTGTTATTCAGAGAGATGGAAGGTACACCTGATGATTGTGAGGTGTATCAGTGTACCCCAAAAATATGCCCAACTCTGCTATTGACTCTAGCTTTTTCCTTGCTTCCTTGGAGACATGGAAACATATTGATGATCCAAAGATCCTGAAGTGTGACACATCTGGTTTCTTCCCTGAAAAATCTTCTTCTACTGTACTCATACCAAGCATCTGATGAGGACTCCTGTTCTGCAAATATACCGTTGTGTTGCATGCTTCGACCCATGAATGCAGAGGTAGGCCTTGATCATGCAACATCTCCCATGCTTCTCCCACGATACTTTTTCTTTTCCTCTCAGCCACCCCATTTGGTTGTGGGTTATGGGGTGCTATCAACTTCCATCGAATTCCTTCCTTTGCACATAAATTTCTAAACTCATTCGACACATAATCACCACTATTATCACCCCTGAGAGCCTTCACTTTCATGCCAGTTTCTTTCTCAATGAATTATTTAAATTCAACAAACTTGGAGAATGTAACGTCTTTCTTTTGCATGAAGAAAATCCAAGACTTATTTGAGAAATAATCTACAAATATAACATAATACTTGTGCTTGGAAATGGAGGTTGTCGCGAAGGTTGACAAACATCATAGTGGATCCTTTCAAGGATTTCATGCACCCTGCTATCACGATCATTGAAGGTGGATTTTGTGTACTTATCCATGGTAAACCCTTTGCATATGTTCTACTGCTCTAGTGCTCATTTTGGGAGGCCTGTGGTGATCTAAATCATGATATTCAAAGCTCCATGATGAAAATGACCAAGTATTTTATGCCATAATTCACTGACATCTTGGCTCTGCACCTTCTCTTCCTTTGTGATCAAAGCAACACAATCTTCCACATCCAACATGTAGAGGTTCTTCACTCGAACCTCGATCTTCTCCACTTGTCCCATGGCTATGTGTCTCAGGAGTTCCTTTGTTGAATATCACATCATAGCCACGGTCTTCGAACACCATGATGAAAACCATATTCTTATTTAGACCCAGTACAAACATCACATCCTTGAGCCTGAGAGAGGAGGAAGACTTCCTTTGAAAGGTGACAATGTCGATCTCAGTCACATTGTACCTTCCATCATCTCCCATCTCAATGTGCATCTAGAGGTATTTCACCTCCAAGCCACTAAAAAAGTCTTTGTTCCTCATCATATGGAACGAGGTACCACTGTCGAGATACCACATGCTCCCCATCACCGTACTTTCCATGAATTCAATGAGAGTAAAATCAAGCTTGAATTGTGAAACTATAGCTTCACCTGCTACTCCTCCTAAGGTCTTCTTGCTTTCTTTCTTGTGTGGAAATTTCATGGCATAGTGTATGAATTCATGACACTGACAGAACTTAATTATGGACAAGTCTTTCTTCTTGCCCCCTTGAATAGATTCTTCTTTGGATGGGGATTTCTTCCCTTTCCATCCAAGACACAATTTTCTTCATCCTCACCTTGGATGAAGTCCCATCCCTAGTATTCCATCTTATTTCCTCCTACACCAAATTGAACTAGAGTCACTCCCAATTTGGTAGTTTCTTCCTCCCATTTACCGAATCTTGGTAGCTATGCCAACTCTTGGGAAGGCCTAGAAGGGCTAGGCTCAACAAATCATTATCTGGTACGGTGACACTAACTCCTGAAATTTCATCATGACACAGTGTGAACCTACTCATATACTACTGAATTGAGTCATTCTTCTACATCTTGATACTTTGAAGCTTTTACTTGAGTGCCAGCTTCCTATGGTCGCTACTATTTAGGAATAGATTTGTAAACTATTTCCACATTGAATACATAGTATCTTTCCCATGGATATTTGAGACAATATGGTCTCACACTCCCTCCAATATGATTCTCCTTGCCCTGGATACATTCTTCTTCCATTCTACTAGATTTTAAGTATTAGTTGTTTCCGGTTTTGAAATGTCACTATCAAAAAAGTCCTTCAGCCCATTATCTTCTAGCACTACCTCCATGCGGTCCTTCCAAGCAACACAATTCGAGCTTCCCTCAAGGGGATACTAGAGTCTTAGTCCATAGAAATCCATCCTTCTAGCTCTGAAGAATTGATCCTGCAAATCTGACATCCTGCAAAGACAACTTCATAATCTATTCTCTATTGTGAATCTAGCTTTGATACCATGTAGAAATTAATTTTTAGATTCTAAATTGCTCATGAAATTTACTAAATCACAAGAATAGAATCTACTCTACTGATTTGCGAAAGCAAATTGACGATCGAGAACAAAAATCATTAACATGCATCAAGGTTCAACACACATACATAGAGATTTATCTAGGGGAAAGCAACTTCTCAAAACCCCTTACTATCTGTATTGCATTAATCAAATAATCTAGATGAATAAAATATGATTTGCTCAACCTGCTCCTGTATCTTCTATCCTCTGCCTGACTGACTGAACTTGGCCAATACTTAGCCAAAATTTCGAGCCTCCAAGCTCCTATTTCCTTGTGTTGTTCACTTGGGATATTTCCCCTATTTTTTATGAATTTCTCACTAAGGAATTGTGCAGTTACCATAGGTCAATTCTCTGACGGCACGCACCACCTGTAAAACTTGGATTTGTTTACAACTAATAGTACACTTCCCTTGAACTCCGATCTCAACATGGTAACTTGAATTCTTTGCATCTATTAGTTATTTTGGGTTGCCATTGATAAGTTAATTGGATGAACACTAAGTCAGACTGAAGCTACACTGCACAACTTGACCCTCCACTACTTTCTCCAACAATTAGAACTAGTTTAACTGACAATAACTCAAATTAATTGAATTATATTGCTAAAAATTAGTAATCAATAATGTAGAACTAAAAGCAAGTGTCTCCAAATCGAATTTACTAAGTTAACAGAGTGAAAAAATCCATGTCACCTTAGTTAACTACCTCCAAGTATTATGTTGAAATTGAAATTCGAATTTTAATCTACTTTGAACAAGGCAAAATCAAAACTAGATTTTCTTGCTGCATTTTCAGCAGAGGAATCTAGGCTTGATGTCAAGCCTTGCAAAATCCTAGTGTTAACATGCTACACATGTCTAGATCATTATTTGATTCAACATTGGGGTTGACTTTGGTATAGAATTAACCTAACTTGAGAAAAAAGGGAAAAAATTTATTTATTGTTCATTTATTTGAATATGCATTTTTTTTAAACTATAACCAAGAATTTGATTAATTCAAATATGCATCTTAATCATTGCTTAAATCCATATTTACTTTAAAATTTTCCTTTTGGCTAAGTTTCTTTAATAAAGCAAGAACTTTGCTTTTAATACAATATATCAACAAAATTAGAACATGAGTTATGTTTCTAACTAAATATGAAATAGAAAATACCCAAAATTAAACTATTTTAGCTTGCATGTTGCTACTAGAGAGGGGAATTATTGTCATTATTCACAATAAGCACATTATGAGGTTCCAAATTTAAATGAGGCAATGAAAGAGGAGAAGAGTTGACATAATTTGTAGAAGAGGAAGTAAATTAAGTGCCTTGTTGACTTTGGATCCTTAATTCTCGACTTTGGCTTCTAAGGGCATTAATTTCATCCTCCATTCTTCGTATCTATTTCCTCTAACTTATTAAAATATTTATAGTTGTAATACATTGTGATTCCAATTAGCCGTGAGGGTTAGCTCAATTGGTCAAGTTCCTGTCGCTAAAGCGCCTCACTAATGGGAGGTGACAGGGTCAAATATATTGGATGCCCTTGGGATTAGGCTCTACTAATAAGCTGATGGGATGTGATCCATTCGGATGGATCTGCCCACATATTTCTTCAAATAAATAAATAAAGCACATTGTGATGCCAATTGAGCTTGTTGAAGTTAGAGGTGGTTCATCTCATTCTCCAAGTTTGAAATTCCTTTTGAGTGCTTGCATTTATTTCCTTTTTCTTAGAGTGTGGTTTCTCTACAATGTCTACTAGAAGCATAATGTCCTTTTATTTCCACCAAGCAGGGTCATTTGACTATGACCTCGATGGGGAGGACATGACAGGTTGATTAAGGGATATGATCAAAAGGGAAAGCATTAAAATTCCACCCAAACAACTTTTTAATAATAGAAAGATGAGGATAAGTCTGAGACAAATTTTGGAACATAGGAGGATGAATGCACACACAAGAGGAAATGATGCTCTTCCCCCCCTTCATCCAATAAAATTTTGAACTAAGCCGCATTCACATGAGGAAAATCCAATATGGTGGAGGCAATCATATTGTTGTATGACATAACGAAATCCATGCTCAGGAGAGAACATTGCAAGTTGTATTGGTCCTAGTGCAAAATGTCCAGTGTGGAGTGTGAGGAGATAGCTCTGAGCATAAATCAACCGATTTCCACTTGTATTGTTTTTCCACACAAATTGAAATGCCACCAAGTGCCTTAATGGGACCAATGTCATGTGGCGACAATTTAAGGAATTGGGGAATGATACCCCCTTTCATTTATTCTAAGGGTTCCTTCCTCATATTCAATAGTTTTATTTTCTAGATCATCAATGATTTTTTTGTTTCTCCTCAATACTTGGAGAGCATGAAATTCCTTGATATGGATCAAAGATAGAGGAATCTTCTTGAAGATAGAATTGAGTTTAGAGTTAGACGGGAGAGTGTTTTGAGATGCTTGATTATTATCTCCAAGTCCACCATAATGATGAGTTTACTAATGTTTAACACAGAAGCTTGAATGATTCTCTGGTAGACAACATAAGCCTTCACTTGGTTATTTGATGCCCTATCCAAACTCCATGAAAAAATTGTTTTCTCTTATTTTTTGGGGTGCAATAACACTCTTTCACACCTGCCATCCTTTATAAAGAAAGACATAAGAATGAAATTTAATCTACTTATATTACATAACAAAACTATGTTCAATATAATATTTAATTTCCAATTATTATTAATTAAAACATAACAATTTTTTTTATAAAAATAATTAATATATTTTTAAAAATAATATTATTTTAATTTTAATAAAATATATTTAAAAATTTGATTGTATAACCATTTCACTTTCATTGGAGTTGATATATCATTATGCATAATTACTGGATTTTTTTAAAGCATAGTTTAAAAAATTCACAAATTAGCTCTAAAAATAATTGAAATTCTTGCGAGATTACAATAAAATTTGGCAGAATTTTTGAAAATCCAGATTACACTTCTTAAACTTCAAGATTTTGGGTGCCAATGAGTTTTTGATAGCGCTGAATCCATTTCTACCATTAAAAAAATTTAAACACTTCAATATTCTAGAACTTTTTTTTAAAATACCAAATTAAAAAAAAAACTAGTATGGCGTTTGTAAACAATACCCCTTTTTTAAATGAGACAACCGACCCACTCTCTATATATTCATTGAAGGATGGATGAAAAAGAGACCCATTTCGAGTCTATAGCAATGACTCCAACCATTCCAAATCAAAGTGTCGATTCGATCATAATCAAGGAGTAAACAAATAAAAACACAAGAATAAGTTCAGTTTGTAATGTGGTGTTTAAGAGATAAAATAAACCGTAATTATTAATTATTCAAATAAAAATATAATGAAATATGAATAATATATTATAATATTATTATTTTTTAAGATTTTATAAGTAGGATTAAAGTTAAATGTTATTAAAAAGCATCTGATTTTATGGTTGGTGTTTTAAGTGATGATTATAAAGGATATAAGTTTTATGGTAAATGTCATTTAAGTTGAAATTGATTTATGATTTTGAAATAAAGTTATTTTTTTTTAATATATTAAGAATTTATTTTATTAGGTTATACGTAAATATGTTATTGTTTTAAGGTATTTCATAAGAATTGATTTCTATCTTTATGGATCACTATAGGGTCATTTTAATGGTGTAATTTTTTTTTAATAATAATGATGAGTTAATATGTATTGGCAATGGATTACTATTAAGTCATTTCAATGGCTCAATTTTTCTTGAATAATAATGATGAGCCAATATGTATTGACAAATAGTAATAGATAATGATTGTCTTCAACTTCAATTGACAATTAAACTATTACAGATTTTACCACCTTAAAAAAATAGTTAAATAATTCTTTATATTAAATGTGAAAAAAAAATATCTATATATGTATGAAAGAGATATTTGATATATAAGTTAATATAAAAATTAATATATAAATATAAATATAAATATAAATTTACACAAAATAAAAATATTATAAATATAATATTTATTTTAAATTATTATTATTATTTAGATTTATTTTAAATAATAAAAAAATGTTTTATTATTTGTAATATTTAAAATTAAAATAATTTTATATAAATATAATAATATTAATATTAATTAAAAAAAAGGTACATAATAATTGGCCAAATAATAACATGGTGAAGGATGAGACACATGTATGCAATGTGGGACTAATATGTTATCCCTTCTACCTAGTTTGAAATTCTATGGGGGACATCTTTGACCAGTTGTGATAAGACTCAAGGAGTAAGCTCCCCCATCCTAGTAAAGTCTAGACTCTTGCTAATTCATAAATTTGACTTAAAAGCTAAAAACTATTAGACATACACTTAACAGCGATTAAATTTAATCTTGAGTAGTGTCCAAATTATTTTAACAAATTACTAACTCACCATAATTTAAAAAAAAAAAAACTTTTCCCTTTCCCTGAGCCATTTCTCTCCCCAGTTTAACTATTTAGCTTTTTTTCTCTTTGATTTCATTTGATTGTTCTAAAAGGTTGCCATTCAATATAGAATCAACTTTATGGAGAAAAGGTGATAGGACGTGTCACAACTTTGCCCATGGCACGACATAGTTGGTTAGAAGACCAGATTTGATCCCGTCATTCCTTACTTGGTAGCCCAACTAAACGATATTCTGATCCCATTTTAGTTTCAGGCTCGTAGTTCATTTTTAATTTTAGCATAAATGATGTGTGCCTTTCAAGGAGCATATCGAGTCATTTATTTAATTTAATGATGAATTATTCTAAATTAAATTTATTAATTTTATTTTAAATTTGGATATATATATATACATACATGGAATTTATTAAATTTTATTTAAATTTCAAATTAAAATATTTAATTATAAAAGTTTAATTATTTTCCTTTATTTAACAAGTCATATTTGCAATTTATCTAGTTATCTCTATTTTCATTTTCTCTATCAAGTTTTTTTTTTCTCTAGGATAAAATCGATATAAAGAAAATTATGTCATTCTCATTGTAAGTTTTTTTTCCTGGGAAAAAATCTTAATTTTCATTCATAGAAAGAAAATTATATGTTTACATGTTGTATCATATGCATACAAAAACTATGGTCTAACAATCAGACATGTAAGTTTGGAATAGACAAGAAAAAGAAAATATTTACAAAATATTGAGCATGTCAACATAAATAATGTCTGAAATAAAAATCCAACTAATAAGAAAAAATCTACCAATGATCAAATTGTTTGATAAAATGGCCCCAACTGCGTCTCCTTCTTCAATGAGAGGCATGTGGTAATATCAATATTGTTCATGTCCATTATGTTCAATTATCAACCAATGGCCCCATAATAGTTGTGCGGCTTCTTTGGAAAGGTAGTCAGAAACCTGGTTCCTCTCCATGTAAATATGAGCAACAATAATGGAATCAAATTGTGATTTAAGAGCCATCACCTCCTCCAGTAAACCTATGAGTGTGTGCACGTGACAACGAGCATCATTGTTGATCCAATTAATGACAATTTTGGAATCCCCAAATATTTGTATTCTGTTGCATTTTTTTCAAGGGCAAAAATTAGGAGTCTGAGCCTATTAAGTTCAACGTAGTTGTTGGTGCTCGAACCTAATCCCATTTTTATCTTGTAATATTAGTTATCCAAACAAAGTAGGATAGCACCACCACCACAACCAGTAATGATGGCAACCCCATCAAAGTATGCCCACGGATAGGATTTATCTCTAGATTTAGGAGTGAAGATCCAGCTTTGGGACTTGGTTTCAACATCAAGGATCAAATGGGATAATGCAACAATGCTATTGCATATGATGTGCCAGATTATTGTTGAGTTTTGGAAGATGATTTGATTGTGCAGTGACCAAATACCCCAACATACCAATAGAGGGAGGTTCCTAGTTTTCATCGAGGATGTTGACTTCCACCAGTTCTGCCAAGCCGAAGTGAGATAGGCTCGGTGCCAATTGATACTAATGCCCAGAGCAAAAGAGGTCTGATGAAAAACCATCCTAGTAATAGGGCAGGACAAGAAAAGGTGATCAATATCCTTGACTTTCTCTTTGCACAAGCAACATCTGGATGGACCGTGAAAATATCTCTTAGCAAGGTTATTTTCGTGGGGGCATGGTTGGAGAGCAAACACCACATAAATAATCTAGATTTTGGGGGTGCCTTCAACTTATAGAGATGCTTCCACCACCACTTCGGGTCATAGGGTTCTTGAGCCGATATGAGAAAGACATTCCTTCTTTCGGCGAATACTTTCCACTAGGGGACACAACCCATATAAGCTCGTCTTCCTAATTTGTTAATCTAACATGGGATGCCCAAAACGCTTTGATGTAGTTGTTCCACTTTGCATGCCAAATATGACGGATTCCCAACTCGTGTGAAGATTTCCATGCCTACGAGAGCCTGTTGGTATTGGCCTCATCTGCAATATGAGACAAGGAGTGGATCCCCGATTCCATAAGTGACTGTCTAAGAGCCAAAGGTAGTAAATGTTATTGTCCACAACCAGGCCAGACATCTACGACAATTCTAACTTGAGCTCTCGAATCAATACACTAGGATAAGCCTCCTTTGATAAGAGAGATTGATTTTGTAATGGCACACCAGACAATGGAGGAGCCAGGTCTGCATCGATTGGGTCCTCTGATCCAATCTAAAGTGGTCAATGGAGAAATATATTTGAGGTATGTAACCTCTTGCTAAATGCTATTTGTATTTAATAGTTGCCACCCATTTTTTCAGCTAAAGTAGTGGAAAATAAGTTTAAATCTCTTAGGCCCCATCCTCCCCACTGTTTAGGCTTGGAAATCTTGTCCCATCTCACCCAAGCAAATGTCTTTCCCTCCTGCTTCCCCCTCCAAAAGAACCTTCGACATATCTATTGAAATCTAGCGGTAACTCCCTTGGGATTCTAGGCTAATGCCATCTAGTATATTGGAATAACCTCTAGGACCAACTTGATGAGGACTAAATTCCCTGCTCTTGATAACCATCTCTATTGCCAAATATTTACTTGCCTTTCCACTTTTGCAATAATCCAGTTCCAGTCTGTAATTCGGTAATCATTAGGCTTAAGTCTGAATCCCAGATATTTTAGGCCTTCCACAATATCCCGATGGCTGAATTGATACTGAAGGAGAGCATGTCCGTGTTCTTGGATGCAACATCTAACCATCATGATAGTAGATTTGCTAAGGTTGGGCATCATGCCTATGGATTTACAAAAGATAGACATAATCCTCTTGAAGCAGTTGGATTCCCGAATGGTACCATCTAAGAATATTAGAACATCATCAACAAATAAAAGGTGATTCAAATGAATAAAATCAGTAACTTTGATCCCAATTAATGTTCCACCTGACTTGTCAGAGGAAATGAGCTTGGTAAACCCTTTCATGATCAATAGGAAGAGTAACGGGGATAATGGGCATACTTGTCTGAGCCCTCTTTCTGCATGAAAAAATTTAGTTGCTATGCCATTAATAAGGATGTTGAAGGATGCACTTGTGATGTAACACATAATCCAATTTATGAAGGAGTGTGGGAGGCCAATATGTGTGAGGATGAGCTATAAGTAGGTCCAACAGGAGAAGTCGAAAGCCTTGGCTAGTTCAATCTTAATAATGATGCTTTTAAGGCTTTTGAGCTTGATAGAAGGCAAGGCTTCTTGAGCAATGCCAATGGCCTCATGAATTTGCATTTGGTGAAGGAAAGAAAATTGTTCCTTGGAAATGTGCTGAGATAATATTGGCTTCATACGGTATGAACTAATCTTGGAAATGATCTTGTAAATTCTATTGCATAAGGATATAGGCCTGTAATCATTAAATTTCAAGGGATTATCAATTTTAGGGATAAGGGAAATGAAGGTGGAGTTGAAACCATCACACATCCCAGCTGAAGTCTTGCACTCTTCAATGACCTGAAGGAGATCCAAGCCCATGTCTTCAAAGAAGGTTAGGTAAAATTCAATTGGACAACCATCCAGAATAGGTATCTTGTCTTTTTTGAGCCATTTTAATACAACTTCAATTTCCCCCAATGTAACAACATCATCAAGATTGTCAGTATCTTCCTCCTCCACATACCAAGGCATTGACCTGATGATTATAAGCACCTTTGTAATATTTTCCACCCATGGGTCTCTGTAAATTTGGGAGAAATGTATGATACCCATGTCTGTGAGATAATTGTGTGATTTTTCCACCCTTCCTGACTGATCCCGTAACTCCCAGATGGTGTTGTTTCTCTTCTGACCCTTCGCACATTACTGAAAAAAACTTTGTAATGTCCTCTCACGCCTTGTATTGTCAGTTTCCAACAAAATTAGATGATTTTTTGTCTCACTAGATAGAAATTCCAAACAATCTGATCCAGTTAATCCAACAATTACTTTTTCAATCTTCATTAGTGTTTCTTCATCATGTTTCCATTTCTCCCTCGCCCATTTAATTGCCTTGTCTTTGATCCTAATCATATTATTGGATATGAACCTCTCCGACAAGGTTTTGGGATCATGGTGGCAATGGATCTAGGATTCATTAACAATTTTGTGGAATTCAGGTTCCTCCAGCTAGATGGAATTGAGCTTGAAGGGTGAATGAGGCCTGCAATTCTCACTGATGACTTCAAGATATATGGGAGAGTGGTCGCAGATGCCCCCCACTCCCACCCATTGTCTTACCCTATCCACCCTATTCGCCAACCTGGATTTGATCAGAAAATGATCCAATCTATGAGCAAGGGCTGCTTCCCCGGTCCTTCTATTGCGCTAGGTAGGTTAATTTTTAGACATATCGAAATCTAGTAGACAAGCATTATCTATTATTTGCTCAAAATCTTTAGTCATAGGATCAGGTTAAGCATTGGTGCCCCATGATTCAACTTTCCCTATGGAGAAGTTTAAATACCCACCTATAATGATATGATCCTCCCGCATGATCGATGAAGCCATCAACTTATCCAAGAATGCAATCGGATTGTGGCAAGGACCGTAAACATTGATCATCTGAATGGGTGTATCAAGTTCAGTAGATATAATGTCTGTACCTAAACCACCATCCCATCTCCACATGTTCTCCACTCTAATGGTTCAGTTGTTGAAACCAATGGCACAACCTCCCCAACTCCCTCTCACATCCAGAGTCTGAAAGCTCCAGTTAGGGAGCAAGGAGGATAGCAGTTTGTGAACAACCTCCCCATTCCCCAAAATCTCTTGTAAAAAAGTGACATCCACTCCCTTTATTGCCAACAGTCGCATAAGAGCCACTCTATTGTTACAACTAGCTAACCCTCTACAGTTAAAGGAAATACAGATCATGGATCACCCATGTCAGGGGTGTCCTTTTCTCTATGACCCCAATCAATTGTATATTGTTTCCCGGAAGCAGCCTCAATCCCAACATGAAGGATATCTTTGGATAGTGAGGAAGGTCTGCCCCTAGAGGATTTAATATGCTTGGGGGAAGAATTGTCTCCCAATCCGAACTATGGGGAGGATTTAGTGTTAGACAGGGATATGAGGTTATATCTGTGGAAGGAGATATTTTCCGAGTGCTCAGATTGTTTAGAGTTACTAGAGGCACCCACAAGGGTGATAGGGACAAGCCTCGAGGAGGATGGAGGGGCTGATGCAACAGGGAAGATAATGGGGTCGAGATTGCAAGCATTAAATTCTATCTAGATGCATTAAGAGACATAACAAGATATTTAGAATGATAACACACATAATTAATGGGAGGAGGGGAACTGATGGAAATACCCGGAATCAGCCCAGATCCCGCAGAATGAGAATGAGTAGCCCTAGCCATAGGAGTCTGTGATGTTGTATAGGGAGGCACCTTCCTGAAGTCATGCAGAGTTCTCGACATAGAATTAGGCAACTCTTGTGTTGTAGTTGATACAACAAACATATTGAGTTTGAGTACCCATATGCACATGTGCCTTGGGTTGTTCCATGCTAGCCACATTAATCAGAGGGCACTCCATATATAAATGAATGACCTCATGGAGGCAATGGAAAAGAAAGGGAACCACCTCGTAGTCCAGCTTTTTCCATCTTATGACATCCATGTATTGGAGGTGATAACTTTCCACTAGACCCTCGCGAGTATCAAGGTGCACCAGTATTCTGGCCATGGAAATGTTCTCGGTCTCCACGTAAGACCTGTCGTGATCCAAGCATATGCCCAAATATTCACCTATACATCTGAGGACATCCTCCGTCTAGAATTGGAGAGCCAAGCCAAGTAAACTAACTTAGACGGGTCTGGCCCCCATATTTTCCTTATCAGGGTCGAAAAGTGGAGTCCAAAGCTTGAGCACGACTGGGGTCATATCGATGCGCCTGAATTTCGAGAGGACCCAATTAGCCATATATGGGTGTGGGAATATGACGGAAAATCATCCCTTATTCATTGTGAGCACTGTTGGTAGCTGGTTCAAGATGTTCCTCCAAATCTCTGATGTCCATTTTTTAAGCCTGGTAGTGGAGTAGTTCCTACCTCTAACCCAACCTACCAATATTGTTTGTGTTGTTTCCTCTACTTGAGCCATGCTAATTCATTCTCTGAAGACCAATAATCTGCCTTTTTCTCGGCCCTTGGTGCACTTGGTATTCTTCCTATTGGTACTGTGAGGATGTTTAGCTTGTGTGTGACTAACTCCCTCAATTTGAGTGTCATCGGAGTATGATTCCCTATTGTCTTAAGGCAGAGGTATCTATTGGGTAATACCCTCAAAGAATCCAGAGGCTTTTCTTGCAGAAGGGGGCCTCAGAATGTCGTCCTTTTTGTTGATATCATCGGTTGAGGGAATCTTGAGTTTTTAAAACCAAAAGGAATCATATGGAGCATCAAAAAATCCCCCTGTCCCCATGGTTGAATCGCCCAATGCCTCAGGGAGTATCTGTTTTTGTTCCCATAGTCGAAGTACTGACGGTGACGGAATAAAGAAGGAGAGAAATGCCTATGCCTCTAGGGTTATATTTGCAAAACTCTTCATAATGACATGATTATTAACCCTAAACCCTAGTAGCCCATGTGATGACTGGGCCAAATTCCATGTCCATAATCCCATGTTCCTTTTGTTCCTTCGGGCCTTGCAAGTCGTACGGTGGAGGCCCAACTATCGGCCGATGTGGGTAGCCAACCCATATTTGCGAGGGTTCCAAGGTATTTGAGGAGTAGTCAACATGTTCCTCGTCCATGAATGGGATTCTGGGTTTATCACGTCTGCAACCCGTTACCAACCCAACCTCATATAACAAATTTGGAGGGTTTCAAGGAAAGCGTGCTTTTGGCTATAACCACTTGCCATCTCAGATGGGTCCAGGGTTATGCATACTGATAAATTATTTACCAAAATGTCAGATTGTCAGAGCTCGTGAAAATTGTGAGCAACCTCCATCCAGTCAATTGTTCCCTTTGCTGCCTGTTGGTTCTTAAGGGACAATCCCTCAATTGTGAAAGAATCAGTCCTTAAGATATTTTAAAAGTGTGTCACAGAAATAATTTTATCATGAGGTCTTTGTTCTATCTCTCTGGAAACTAGTTTTCTAAAACCCTTAATGATCTGGAATAATAAAAGATTTCACAATGCCATTAACTGCTGATGTCTGAATGGAAAATAAGAACTGTAGAGGAAACTCAAAGTAATATGCTGTAAACACAAAATATATTACTTTTAAGTTTAAGAGAGAATTTGTGAATTGAGAGGAGTTGGAGTGAAGGAGCACTTATTAAGGCTATTTAAATCTTACTTACAAACATAAATTAGAGAAGAACTGCTTCTTTACTTCACTTCATTCAAGGAAGAAACAACATAAAATGACACAAGAAACACGAATCACAATAAAAAATTGCAGGAAAATTGTTGCTTCTTTGATTCACCCATCAGAAAAATAAGTACAAAATGTAGTCTCCAAGAGGTCTAGAACTCGGAACCCTTTTTCTCTCTTTCTCTCTTCCTTAAATAAAAACATAAGCAGTTTTTAACTGCTTGAGCTTCTTGAAACTCCTAGACTATCTAAAATTTTGAACTACTTATTACATTGCAATCGTGGACATCCTTGTAGCTTCGATATTAACAAATAAAGTAAAATAAAGCTTGAAATATAATCCTTTTGCTAAATCTTCTTTGTTGTTGATGTGTCTCCTTCCGTTTATGTTGTGACATCCTAACCATCTGAATAAACACATCTCTACCCTACTCTACCCATTCCCCTATGCCCACAATGTTTAGTATTTTATTAATAAACTTCCGCAAATGCATACCGATGTTTTTCATGTAGCGTCGGGTCTTTTCTTACCTCAGTCTTCCATGCGTTCAAACTTTCCTTTGTAATTTTCATAAGGCTGGACTTTAAAATATATTCCATTACCTTTGAAAAACTTTATCGAGTCCACTTCTCTGTCACATTTCAACATTCCAACGCTCTATGCTATAATCTGCTTTTGCCCTCCGATGCGATTTTTACAAAGGAAAAACCCATGTACCCAGACTTAAAAACCTTTAGACTTTAGCGATAACTTCCATCGTGTCTGCCTCGTTATCACACTTCGCACTTCGGTGATTCCCATTATCTTATGATTGTTGTCCCTTCTGAGCTTGCGATGTGTGATATGCGAGAGGATCCCACGGCCGGACTTTAAATACTTTAGATTCGAGCTTCGAACCATATCGCATCCAGTCCTCGTATCGCATTTCACATTTCAGCGATTCAACCTTGTTCTATTCCTCCTAAGCTTTGCGATTGTGATTTGCAATATGCGAGCAGGCCCTCCACAAGCGATTGCAATCTGCGATGTATGAGAGGGTCCCATGGCCGGACCTTAAATACTTTAGATTCAAGCTCCGAACTATATCGCATCTGGTCCTCGTATCAAATTTCGCATTTTGGAGATTCAACCTTGTTCTATTCCTCCTGAGCTTTGCGATTATGATTTGTGATATGCGGGCAGGCCCTCCATGAGCGATTGCAATTTGTGATTTGTGATCAAGCCCTCCACATGCGATTGTGATTAAGCCTCCAAAAAATTTTCTACACGTATATTTGCACCACTCGACCCTGACCTATGTGAAATGTTCTGAATGCATCGATTGACTCGACTCTTGAACTGTTCTGCACATGAATAAGCCCGACTTGACCCTTGTTGCATGCTTTTCTTCTTTGTTGCTCCTCTGGCTTAGATTACACTTCCAATGTTGATGCTTCCTTGATTTTGGTTCCACTGCACATGTGATGATGAATCCTCGTTCAAATTATGGTTATAATTTTGAGCATGTTGCAAGTCTTCTTGAAATTTTAACAAATTTTTCTCAAAAACCTTGAATTTCTCAGAACCTCTCTTCAAATTTAACTGAGTTGAATTATGCTACAACATCTGGCTCCAATTTGGGATAACACTTTGGTAGAAAAGTGTTGAGAACTTGTAGATCAGTAGCCTTTATTGGGCATGGATTCAAAGAGAACTTGTAGATCAGTAGTCGTTATTGGGCATGGAGTCAATCCCAAATGGGAGTTGATCCAATATGAAATCCTCTCGAAACTTGCTACAATTTGGACTTCTTCCTCTATTCTCAATCTAAAAATACAGAATTAGAAATACTACAACTAAAAATAATCTCAACTTCTGAGCTTATTTATGCATAACTCATATATATGTATTCATGTCTAAACTTAATCAGGTGAAGTCAGCCTTCCAATGGCACCAATCCAACATCTGCATGCTAGACCTAATGCCTCCATACTGTTGAAATTTGAAGATCGCAATAGGGAGGTACCATAAAATTTTTCTAGATACAAAGCTTTGCACATACCTTTGCATAAATTCTTATTGCTGACAAAAGAAAGTTTCCATATAGTCAGCTACTCGATCATAGAACCGATGAGACCAATTTTCTGTTGCCTCCTTTTCTTGAACATCTTGCTGATGTAGACTTCTTTGAATAGGGCAACTTCCTTCACTGTTTGAATCCTCAATTTGAGGTATTATGTGAGAATATTGATTTTTGTTTTCTACTGACAACCATTTAGGCCGAAAAGAGAAATCTAAGGTTTGTTCCTCATATTGCTGATGTTCTTCATATATGTTAGTACCCTATAAATTATAGGATCTCAAGGTGATTGGATACTTCATGTTTTTGGAAAATTTTTCATTATTGAAAGGCTTTTCAAAATTCAAATGATTTCAGATAAAAAAAATAGGAAAATAAAGAAAAGAGGGTATAAAAATAGAGAAAAAAAAGAGGAAAAATAAATAAAACCTAAAGTGCTACAAGTTCAAATGCCACTACTCATTAGATAGGTTTTTCGAGTCATACAATTTAATCACGATTGGACAATATTCAATTTATGTTGATAGGTTAGAAAAAAAATATTTTCCAAATTGTTTAATATTGGTTTATCAGTAGATAGGTAGAAAATGAGATTGGTTCAACAACTTAATCTGAACCCTTAGGAGAAACAAGGGATAGGGGTTAGGTTAGAATTTCAAAAGAGAAGTGTTTCTGGGTCTGCAAGTCTAAATGCACCCTAAAAAAGAAGAAAACATGTTAGAGGATTAGTTTGGGTAGGTAGATATGCCGAGGAGGAAAATGGAAGGAAGATATGAAATTTATTCTTCAAGGTACAACATTGAAATTGTATCTTCCCAAGTTGCGAGAAGAAATTCAAAGCAGATGGAGTTTATGCTCAAAAAAGTAGAAAGGGAGCTATGATTTAAAGAGGTTTGGATTTCAAAATCATATTGAGTCATACTGTATGCCTAAATTTTATCCTAAGTCCTATGCAAGTCCCGCCAAGTCCCCGAATCACAATTCGCATCGGCATGCTGCAGATATTCCTTGCCAATCCATTTCCATCTTACAAATCTCCTGATGTGATATCAAGTGGGACCCCTTTCCTCGCCACCCATCACACATCGCAATTGGAAAATTTTGTGTTTATCCATAAGTTGTTGCAGGTTAAACTTTGGATGTTGCGATGGGATATTAGTAGGGCTTGTTGTCACTATCACCTCCGCCCACCACAAGTCGTACTTCACAAATATCAACACTTACCTCCGTTGTTCATATGTAAAACTTACAATCTGGGATGTGTGGGCAGCCCCACCTTCCTTGCCACGTCACCCTTTTCCCATGTCGCACTTTTCACTTTGCCAAGTTTAACAATTATCCCCCCACCGCTCATAACAAAAGTTTCGAACTACGGGTTATTGGAGTGCCCACCTCCATCATGCCACGTCACCTCCCACTCGTCGCACTGCGCACATTGGAACTAATAACATTTTCCCTCCCTTCCCATATGTAAAACCTGTGATTTGCGATATGTAGGTGGGCCCACCTCCTTGCCACGTCCCACCTCCACTACATCACACATCCCCTCCACGTTAAAAAAACTTCCAACTCCCTGCCATATCCACTCTTCCCCATGCATCAGATGGTCCACAATTCTTTTTTGCCCCCTCTCAGCTGTTGAACATTAACAAGGGGGGGGGGGGGTTCGAAATGGGCGGTATCCCATACCACTTTCCTGCTATGTGGCACACCCATATTACTTTGCACCCCCCAACTCCATTACCACTCACTGCTCATTCCCCCCTATGAAAAGTGGTTTCTACCACTAGAAAAATAGTCGTTCTCATTCAATTCTCAATTTATGGTTAATGCCACGTATGCTCTTACCTGTTCCCTCCATCCAATCACATATCCTTCCGCCAGTAGCCCGTTGCACCATAAATGGTCAGGTTTTTATCCAACGGACCTTCGCCAAGCTCCACGGCCACCAAATCGTAGTGATAAATTTAAAATATGGCATAATAGTAGAGTTCACTCTACTGATTATCGTCAAAATTGGGACAGATTTTTAAATTTGCAGGTAAAGCATAGAGAGCCACAATTGAAGAAAAGGGCCACACTTATCTAGGAGAAATCATCAATTCTCCATAGTTTCAATCGAGGTTCTATTATAAATCTTCTCCCTGTTTCCTTTTAATTCCCCCCCCCCCCCCCCCCCTTAAATTCTGTTTTGTGGCCATTTCTCTTTCTCTGTTTCCACTTTCTGTCTTCCCATTATTTATTTCAGATCAAGAACTGATTTACAGAATATAAAAGATACCTCCTAAGAAATACCAAGAGCCGTTTAACCCCATGATCTACCCTCAGTTGGATTTAGACCACATACCCCTGGCTCACAAAGATTACAAGATCCACGAGACAGATTCTGAATTTGACTTATTTGATGTCTACTGCTACCTTGAGGATAAATTCCTGGAAGAAGTAGATGATCTAGGCCTCTGGAAAACCAATTTTCCTTATCACATTTTCCCCAAAACCCATAGTTTCCCGGAGCTAATAAGAAAATGCGAATCATGATATGACATTAATCGGAGAGCCATAGTTAACCCTACAAGAGAAACATTATTTTGCATCAATTCCACATCCATTCAAGAGATGATGCAAGCCCCCATTGTTGAGAACACTATCCATTTTTCATATGAGGCCCTTGCATATCTATACCAAAATCTAGATTCCATCGGCAGGGCCAAAACCTTAGAATCAATCATGGCCACCATTACACCAAAGCCTGCCCAAAATACTCCATATCCATCATCCATTTTTCTTGATAGGACCAAGCACATCATCACTATTTTATCTTACTTACTGGGGTACTACAATGATCAGCGTGTAGAAGAATCCATGATTGGTTTCTTATCTATCCTCTCCTTAGATGCTAAGCCCACTATTATGTTCAATTACACTCAGTTTTTGGCTGATGCTATCCATTATCATTTCTTGAAGTTCCAGATAGAAGAGGTATTCAAATACACCTATGTGATGGTGTACATGTTTGCTTGTTTTCAATCCAGCAAGTTCCAATTTTATATAATGAAGTAGAGTGCTGACTCTCAATCCCAATCTACAATTTTTTGGACAAATTTATTAATGAAGGAGCAGAAAAGCTATTCCTACAATATTTTTTTAGACCTATTTGTTCATCCTGCAATCAGTGCACTCAGTAGTACCATAGAGCCAAGGATTAGTGAGGAAAACAAGAAGGTGATGCAGTTGATAGATCAGATTAGGACAACTGATTGGTACCTCTACCAAAACTACATGAAGATCAGAGTTTATGCCAGTGAATTGGCCCCATACAAACTACCCAAGTACCTCACTAGGATAATATTTGCACTTGAATATATCGGAAAAATGATAAATGCAGATGAGGTGCATTTTGTATCTGCCAAGAAGAAGTCACATTTCAGGATCAAATCACAGATTGATCCATTTATTTGCAACATCAGAGCAGCAAGGGATGAGGCTGATAAAATTTTTAATGGGATGAAGTTCACACATAGCTTCACTTGGTCCTATGATACAATGGGGATCATCTCCAAGAAGAGGGTAGCGAACAAGTCCACACCTTACATTCATACTCACAGATTGGAAATCGAACAATATATGAATAAAGAAGAATGGGTGGTAGAAACACTCCAAGAGGTAGAGGAGAAGACCATCTCTACTTCAGAAATTCAAACACCTACTCCACAAGGAAGAAAGGCTGCAAGAGCACAAGATGACAAAGGAAAGGAACTAGAAAAGGAAGTAGGGAGCAATAGGACCATGAAATATCAAAGAGACATGGATATTGATCCCTCCACTAAAGAATTAAAAATGAAATATAGGAAGAAGGACAGAATATGCATGGACATTTTCCAGAGCAATGAGAAAGATCGGAAAACTGTTATCACAATCAGAGAGTCACCAAGCTAATCTCCAGTAGGTGGTCAAACAGTTTTCTCAACATCTTCTACCACTATTCCTTTTCAAAAACAAGATGTGCAGACTCCTACATCTGCTGCGGAGCAAAAATAGGAAGTCATCTATGACATTTTCAAAGAAATAAAAAGGAGGAATGCAATGCTTAAAACTAGCACATACAATCAATTATGGAAACAAACAAGCAACTCCTAGACTAGACTTCTATCATATTTTGACTCTGAGAAGGGAAGAATGAAGATTTCATTCTTGGAAGCACAAATTCCTCAGCCCAAAGGTGTGGTAGACTATAGGAAGACCTCCTTTGAGTTTGATGCAAAGAGCATTCATCCAATTGAACAAATGGAGATGCACAAGAATACTGGAGAGATAATCTCCTCTACTTTGACCAATACTGCTATGAGCCTCTCAAAGTTGCAAGTTACCTTGTCTGACACACAGTCTCAGCTAAAGATGGAAAGGATCTCTTCCATGTCCAAAGACACAAATTTAAATCCCTGGAGGATTTAGTGATGCAAATTGGGTACAATCCATCAAACCTCGCAGTGGAAAAAACACTTGTGAGGAAGAATAATGCCCACATAGCTGCTTTGAGAAGGCAACTCAAGATGCCAGTAATAGAAGATCCTATGGCCAAGGGGATAGAAGCCAATCAAATATAGAAGGCATACATGCTGTAATTGGTCATTTTAAAAGTAGAGCAACTTAAGAAAATGGAGGGTGAGATGGATAAAATGATAAAATAAAGTCAGAAAGCAATTAGGGATGCAGTGAAGGGAGAAGCTAAAGAAGCAGCTAAGGCCATAATTCCACTACAGGTAGTCCCTCTTACAGTGATTCCAGCATCTGCATCAACAACAGGTACACCAAGTGAAGGCACTAAGCAATTAGCTAAAGCTATGGAGAACATGTCCTTACATACAACAGAAATTAAAAAGCTGCAAGATCAAGTCAGTGACCTACAAGATCAAATGAAAATGAAGGATTCAACACATGCCACAGAGTTGCAGATCAATAAAAAGTTAAATGAAAGTTTGCAGAAGTCCCTCCAGGAGTCCTCGATTGGAAGCATAGTAGGAAGAGTCAAACAAATTATTTGGTTGGATATAATTAAATTTGTGAATGATATATGGCCATCTATTAAAATTATTTTCTAACATAGGGACTTAATTGAGTTGGTGAAAGTTGCTATCAAGAAGACAAATGATGAACTTGGGGATAAGCCCCAAACTTCCAACAACATCATCAGATTTCTAAATTCTAAAAGCAGGCAAAAATTTGAAAAACTAGAAGTGGCAGACAGGACATGCACTATACTTGAGGTAAAAAGGGTGTTGAACAAAAAGAGTCTAGTTACACAACTAGAAGAAAGATGTCATCAGCTGGAGATTGGGGTAAGTAGATTTTTCAGTAGGATCGAGCCACTGAATGAAAAGGGATTGCCTTCCTTATTTGTTATCAATGATAAGATAATTCCTAGGACAAATTATGTAAAAAAGCTCACAAAGATCTTGAAAGACACATCCAAGCATACGAACATGAAGAACACTATGACAGGGAAAGCATTTGATGAAGTTACCATCAATGATGTCTTCATACAACATGAGATTAAGCACATTTTTCAGTTGAGGCCAACGTTTGTGAAGTACATCGAGACTGACGAAGTCTATAACAAGTTGAACAGAACTAAGATTCTGACTTTAGAGAATTGGGAGAATCTATGTAGACTCTAGGGGGGTTGACAACTAAACATAGTGACAAGACCCGCAGCTTAACAAAATATCTATGTCAACAAATTCAGTGTATCAGAACAATGCAGCCATACCAAATGTGCCAGCACAATAGATCACCACAACACTTAATAACGACTTTATGCCACCTTTTAGACACCTTTTTAAGACCGTCACCAAGTATCCGTGCCTAAGACGCACATGCCAAATTTTAGTTACTTTGTAGGAAACAAACCGATTGCCCTTCTGATAATGACAATCAGTTGCAAGTAGTTTAAATGTAACTTTTCATTCAGTAATAAAGGGTTGGACCCTGGTTTGTAAGCACTTTTCATTGCAAGTACTTGTGATTTTTCAGCTGGAGCATTAATAAAGAGATCAATTTGCAAGATTCATGTGTAGTGTTATCCTAGTGATGTTTTTCCTTATTCATGTTTAATGTTTTCCCACTGTAACCTTTTCATGTGCATCATTTAAATTCTAATTGTAAAACAGTAACGTTAGATTAAAATTTGTTGTTCAGAGTACCTTAATTCTAATTGTATTTACAATTTCAATGTTTTCTTATGATGTATGGTTTAAGAATTATTATTTGCTCTTAAGTCATTACCGAAAGCACCTTTCTCCATCTCATAATTCCATTCATTTATAAACACCAGTATTCACATCTAGCTTGCCTTGCATTTTCTATGGGATTTGATGCATGGACCTAGCCCATTTTGACTCCATATCCCAATGGAAACTATTTAAGGAAACCCCTTAAATCCAACCGCGACAATCAAACAAACAAACCTCACAATCATTTAACTATACCAACATCTGAAAGCTTAAAACAAATCTAAATCTTATAGAGAGATCCCTCTCTGAGTCTAGGAGGGCTAGATCCTAGGCTTCAAGTGGTTTTTATGTTTTTCTTTATAATTTAGTCTTGACAATATTATAAATGATTGCTAATAGTATAATGCCAGTTCTTGACAAAAATATTCCCCCTCTTGCAAACACACCTCTGGAGCTCCACTAGTTTCTCCTCTATTCAAAAAATCATTAAAATTATGAAAATTGTAATGATCTTCCAGGCTTTCAACGTGTAGTTCAACTGTTGCAATGAATTTTTGACCAGAATCTTCAGAATGCTTCAATTCTTGTGTTTCAGCAATATAGGAATCCTCTGACACCTTTTGAAAATAAATTTTCATCTCTGAATTTGCACTCTCTTGTAAAGAAATTCCAACATTTTCTTGACAGGCCCTCTTGTCTTAAACAAAACTTGTTATTTCAACCTGACAAGAAAAATTTCTACAAGGCCACACATAATATTAGATTTCCTGTGCATAAAGAAACATCAGCTCCATAGTGCAAGGCTTTATTTCCTTGAGATAAAAATCCAAGACAGTAGAAAGAGCCCTCAAATAGTAAACCATAGTTGTAGCTTCTGGAGGTCGAATTTCTTTTGGCATGCTGAAATAATTTTTTTGAAACCTCCTATTAAACTCATTGATTGATTCATTGTTCTGCCTTTAGATAGAATATAATTCCAAAAGGTGCTTTTCATATGACTTACGCTCGCCCCAATATCTAAGAAATATATCTTGAAAACCTTGCCATGAACTAATTGAACTTGCTTCCAAACCCTGGAACCATTGCTGAGCACCCTGCTTTAATGAATGAAAAAACATCCTTAAAGCCACATCTTCATAAATAATTTGAAATTTTTTCGAAAAGTACTCAAATTCCAAGATATGTTGTTTAGTTGAAATATCTTCCTCCTCTCTAGAGAAACTTGGCAAAAATTTGAATCGTTTTGAAGGATACTGATAGAGAATTGTGGGCAACTTTAGAGGTTTAAATATTTCTTTGTTTTTGAGCTGAAAAGAAGTCATTTGTTTCTGAGACAGAATAATATCGCCCAAAGATGATGAATCATCGCCTTTATGCCCAGATTTTGACTGATTATCTTAAGGAATTGTAATGCAACAATCATCTCTCCTCTCAAATTTAGGAGATAAAGTTGTGTCAAGATCAATAATACAAGCAGAAGAAAAATATTCTTTTTCCAATAAAGAATGTACTTTTTGGGCCTTATAATCTTATGAGAATATAAATCAGGAAACATTTTTTTTGATATGTAAGGGAAAATAGACCACTAAGATGATAATAAAAAAATATAACTTCCTTTAGAAAACTCAAAATCTCATATTTGTGTTTTCCATGGTGCTTTCTCATTTTCTTGCTCGCAAATTTCCTCATCTAATGAAACCTTCATCAGTGGAGTCGCGAGGTGAATAAATAACAACCAAAATTTATATCTAAATCTTATTCACCATCAAGAAATAGATGTCAATACCCAGGGAAAAGTAACTTCATGCCTTCATCCATAGCAACAACGCCAGAAAATGTTGGTTCTTAAGAGACAATACCTCGGTTGTGAAAGGAATCAGTGCTTAAGACATTTTAAAAGTGTGTCATCGAAATAATTTTATCATGAGGTCTTTGTTCTATCCCTCTGGAAACTAGTTTTCTAAAACCCTTGATGATCTAGAATAATAAAAGATTTCACAATGCCATTGACTGATGATATCTGAATGGAAAAGAAGAATTGTAGAGGAAACTCAAAGTAATATGTTGTAAACACAAAATCTATTACTTTTAAGTTTCAGAGAGAATTTGTGAAGGGAGAGGAGTTGGAGTGAAGGAGCACTTATTAAGGCTATATAACTCTTACTTAAAAATGTAAATCAGAGACAAGCTGCTTCTTTACTTCACTTCATTCAAGGAAGAAATATCATAAAATGACACAAGTAACACGAATTACCATCGAAAATTGCAGGAAACTTGTTGCTTCTTTCATTCACCCATCAGAAAAAGAAGTACAAAATGTAGTCTCCAAGAGGTCTAGAACTTGGAACCCTTTTTCTCTCTTTCTCTCTTCCTTAAATACAAACAAAATCAATTTGTAACTTCTTGAGATTCTTGAAACTCCTAGACTGCCTAAAATGTAATTGTAATCGAGGACATCATTGTAGCTTCGATCTTATCAAAGAAAACAAAATAAAACTTGAAATATAATCCTTTTGTTGATTCTGATTTGTTGTTGATTTGTCTCCTTCTGTTTCTGTTGTGACATCCTAAATGTCTGCATAAACACATCTCTACCCGACTCTGCCCATTCCTCTCTTGCCCGTAGTGTTTAGTCTTTGATTAATAAACTGCCACAAATGTATACCATTGTTTTGCACGTAGCGTCGGGTATTTTCTTACCTGAGTTTGCCCTGCGTTCAAACTATCCTTTGCAACTGTCGTAAGACTGCATTTTAAAAGATATTCCATTACCTTTGAAAAACTGTATCGGTCCACTTCTCTGTCACATTTCAGCATTCCAACGTTCTACGTTATAATCCGCTTTTACCCTCCAATGCGATTTTTACAAAGGAAAAAACCATGTACTCGGACTTTAAAAACTTTAGATTTTAGTGATAATTTCTATCGCATCTGCTTCGTTATCGCACTTCGCACTTTAGCAAATCCCGTTATCTTATGATCGCTATCCCTTCTGAGGTTGTGATGTGCGATATACGAGAGGGTCCCACCAAAAATACTTTAAATAATTTAGATTCGAGCTCCGAACTATATTGCATTAGGTCCTCATATCACATTTCGCATTTCGGTGATTCAACTTTGTTCTATTCCTCTTAAGATTTGCAATTGTGATTTGCGATATGTGGGCATGCCCTCTGTTGTCAACAGATGTTGTCGCTCCTAGAGACAGCCTAGAGTTGCTATAGACCAGTGCCTAGGACTTCTTAGCATAGCAAGGAGTGTATAATGTAATGTGTGAAGTTGTTAGCTTCAGCTCACTTGCTATCTTCTGTAAAAGGGAAATATTGATTCAAATGGAACCAAGACCCTCAGAAAGCATTACAGTGAAAGTCATATTACAAGGACAAGATACAAAGATCCAATATAAAAGCATTAGACAGTTAAGAGACAATTTACTGTAAAGAGGGCCAATTCAAGTAATATGTCACCAGAATCAAATATTAGAAGGTGTATGCGGTGAAAGAAATATTAAGAAGATACTAGTTAACTTTAGACTGATACCCAGATACACAACAAAGCCATATATGGGCTTATCAATCTAAGAATCCATACATGACAATGGCGTTTTAAAAGCACCCTCCCAAAGAAACTAATATAGCATAAATATGGATGAAATGAATATGGAACAGTATATCATGCATGAGCCATATTTAAAGCACTTGACTGATCCAAGCATGGGCATCAACTAGGATGAATCCATACCAAAAATCAGTGAGCCACTCGCATTCCAAAACATGATACAAGAGAGATGTATGCAATGAGATATTGTATTAAACACATAAGAGAAGGTTACATACTGTGAAATACCAAAGATCAGATTTCTCTAAAATAGATTGAACTCCTCCTCACTGAGACCCTATGGGCACTGAGCCTTCATACAGAAGTTTTTGCAAAATGTATACAAAATCCTTTCACTGCATAATTTTCTGATAAAAATATGGAACCCTTACAATGTGTTTCTTCATTGTTTTTATAGGAGAAACCAAAACCTAGTAAAAAGAGGTAGGTGATGAACATTTAATTGTATCATTAAAACAAAATGGTGAAAAAGTGCTCGCCCATATTGCTTGACGACGCTGTAGTGTTGAATGTACTCTGTGGCCTGTTCTTTGAAATAAATGCTCTGGGTGAAAATATCTTCAGGAACACGGCATAAAGTAGAATTCCACAAACATTATGTCCTTTGCTGAAAGAAAAATCAGCTAAAATAAAACCTGGAGGGTATTTGATTTTTGTGTATTGTACCCTCTGCCTTCTGATTTTGAATTTGGATTTAAAATCTTCAATGTCGAACATTGAATGCCTTGATCTTCCATTAATACTCTTTGCTACATCATTGATGTCTCCATCTGCCACCATTTGCGCTTTGAATGACTCAGGAGGGTTTGAAAGATTTTATGCCTGCTTCTTTAATGAAAGTCGTATCGTAACAGCTTCCAAAATCCTTTTTCAATAATTTTGCCTCTGATAAATGATCCTTTAGAACGTACTTGGATGTTGTTATGGGGGCTGGAACTTGTGATAATTCTCCGTTGCTATAAACCTGCAAAACCCGAGAACATGTCAAGAAATCCAAGCATATGAGGGTGGAAGATGTGGTGGGGTTAATGGAAGCGGTCGTACATACTAGCGAGATGGTGGAGTGGACGACGAAAAATATGATAGCGCGGCGGTGAAAGAATGGTGGTCTTTCACGAAATGATAGAGACAAAATGCAATGAAACAATAAAGACTTGTGAATAATATGGTTTGATGGTTGAATGCAGCGCAGACCGTTAGATCGTGGTCTGGGGTGAAGATTAATGGTGGAGATTGAGTGGAGGGACGACCTTTAATGGGAAACATGAAAATTTGGCTAAAAACCAAAATAAAAAGGAATCGGACGAAAATGCTATGAAAATGCACGGAACAGATTGTTCCTGGTGGGACCCGATGGAGGTGGAGGGTGGAGTGGCGGCGGGAAGGTTTTCACGATCGATAGATCGCATCGCAAATATCTGCGATGGGTGATCTGAGCGTTCCATAGAACATGCAATTTTGCGATGGATGCGATTTGCAATGGATGATCGCAAATCGCAAAGACGGGAAGTGGCACCAAACAGAAAACTTGTGCTATGCAATGGATGTGATTAGCACCTTAAGGGTCAGCGCTCGATCCTGCAAATGATCTGGACCATACAATCTCAAACAAGATCAATGGTTAAAACTATGTCGGAGGGCAATGAGATGGTGGGACAGGGGTACAATGGGCTTGGACTAAACATCGTGCAATTCCAGTGCGCGGTGACCGTCGGATGAAGGCTCCCAGATCTGATGTTAGTGATGAATATCGCTGCGCGTCTCTGTCCGAATGATAATGAGCAATGAGGTAGAGGTTTTGGAACAGTGACAGAGCCCCGTGTCATGCAACGTATGGCATCACTGCGATTTGAGGAATACCGCCTTCCCTGGATAAGCGGTACAATAAATACTACTGGTTTTATAAAGCGTTCTTGAGCGCGGGGACCACCGGGACAAATGGGCTGTGGACCGTCGATTTTATGATTTGATCGGATGGCTTGGAATACGCCTGATGCACTTTGATCAGTGCCTTTCGTCCTAACGCAGGGTTACGGCCTTTGGTCATGCGGAATAGAAAAACAGAGGGGATAGGGCCAAAAGGACTGAACCTTAGATAATTTTAAATGTGGGCTTTCAGACTTGAGCAACGTAATTTGGAGGTGGAAAGAGGTCACAGTAGGTAGAAAATTAATTCTTTAGGCCACGATAGGGAATTTGAGAGTTCCAAGTGGGTCTAATGGCCAAAAATTTTAATGGGGGGGGGGGCTGATATGATCAACATTGGCTCCACCTGGGGACGACATGTTCGTTTCTGGACGTGTCGAGAACTCGCAGACCTTCTGATCATCATGTATGCAGACTCTACTCTTCAGCACCTTCATTTTTCACTTTATAACTCATCAAAACACCCACATTATTCAAACTAAAACAAAAAGGAAGCTATCGTAAAATATAATACATCAGGCTGCCTGGCTTGAATCAGAATTGAAAGTAGGGCTTGAGAAATTGACCATTTACAGGGGCATCTAGCAAGTTGCCCTGTAAATTCTCCAACCTGAAAGTATTATTGCCCCCCTGTTCCACGATTTTGAAAGGACCAAACCAGAGGGGATCAAATTTACCATGTTTTCCCTTTTCGATTCTCCGGATATCCCATCTGAGCACCAAATCACCAATCTGCAGCTTCCTGTCTTTTGCATGCCGATAAAAAATGTGCTTCATTCTCTCTTGATATTATATTAACCTCTGATTCACCTGGCCCCGTGTTTCCTCTAATTCCACCAATTGATTGATTCTCCTGGTCATATCATCAGGTTCTTCCTGAATTTCTTGCATGAAGCGGGCTACTGGTAAAGCCAGTTGTACAGGAAAAACTGTTTCTCGTCCATATACCAACTCAAAGGGAGATTTCCCAGTTGCTCTCTTGCTGGTGATTCTATTAGCCCATAGAGAAAATTTCAATTGAGAATCCCAATTCTTCTGGTTTTCATTGATAGTTTTCTTCAAGGCCCTCACTAGAGTTTTATTTGAAGACTCTGCCAAGCCATTTCTTTGTGGATAGTAAGTTGTAAAGTGGCTTAGTATGATATTATATTGTTGGCAGAAATTCACAAATTTTGCATAATTGAAGGCCTGTGCATTATCAATCACTATCCTAGCAGGACAACCAAACCTGGATATGATGTTTTCTTCCATGAACTTTATGATCACAACGTCTGTAGCATTTCTTGCAGGTATAGCTTCCACCCATTTGGTGAAATAATCGGTGGCTGTTAATATCCATTTATGTTGGCCACTCGATGGGGGATGTATCTCACCTATAAAATCAATACCCCATTTTTTGAATGGTTCATCCACATGCACTGGGATCAGAGGAAATGGTGCTGATTTCTGTCTCTCAACAAATTTCTGACATTTATCACATGCTCTTACCCTGGAAAAAACATCTTCGAAAAGCTTTGGCCAATAGAAGCCAGCTTTCAGAATTTTATGAGCTATGGCCCTCCAGCTGTAATGACCTCCACAGATCCCTTCATGAAATTCTGCTATAATACTCTCTACTTCATTTTCTGTGAGGCACAGGAGTAAGATACCTGAGGGATCTCGCCAGTATAGCCGGCCATTGGCGACTATGTATTTCTGTGATTTCAATCGTAATGCTCTGTATTTTGCTTTATCACAACTTGGAGGGCAGCTAAGTGTAAGGAGATATTCTACTATCTCTTTGTACCACGGACTGGTGAGGTACTTTACATGTATCTCTGGAGTAGCTACCCCAATTCCATGTCTTTATTCTTTTTTCTTAGATTCCTCACCTACTATAATGGACAAATTTATGCCTAGGGCTTGATGGTTTGATTCAGATAGCATTTTGGCAAGCCCTTGTCCTTTGATGAGCTTAGTAGGACGTATGTCTAAGTCATACTCCTGTATTTTGGCAATCCACCTTCCTCTTTTTCCTTCACTATCCCCTTGAGTAAGGATATCCTTTACAACAGCTGCAGGTACAAATGCAGTAATATGGGACTGTAAGATATATACACGGAATGCTTTGAGGGATTTCACTAGGGCATATGCTTTCTTTTCTAATATGTTGTATTTTAATTTCGCATCACGGAGCACCTGACTGAAAAAGGCAATAGGCTGCTCATAAACTTCCTTATTTTTCTGTAATAATACTCCTGCTATTGTATGGGGTGATGCAAAAGAGAAAATCATAAAAGGTTTATCATAATCTGGTCCAGACAACACATGGGCTTCTGCAAAAGCATTCTTTATCCTAGTAAATCCCCCCCGTGATTCTTGTGACCACTTTACCTCATTTTCCTTTTTCAGCATATCTGTTATATGCCTAACTATCTCTGCATAGTTAGGGATAAACCTTCTCAAGAAAATTATGCGCCCAAGGAATACTTGGACCTCCTTCTTATTTCTGGGAAAAGAAATATTCTTTATAACTTCTACCCTCTTAGGGTCTATCTTCACCCCATCCTTAGTCACTAGATGGCACAGAAGTTTTCCCTCTTCTAATGCAAATAAATACTTTTTAGGATTAAGGGAAAGACTGTACCTTCTGCATTTCTCAAAATTTCTCCGTAGATGTTCCATGTGCTCAGCATCGTTCTTGGAAAATACAGTGATATCATCGAGGTAGACTACCAAGAACTTGTCTTGCTCCCCAACAAAAGAAATATCCATTGCCCTCTGAAAAGTAGCCCCTGCATTAATCAATCCAAAAGGCATCCTGGCATACATGAATGTACCCCATGGTGTGGTGAAATCAATCTTCTTTTGATCCTCTGGAAGTACAGCCACCTGGTTATAACCAGAGAATCCATCCATCATTGACATTCTGGCAGCTCCAACCACCTTCTGCAGAATGTGATCCATTTTAGGCAGTGGGTAATTATCCTTTAAGGATGCTCTATTTAAATTTCTAAAATCCACACACAACCTTATTTCTCCATTCTTCTTGTGTACAGGGACAAGTTTTTCCACCCATTCAGAGTACCTCAGTGGTATAATTATTTTGGCCTTCAGCAGCCTCTTAATTTCTTTCTCAATAGAAGGTAGCAGCAGGGGATTGATCTGTCTGAGCTTCTTCTTGTGGGGCTTTGCATCTGTCTTCAGTGGAATTTTGTGTTGTATAATATTGGTATCAAAATTTTTCAAGTCTTGATAGGACCATGCAAACACGTCTTTGTAAGACTGAAACAATTTCTGATATAAATTTTTGTATTCTCTAGGTATCTTCTTGGACAATTTGACAATTTTGGGGTCAGCCTCAGTACCCAAATTCAGGTCTTCAACTTGATTTTCTTCTACCACTTTGTTTGGCTGCAGTGGGACATCATGCTTATCAAATAATCTTTCTAGAGGTACTAGCCCTCTAGGTATTATGTTTCCCTTTAACTGCAACACTTTATTACCTGCCATTTTTCCCTCCCAATTTCTTTCTGGAGTATCTTCAGGCTCAGCCTCTTCTTCATCATCAATCTCCATATTGGAGAATTCTCCCATTTTTTCCAAGAATCTCTTCATCTTCAAATACCTGCCAGTGCTTGATGTTATCTGGAATAGATGGTCGATAATGCACCTCAACTTCATATCTTAAAAGAGGGTTCTGAGGTGGTCGAAATGTACTAGTAGCCACAGCAAGGGAATCATCCATCCTATTCTGTTCTCGGGGCATGAACTGGATATTAAATGCCAAGAATAAATTCTCTACCATGTCCCAAGCTTCATTCCTATAAGCCCTTAGCTTAGGATGTTTGGTCTGACACTGATTCCTGACTTGCCTAACCACTAGCTCTAAATCTCCCAGAACTTTTAAACTTTTTAAACCCATGCTCCTGGTGGTTTGCAATCCCAACAGGAGTGCTTCATATTCATCCACATTATTGGTGGCCTCATATTCTAGTTTGAAAGATAGTGGGATCCATTTTCCTGAAGGAGAAATCAATAGCACTCCAGCTCCATTTCCTTCTCTTGAATTTTCTCCATCAAAATGAAGTGTCCAGATTCCTGTTTCATTGCTTTCTGAGGGCTGTTCAGTCTTGATCTGGCAGAAGGAAGGTTCATGAGCATAATCTTGATCTTCTTCCAGCACGAAACAAGATAAATCACCTTCTTTACTATAAACTGGAGAATTAGCAGAGTTATCTACATGAGTCATCATTTTGACAAATCTAGTTTCCCTGTATAACCTCCTCTCTTGGCCACCAAAAACTGGGATAGTGGCATATGTTAAATCCATCTTGATTGATCCACCAATTTTTGTTCCCCAGGACCTTGATAGCAACATACCAAAACGAGTTGGGATGTGCTACCACTATGTCCATTACCACACTTTTTGCCAGGATTTGGGCCAAATTGACTACCAAATCCTTGATCATCCCTAAGCATTTGACCCTTTTGGAGTCAAATGAATAAAGGTATTTATATGGGCATGTGATTTGTAAACCTAGTTTTTCCATGACTGATAGAGGCATAAGATTGTGGGAAGCTCTAGAATCTAACATGCAGTTATGTAATAGTAGATCATGAATTACTAGAGATACATAGAAGAGAGGAGTAGAGGGATCTATCTCCTCAACATGAGGGCCAAAAACTACCATGGGTCTCTCTTCTTGAAGGTTGAGAATATCTGGGATGATTGGTGCTTCTGGAGGGAGCATGAAAGATGTGACTTGAGATTGATATGCTGGCTGTTTCAACAGTTCAGTCAAGGGGACTGGGATTTTGACTTTTTCTAGTTATTTTTGTAGACTGAAAGCAGGAGGGTATTTTTCTATCATAACCTCTTTTGACTCTTTATTTTCAACTGGGGGTTTGGCTTCTTTTAACATAGACTCGATATTAGGAGGAATAACTATTTTCGAAGAGGAAGGATTTTGATCTTTAGACTGCGAAGGTTCATTTAGAGGCTGCTTACCTCTGTCTGTAGTTTTCTGTGTTGCAGCCTCCTTCTGAGTAGGTAATTCCTCCTGGGGCAACTCTTCTTCTTGCTCTCGGGTACGAGTCCTCTTTCTAGAAGATCTGAGATCATATCTTCTATTAAAATGGGCTTGCATGAAATCATCGAATTGTTTACAATAATGATCAAAATCTGCTTGATCTTCGTCTCAGATCCTTTCTTCTTCTTGCAATGAGCACCTAGCTTCATCATTCCCTTGAAAAGGGCATTCTTCCCCATCACTATTTGAAAAGGCAAGATTTGCATCCTCCAGCCTATAGGCGGCATCTTCAGTAGAGTCATCCACTGGACCTTCCAGGTACAATGGATGTGGCACTTGATCCTGTTTCTCCTTTGCTTCCCTTGGTAATATCTGCAAGGGTGGTTTCCTATACTGAGGATTGTATCCTCTATTTGGCGCATTCTGAAAATTTCTGAAGGTTGAATTCTTAGCTTCCATTTCCAACTTGACCATTTTCTTAATTAACTTGCTCATTTCTTCCATTTTGTCTGAGTCTCTGTCCTGACTAGAAGTAGACACCTCTTCCTTGCCCCTTCTTCTGCTATCTTGTTCTGATCTTCCTTTTGACTTTCCAGTGGAGGCAAATTTTTCTTCCAACTCTAGTGCATCTGCCTGAGCATCATCCAAAGTAGCAGGCTTTCTTTCTCTGAGGGAGAAACCAAATTATGAATCAAAGGCTGCTACAAAAACAACTTTAGCAGCAGTTTGATGGGGTTTCATCTCCGCCGGGAGACTCAGATATAGTTTATTAAATCTCTTGATAAACTCTGACACTCCTTCATTGTGTCTTTTCTTTAATGTATTGAACTCAATGAGAGAATTACCATGATCTTTCTTCTCTCCCCATTTCCTGAGGAAAGTGTCTTCCATGTTATCCCAAGTGGTAATAGAACGGCCATCCAATGTTTTGAACCATTTTCGAGCTTCACCATCTAGAGATTGCACAAATAGTCTTAAGACCACATCTAAATGTTCAACATTAAAGTTCTCTGCAAAAGAGCATAAATTTTCAAGATGTTTCTGAGCATCAATCTCATTTTCTCCATTGAATCTGGGCAAGATTTTTAAATAATCTTGGGGCATATCATATAACACCTGGGGTAAAGCCAGGGGAGCATATTTATTCATCAAGAAGGCTGGAACATTAGCCATTGGAGGAGGTGGGGGTAGTGCAATAGTTTGATGAGTAAGAGGAGGAAGAGGGGGAGGAAGTGGAGTATGAATAATAATAGGAATATACTTGACTGCAGCTTGAGGGGTTGAGGGGAATAAAGGTCTATTAACACTAGATACTTCGGTTACTTTCTTGACCTCTTCAACCTCAGGAGTAGGATGAAGACTATTTTTACTTCTGATACCTTCTCGGGGTGGGCTATCTGAATAGTAATAATCGGTATCTCCCACAGTGGAGTCTGGAACCTGCAACTGAGAATCTTGAGAGGAGGAGGAAGGAAAGTCTTCTATAGGCACTTCAGGAATTTGGGAACGAGTTGATTTCCTTTCCCTCCAATTTCTTCTATGTACAATTTGCTTAGGGTCAGACACTGAAGGTGACTTTGGTTTAGACGAATCTGACCTCAGGTGTGGCTTACGGGGAGCCAGGACTGCAAATGGATATATCAAATGATAATTGTGGAGTCGCCAAGGTGAGGGATATAAAACTCTCAACTCTCTGTGCTCACCTACTTAGAGAGTGAATGTGATTTTGTCGAGGCCCAGGGATTCTGATTTTCTTAAATTCGTTCCCAGGCAACGGTGCCCTAAAGATGTTGTCGACAGATGTTGTCGCTCCTAGAGACAACCTAGAGTTGCTATAGACCAGTGCCTAGGACATCTTAGCATAGCAAGGAGTGTATAATGTAATGTGTGAAGTTGTCAGCTTCAGCTCACTTGCTATCTTCTGTAAAAGGGAAATATTGATTCAAATGGAACCAAGACCCTCAGAAAGCATTACAGTGAAAGTCATATTACAAGGACAAGATGCAAAGCTCCAATATAAAAGCATCAGACAGTTAAGAGACAATTTACTATAAAGAGGGCCAATTCAAGTAATATGTCACAAAAATCAAATATCAGAAGGAGTATGCGGTGAAAGAAATATTAAGAAGATACTAGTTAACTTTAGACTGATACCCAGATACACAACAAAGCCATATATGGGCTTATCAATCTAAGAATCCATACATGACAATGGCGTTTTAAAAGCACCCTCCCAAAGAAACTAATATAGCATAAATATGGATGAAATGAATATGGAACAGTATATCATGCATGAGCCATATTTAAAGCGCTTGACTGATCCAAGCATGGGAATAAACTAGGATGAATCCATACCAAAAATCAGTGAGCCACTCGCATTCCAAAACATGATACAAGAGAGATGGATGCAATGAGATATTGTATTAAACACATAAGAGAAGGTTACATACTGTGAAATACCAAAGATCAGAATCCTCTAAAACAGATTGAACTCCTCCTCACTGAGACCCTATGGGCACTGAGCCTTCATACAGAAGTTTTTGCAAAATGTATACAAAAGCCTTTCATTGCATAATTTTCTGATAAAAATCTGGAACCTTACAATGCGTTTCTTCATGGTCTTTATAGGAGAAACCAAAACCTAGTAAAAAGAGGTAGGTGATGAACATTTAATTGTATCATTAGAACAAAATAGTGAAAAAGTGCCCACCCATACTGCTTGACGGCACTGTATTGCTGAATGTACTCTGTGGCATGTTCTTTGAAATAAATGCTCTGGGTGAAAATATCTTCTGGAACACGGCATAGAGTAGAATTCCACAAACATTCTGTCCTTTGCTGAAAGAAAAATCAGCTAAAATAAAACCTGGAGGGTATTTTATTTTTGTGTATCGTACCCTCTGCCTTCTGATTTTGAATTTGGATTTAAAATCTTCAATGCCGAACATTGAATGCCTTGATCTTCCACTAATACTCTTTGCTGCATCATTGATGTCTCCATCTGCCACCATATGCACTTTGAATGACTCAGGCGGGTTTGACAGATTTTATGCCTGCTTCTTTAATGAAAGTCGTATCGTAACAGCTTCCAAAATCCTTTTTCAATAATTTTGCCTCTCATAAATGATCCTTTGGAATGTACTCGGCTGTTGTTATGGGGGCTCGAACTTGTGATAATTCTCCGTCGCTATAAACTTGCAAAACCCAAGAACATGTCAAGAAATCCAAGCATATGAGGGTGGAAGATGTGGTGGGGTTAATGGAAGCGGTCGTACAGACTAGCAAGATGGTGGAGCGGATGACGAAAAATATGATAGCGTGGCGGTGACAGAATGGTGGTCTTTCACGAAATGATAGAGACAAAATGCAATGAAACGATGAAGACTTGTGAATAATAGGGTTTGATGGTTGAATGCAGCGCAGAACGTTAGATTGTGGTCTGGGGCGAAGATCAATGGTGGAGATCGAGCGGAGGGACGACCTTTAATGGGAAACATGAAAATTTGGCTAAAAACCAAAATACAAAGGAATCAGACGAAAATACTATGAAAATGCGCGGAACAGATTGTGCCTGGTGGGACCTGACGGAGGTGGAGGGTGACGTGGTGGCGGGAAGGTTTGCGCGATCGATAGATCGCATCGCAAATATCTGCGATGGGTGATCTGAGCATTCCATAGAACATGCGATTTTGCGATGGATGATCGCAAATCGAAAAGACGGGAAGTGGCACCAAATAGAAAAATTGCGCTATGCGATAGATGCGATTAACGCCTTAAGGGTCAGCGCTTAGTCCTGTAAATGATCTGGACCATACAATCTCAAACAATATCAACGGTTAAAACTGCGTCGGAGGGCAATGAGATGATGGGGCAGGGGTACGATGGGCTTGGACTAAACATTGCGCAGTTCCGGTGCGCGGTGACCGTCGGATGAAGGCTCCCAGATCTGACGGCGGTGATGAATATCGCTACGCGTCCCTGTCTGAATGATAATGCGCGATGAGGTAGAGGTTTTGGAACAATGATGGATCCACGTGTCGTGCGACGTATGGCATCGCTGCGATTTGAGGAATACCGCATGCCCTGGATAAGCGGTGCGATAAATACTACCGATTTTATAAAGTGTTCTTGAGTGCGGGGACCACCGGGACAGATGGGCTGTGGACCGTCGATTTCATGATTTGATTGGATGGCTTGGAATACGCCTGATGCACTTTGATCAGCGCCTTTCATCCTAATGCAGGGTTACGACCTTTGGTCATGCGGAATAGAAAAACAGAGGGGCTAGAGCCAAAAGGACTGAACCTTAGATAATTTTAAATGCGGGCTTTTAGACTTGAGCAACGTAATTTGGAGGCAGAAAGAGGTCACAGTAGGTAGAAAATGAATTCTTTAGGCCACGATAGGGAATTTGAGAGGTCCAAGCGGGTCTAATGGCCAAAAATTTTAATGGGGGGGGGGGGGCTGATATGATCAACACCCTCCACGAGTGATTGCGATTTGAGATGTGCAAGAGAGTCCCATGGCCGGAGCTTAAATACTTTAGATTTGAGCTCCGGACTATATCGCATCTGGTCCTCATATCGCATTTCACATTTCAGTGATTCAAACTTGTTCTATTCCTCCTAAGCTTTGTGATTGTGATTTGCGATATGTGGGTAGGCCCTCTACGAGCGATTGTTATTTGTGACTTGGGATTAGGCCTTCCACATGCGATTGCAATTAAGCCTTCGAATATTGTTCTACACATATATTTGCATGACACGACCCTGACCTGTATGCAATGTTATGAACACATCGATCGGCTCGAATCTTGAACTGTTCTGCACACGAATAAGCTTGACTTGACCCTTGCTGCACGTTTTTCTTCTTTGCGGCTCCTCTAGCTTAGATTAGTCTTCCAATGTTGCTACTTCCTTGATTTTGGTTCCATTGCACATGTGATGATGAATCCTCATTGAGCTTGTGGTTATCCTTTTGAGCATGTTGCAAGTCTTCTTGAAAATTTAACAGTTGTTCCTTAACAACCTTGAATTGCTCAAAACCTCTCTTGACTTTTCGTTGAGTCAAATTATCCTACAACACTGCCAATAATGGTCATAGCACCTCACTCCATGCAGTGTAAATAGCCATCAAACCACCATTGTTACAACCACGACTAGGGTGTCGGCTAGGGTTTTGCACTAGGGTTTGTCCATGCCAACACTCCCTCTGTCAAGATATTTGATGGGTTTTTAAGGATAATTGAAAGCGGGTAAGAATGAATGGGTTATAAACACATCATATTTTCTCTTACGTGAAGTTTAGTATATTTTATTAAAGATAATGATATTTTTATAAACAAGAACCATGGTATATTTATAGAAGAGAGTAATAAGATTTTCATATTTAGAAAATGTTTAAATTATTATCTAATTAATATTCAGATATAAAAATGTTGATAATATGAATTTTTTTAAATTATTATTGATGTAAAAAAAATGATTTATTAGCTTGAAGGGTTAGTTTAATTGGTCGAGTCTTTATTGTTAAAATGCTTTTGTTATGAAAATGTCACTCATTTAATTCTCTAGAAACTATGACTAGTTAAACCAACAAAAATACAAGAAATATTAAAAATAAATGATTTATCATAATAAAAAGTGTAAAGTGATCCCTTCGATAGATCTTTCATAAACCACATAGAAAAAAAATACTACATAAAAAAATTGATTTATCATGGCGAAAAAAGTTTAAATCTTAAAATTAATTATTCAATATTGATTATTTACTTGGTAGCTTTCAAACTTATGTTTTATCTACACTAGCCATATATAACAATCTCATGACCATTCTTGTTATTAATAATGGGCCAGATTTAATTCCGGTGTGTAAGAAAATTGGAATTCACATTAATTCTCAGTAAACTTTTATTAATTTTAGCAAGTTCATTATACAAGGTCAACGTGCACTCAATAATACTATAGGTAATTCTTGTTAATAATGGGCTAGATTTAATTCCGGTGAGTAAGAAAATTGGAATTCACAGTAAACTTTTACTAATTTTAGCAAGTTCATTATACAAGGTCGACGCACACTCAATAATACTATATGTTTTATCTACACTAGTATAACAATCTCATGGTCATTCTTGTTAATAATGGGCTAGATTTAATTCCGGTGGGTAAGAAAATTGGAATTCACATTAATTCTCAGTAAACTTTTATTAATTTTAGCAAGTTATTATACAAGGTCAACATGCACTCAATAATACTATACGTAATTATTGTTAATAATGGCTAGATTTAATTCAGGTGAGTAAGAAAATTGGAATTCGCATTAATTCTTAGTGAAATTTTACTAATTTTAGCAACTCATTACACAAGGTCAACGTGCACTCAATAATACTATATAAATATATAAATATGGAGTGGGCTAACCATTAGATGGAATGCTCTTGGGTTATGCACCCTTGGAAATTGGCGTATCCATCTGACGAATCTCTTTAGTGAATGCAGGACCCACAAGTCCGTCCGTCTCCATTTCCGTCACTGTCCCCATAATGGGCTAACCATCCCCATTTGGGTACTCCCACATGAGCCGCCTACACGAGCTCGTGTAGTGGGTTTTAGAGCCGAAGCGACATAAATTCAAATTTGAACCAAATGATGAAGAATAACTAGCTTGGGAGTAATGGAGGCTACCTACCAGAGCGTAGGAGTTTCTGCCCAAACCCGATTTTAAATTTTTGTGCTCACCTATTCATTCTATCAACCCGCCTTCCTCATTATTGCGTCGACTCATTTCGTCGAGAGCACCGTTGTGTATTCCGTCACCTAAGTCTGCCCCTCCATCCCTTTCGTCTTGAATATTGAGCAGAGCAGTAGACCAACAAAGCCCCTTCAAGACTCACAGTGAGGAGAAGACTAGTAGAGCCCTTTCGAGAGCTGATCAATTGAGCAAGTTGCAAGGACCTGATAATGTAGAACTTACATTATTTCAGCAGCAGAGTTCGAAAGCCAATCAATTGAGCAAGTTGCAGGGACCCGATAATGTAGAACTTAAATTATTTCAGCAATAGAGTTCGAGAGCCGATCAATTGAGCAAGTTGAAGAGCAGTAGAGTCGACAGAACTTACATTCCTTATTTCAGCAGCAGAGCAGAGCAGAGTAGTAGGTTGTTTGGAAATGAATTCTGTATTTGTTCCAAAACCATTGATACTGAGTACTAGTTTTTTTTATTCCCATCCATTTTTTATTTGTAGTTTTTAATGAGTTTCCTTTGCTTGTTTTTTCTTCCAATTTCAGGGACTAAATTAACCAGGGAGTAAGCTAACCATTCGTGGAGAAGGAGAAGTAACAGTAGCAATAGGAAAGGTAAGTAAATTTCTCGTTTATTGTGGTTTTCCTCCTTTTTATATAATGAAAATTTACTTTTGAGCAGTGGCGGCAACTCGCCGTTGCAGTAGCAGCAACAACGAGTTGTTGCCACTGTAATAGTGTATTGCCGCAACTATTTTAAATTAAATTTTTATTTCTATTAACAAAATTTCAAACTCATTTTTTATTTATTTCATAGAGAGAGCAGCAAATCACTGTTGTAGTAGCGGCCGAGCTGCCGCCACTGTAAATTTTAATTTTGAGAAGTGGTGGCAACTCGCTGTTGTAGTAGTGGCAACAACGTGTTGCCGCCACTATAACAATGTGTTTCCGCCAATGTAAATTTTAATTTTGAGTAGTGGTGGAAACTCGCTGTTGCAGTAGTGGCAATAGCGAGTTGTCGCCACTGTAACAGTGTGTTGCCGCCACTGTAAATTTTAATTTTGAGCGGTGGCAGAAACAAGTGGCCGCCACTTAACAATGTGTTGTTGCCACTGTAAATTTTAATTTTGAGCAGTGGCGGCAACAAGGAGTTGCCGCCACTGTAACAACAAGTTTCCGCCACTGTAACAGTGTGTTGCTGCAACTGAAATTAATTAAATTTTATTTATATTAAAAAAATTGCAAACTCCATTTTTTATTTATTTCATAGAGAGAACGACAACTCGCTATTGCAATGGTGGCAATAGCGAGTTTCCGCTACTGAAATAACAAGTTGCCGCTATTGCAACAACGAGTTGCCGCTACTGTATTTTAACATTGTAACGATATTTAATTAAATTATTTTCTTGTTTTACAGATGGTTTAAAAATGGGTCCTGGCTATCCAGATATCGTGCCACCCGAACCCAGGGAATGCATGGACAAGGTTCGTGCTTCGTAATGAATCCTTGAGCCAAGTTTATCAAAATAATAGAGAATTACCTGGGATTACAACAAACAACGAAGCATACTATCATGCTTTGATCGAGGGCCTCACAACTGCACGAAGTTATGGTGCAAATGACATTGTCACTTACACTAACTTTGAGCTAATCATAAACTAGATGAATGGTACCTTCTAAGTCAGAAGACCTAACCTAAAGCCCCTTCACCAGTAGGCAAGATCAATTGCTACACAATTCCACTGTTTTGAGATTATGTACAAATCTGATGTCAAAAGGGTCTGTGATTCGATACTTATTGAAGAAACATCCAAAGGACGTGGATGTAGTAGATTTGTGGATCCAACATGTGCTCCACCAATTATTATTGATAGGCATCGTTATAGATTGCCTATTAATGAATGGATTGTTGTTCTGATTGAGATTGGGGTTATTATGGGGGGAGTCATATTATTGTGTTCATATTTTTTGAGATAGATTGGAGCAACCTGATCTCCATAATTTTTGTATGAGTTGTTTTTTATAGATGGCCTCACTCTATTTTTTGGTCTTATATCTCAACACATGTATGTAGAAAATGTATTTTTCAGTAATACTATTAATGGAATTACATTTTTATTAAAGTTTAGTTATGTCATTATATTATGTGATGGATGCTTTTATTATGCCTTTTATTCTAGAAGTCAAATTCCAATCTCATTCAATTGCGCTGGCACATGTACAGAAGCATTGTCATGTATTTAATAGTTTTATCAGATTCTTCTTTTTTTGTCAATGCACCTTCACAATTCCAACTTCTATGAACATTTATTCATTCATTATCCATGAGCAGCACATGCTCCCATAATTTATACGCGCCTCTAATTTGACTATAATGAGCTCTAATTATCAAAGAAGCCTCTTCATTATTGAGAAATTATGTGAGATACCCTTGGTTACAAGCCAACCAATATAGATTATATATCAATCATTATTTGTCCTTTATACATACATGGTTAAATACAAAATGAAAATGTGACATCTTGCACTTTTGCAATCCATAGATCCAACCTCATTTAAGGGGTAGAAATGTATAAATATCCAAACCAACAATCCAATTGTTGTGAATTTCTTCGTCATCAACATCTACAACCACAAGACTAGGTGTTTTGAACTGAAGCACATTTTGACATCCATGACAGCAACAACAAATTAGCCTGCAAATAGAGAAAATAATATGAAGAACTTGCAAATCAATGAAGTTATCTTGATAACCCAACTCTTTAACATTGTTATGTAAACAGAACATAACCCACACAGGCACCAATGCAAGTGAATAATGTGATCCGGATTTAGGCAGGAACGCAACAGAATAAACATATAACCATAAATACAGAGATGCAGCAGAAATAACACTTCATTTCATTAATATCAAAGAACTGAAATTTGCTTACAGACATAATGGAAATAAAACTAGCTAGGGCACTGGTAGCTATCTTTGAGAAGAGATGTGGCGGCTACGGGCCTGCGAACTAAGTTACGATGAGGCTCGAGGGCCTATTTGTTAGAAACAATAGGAAATCCTAAACAGCCAAAACCCTAACCCTAGGAGATGAAGCGCCAAAACTATGGGCCCCGTTTGGGTAAATTGGTGTTTCAACTTCCTAGGGGCGTAACTTTGGCATACGATCTTCGTTTGACGCGTACCATACCTCGTTACAAAGATCTATCCAAGGACTAAAAATTTGGAATGAGCAACATCGGTCCTTGGACCCATGTTGCTCTCCGTTTTCCAAAAAAACGTCGTTTAGGGCCTCAAAACGGCTCCGGAAGTTCAGGACCCGAAAAACTGCTAAAAATAGTAAACTGTGCCGAAACTGAAAAACTGAAAGAGACAATGGCCGAGCCCCAAGTGGAATAGGCGGGTGACCACCAATATCCACCTGGATCATTCCTCCCCCCTTAGGAAGCAATGGTCCCCATTGCGTTAAGTTCCTCCATGAGACGAGGAAATGTTTGCTGAACTTGGTCCCTGGTGAACCACTTTCCTTAGTGCAGGAGATGGCCAGCTTTGACAACCCGATATAGTTGGATCTTCTGTTGGTGAGTGTTCTTGATTTGCGTGTCCATGATACAATCTGTGGTGGCCTGTTCCATGCAGTCTAGATTTAACTCTGTTGGTGTGAGTTGTTCTGCAATGTCTGAGGTGTCCAGTAGAGGTGGGAAGTAAGGACGAAGGCGATCCACATTGAAGACTGGGTGCGGACCAAGGAATGGTGGAATACTGAGCTCGAAGGCATTGTTCCCTACAGCCTTGGTGATGGTGTACGGCCAGTATCGGAGCGGGCGAAGCTTGTGGTGGGGTCCAGTGAGGCGCTCCTTCTGCAAATGTAGCCATACTTTGTCGCCCACCTGGAAGTTGTGTGGCACTCGATGTTGATCATGGCATTGCTTCTACTTGGCATTGGCTCTGTCCAATATATTTTGAACCTGTTGGCGGATGTGTTGAATGCGCTCGATGAAGCTACTTGCTTTGTCAACTTCAGACTGGACATGAGCTGAATCGGCCTGAGCAGCTACACATGGCATGGCTACGTCAATGGGACATAGTGACTGGAATCCCAAGCCCACTTGAAAGGGGCTATGGCCGATTGAACTATGGAGAGCCCGATTATAACTATGTTGTACATAGGGGAGGCTCTTGTCCCATGTGCGTGGATGCTTTGAATTGTACATGCGCAGAATGTGTACAATCATTCTGTTGACAACCTCTGTCTGGCCATCTGTTTGGAGATGGAAAGCTGTGGACTTGGTGAGCTTGGTATCCAACATTGACCAGAGGCTGGACCAGAATGTGTTGAGGAACCTGCTATCCCGATCTGATATGATAGACTGTGGGATCCCAAAGTGCACCCACACTCATTCAAAGAAGAGTTTAGCAGTGGCTTTTGCTGTGATATTCTTCTTGCAGGCCGCCATAATGTCCATTTTCGAGAATCTATCGACGACCACGAAAACACAATCATTTCCCTGCTTAGTAGAAGGCAGGCCCGACATGTAATCCATGGAGATGGATTCCCAAGGTCGACTAGGGGTAGGTAGAGGAGTATATAGGCCTTGCTTCTTGATGGTCGGTTTGGCAATGGCACAAGCAGTGCAGGATCTGATGTGCTTCTCGACATCCTTTCGAAGGTTCGGCCAATAGAAATACTTCTGCAGGATTGCTACCGTTTTCTCGACCCCGAAATGCCCAGCGACTCGACTGTAGTGTGCTTCCCATATCATCTTGGCACGCTCGCTTGAAGGAACACAAAGGTGTCCCAGGTGACATAAAAGTGCATCTTGGAGGTGAAAATTTGGAACTTGCGTGCCCCCCAAGAGTGCCTTGTAAGTGTGGCCGAATTCTAGGTCACTCTCATAGAGAAGCGGCCAATCAGAAGTCTCGTGCCCACAAGAGTTAAGCACAGTGGTGAGCGCCACGATCGGTGGTCGGCTGAGGCAGTCTGCAACATGATTGGTGCTACCCTTCTTGTACTTGATGTTCAAATGAAACTGTTGCAGATATGTGGACCACTTCTGATGGCGATCATTCTGCAACTTCCCTTGTGTCTGTATGAACTGCAGGGGCCGGTGGTCTGTGTGGATGATTGTTTCCTTCCCCAAAATGTAATGCTTCCATTGTCGACAGGCTTGCACAATGGAATGCATTTCTTTGTCATAGGTGGGATACTTGCGAAGTGGGATACTTGCAAGCTGTGTCAGACAATGTCGCAGCAGAAATACTGCTTTGGAATGTCCCTGGTGAGTAAGAGCTCCCCAATATCATAGTCGGAGGCATTTGTCTCAATCTCAAATGGTGACTGCAGAGTACGGTAAGGTCGACCTTTGGGGCGGAGACGAGAGGCAATTCCCACAGAATGCAGCCAGACTTGTTGGAAAGGTTCGGAGCCAAAAGAATTTTTCTTTCACTCCTCCCTTGGTGACCTGACTCAAGGGCCAAGTGATATGAGAGAATCCCAACACGAACCTGCTATAGAAATTAGCAAGACCTAGAAAGCTATGAATATCTGTTAGAGTGGTTGGGGCTGGCCAATCCCGAATGACTTGGATCTTGGATGGATCCACATGCACCCCCATTTCATAAATAATGTATCCCAGATATTGAACCTGGGTCATGCTAAAAGTGCACTTCTCCAAATTGGCACACAAATTGTGTTGTCGTAGTGTTTGGAGGACTTCCCAGATGTGGTGGAGGTGCTCTTCCCAAGGTTGTTTAAAGATGAGAATTTCATCTAAGTACACCACTACAAATGAGTTGGTGAATGGATGCAAGATGTCATCCATCAACCTCATGAAGCTTGCCGGAGCATTCGTCAACAAAGAGCATTACTAGCCATTCGAAAAGGCCTTCCTTGGCACTTGAAGGCGAGTCTTCCACACATCGGAGGGTTCAATTGGTACCTGGTGATACCCGGACTTCAAGTCGATCTTGTGAAATATTTTTCACCTTTGAGTTGGTCCGAAGGTCATCAATACGGCAAGGATTGGGTACATATTCAGTGATGTTGTTCGTGCTTAGATATTCAATACGAGTCTCATCACATCCTTCCTGCGACGCAACACGATTGGGATCCCACGGGGTGAATGAACTTGGTCGATGTGACCTTTACGCAACGGCTCACGAATCTACCTCTTGATTTTCATCATTCCCCGAACGGATCGGCTGATAGATCGGTCCATTAGGCACGCGCACACATGGTCGAGATCAATCGGAATTTAACTTGACTTGACGGTCGCGGAGGAATCCCGTTTTGTGGGTGAGGTGAATATTTCCCCGTACTCCTCCAAAACCTTATCCCTTTGTTGTTTTCATGCAGAGGAGCCCTGTCTGGAGGTCGTGGACATAATCTTCTTCTTGCCCTGGGGGCGGATCATCGGGAAAACGAATTTCCTGGTTTGGGAAATGATCTTACTGCATTGTTTTGCAGTAACCAACAAGATAGCGGCAGGAGGTGGTACCTCTAGTATCTTGTACAACTTATTTCCCAAAGTAACAATAATAGCACGAGGTCGAGACTCATACACAGCATGACGCTTCCATAAGTATGGTTGTCCTAATAATACATTAGAAGCATTAATAGGAGCAACGTCACATAATACCTCATCGAAATGAAGGGCTTGATCTTTTATAGGAAGTCTACAACTATTTGGGTAGCCAACGAGGTATCCTCCTTGGTGAAGCCACCGGAGTGGTGTATGGATGTGGGTGAGGCTGTGGTCGGCAAGCCAATGCTTCATGGTGTACGCACAAAATGAGGTTCTTTTGGCTCATTGTCGACAATGAGCGCTCTTGGGGGAGCCCTTTACCCACATTTGGGAGTGGAAGAGACATTCCTCCTCCTCTGGATCTTCCAGTTCCTCCTTCTGGATCTTTGTAGTGGCAACAGTGGTGTTGGGCTGCACATCAATAATCTTTTTCCCTTTTTCATTCCCCTTTTCAGGTTCTGATTCGGAGTCGGAACGCCATCGACTCGAAGCCCTCATCTCGGCCACTAGCGACTGCTTGGCCTGACACTCACTTGTGTTGTGAGTGGAGCTCTTATGGAACTCACACCACTTTCCCGTGTCCTTCTTTGGCTTTGCAGTGTTGTTATTTTCTTGTGGCTTCGATGAGTTGTCTTTAGCTGCCATGCCTTAGCTCTGTCCTTTGTTCTGCAGTTTGGAAGCACCTTTCCCTTGGTTTTGATTCGCAGATCCAAAGTCTCGCTTCTTTTGCTTGAATTTCTCCTCAATCTTGGCAGCATACTGGTTTGTCGTACCAAGTGAGGAGATGTCGAGGAACTCCATTTCCTCTTGAATGTATCTATGCAGACAACTGTGATAATTTAGCACCAAATTTTTCTCTGAATCTTTGATACCCAACTTTGTATGCAGGGTATGGAACAAATTCGTCATCTCATGCACATCTTGATCCCTTTGTTGTCGCAGCGTGGTCCATTGTATGTACTTGTCCTCATAGCTCCCCAAGGGATAGTACTGTTCCTTGAGAGCATCTCGGAAAGAATTCCAAGTTGGTACAGCCTAGAACAGAGAGGGTTCTTTCTGGTCCTTGTTCTCACAGTAGGTTTCCCACCAGTCCTTAACATGGGGGGTAGCTTTGAGGAGTGCAAAAATAATCTTCTCCTGGTCTGAAAAGTCATGAATCGAGAAATATCCTTCTAACATATTCAACCATCTATCTATGACATCTGCGTCTATTTGACCCTCAAATATGGGAATGTCAAAATTTACTTGTACCTTAAAAGGATTCAAGCCTCCAGAGTGGCTGCTGGGTATTTGGATGCGAATGCGCATGGGTGGTGGCCGTTGAAGGATTTGAGGAAAGTTATCCATCATCGCGTTCCTTTGTCTTTCGAGGGCCTCCTCGGGAAATATTTTGATAGGTGCTCATAACTCCCTCATCTTTCTTTTCGTCCCCCATGGGCGTCCGTCGAGATTTGTGAGGTGATCTTGCAAAGGTTCCTACGATTGAGCCCTAAGCTCCTTATGCCCAAACCTCGTTGGGGACATGCGAAAGGATCGAAGAAAGAGTAGGCCGCTATGATACCAACGATCGGTTATGCAGGAACGCAACAGAATAAACATATAACCATAAATACAGAGATGCAGTGGAAATAACAATTCATTTCATTAATATCAAAGAACTGAAATTTGCTTACAGACAGAATGGAAATAAAACTAGCTAGGGCGCTGGTAGCTATCTCTGAGAAGAGATGTGGCGGCTACGGGCCTCTGAACTGAGTTACAATGAGGCTCGAGGGCCTATTTATCATTTAGAAACAATGGGAAATCCTAAACAGCCAAAACCCTAACCCTAGGAGATGAAGCGCCAAAACTATGGGCCCCGTTTGGGTAAATTGGTGTTTCAACTTCCCAGGGGCGTAACTTGGCATATGATCTCTGTTTGAAGCGTACCATACCTCGTTAGAAATATCTATCTGAGGAATACAAATTTGGAATGAGCAACATTTGTCCATGGACTCATGGAGCTCTCCGTTTTCCCAAAAAACGTCGTTTAGGGCCTCAAAACGGCTCCGGAAGTTTAGGACTCGAAAAACTGCTAAAAATAGTAAACTATGCCGAAACTTAAAAACTGAAAGAGACAATGGTGGAGCCCCAAGTGGAAGAGGCGGGTGACCACCAATATCCACCTGGATCATAATGCCAGGGGATATTCTTTGAAAGAATTAAGGTATATATTATTTTATGATTTGAATGAATTGAAATGTTAGATTCACATGGACTTGTAAAGGGGAAAATTCATCCCCATCATAACATGTTTATATGAAATCGAGCCATACAAAGACTATTGATCTCAAGATTCAAGGTTTGTTGTCTTCAAAATCTCATATAAAATTTGCCTAAAGTTTTAATAAAAAGACAATCTTTTGATTATGAAAAAATGCACATGTGGTGTTAGTAGATAGGTCAACAATTTCATAATGGAATGCATTGTTACAGCATGGACTCTTTATTTTCACATCTTACCAAACATATTGATACATATTTATATATTGTAATTTTAATTTTTTAAAATTAAAGTAACTAAAATGTGGGCATATTTAAAAGTGGTTTTATTCCGAGTCCTGCCTTGAAGGTACGCTGAAAACAATTTGTCATTTAAGGTTATATAAAAAAGTTTGATTGTTTTATTTTTAATAGTATTTAGAACTTTATAATTAAAATTTTAAAAAAATTCTTAAGAGTGGTTGGTTGGGTGGTGGGGTTTCATATAACTGTCAAAATATTAATTGGCAATGCAAAATCAATGATATTCATCATGTGGCTAAGATGAATTTCATTTAACCCTCCACATATCTATTTCCCGACCCCTTGCAGAAACACATGTCTGCATACGGGCACCGCCATAAATAACCCATCCCTATTATTAATTTATTATTGTACCCATTACCCCAACTCTTCAATTGCACCATTGTCCCACATTCAAACTCCTGCAAACAGCTAACACAACCATAGTCACTCTAAAATCTGGCTAGAGATGGGAGGTGCAAGAACACGCCATGAAAGTGACGAAGAATTGTTAGACGCATTTCCACCCATTGAACAATTATTTGAACATGCCAGCTCGATAGATTATATTCACATGTTTCAGGGGCATGACAATGACATAGCCATAGAATTTGCCATTTATTACAAGGAGGGTATATCAGAGGTAGCAGGGACAATGGTGCATGCGACAGAAGAGGCGATTGCTGAAGTGTCAGGGTTACTCCAGATGGGAGAAAAGTGGTTTGCACCTTGAAAACCCCAACCTGATATTGTGAGGAATTTCCTTGAGGCAGGTGAATGATTGATCAAGAGTGGCTCAAGATATGTGAGGAAGTCATTGCCACAACCCTGGTCAGATGCTGCATTCCTTGTCCAGATATTTTTCACTTGTGATGGAAGGTATGTGGTTATTTATTCTGAGCACCTCCGCTTTTTAGACCACCTGTGTCATGGCAGGTTTCTTAACATGCCTTTGTTTCTTGCAAAAACCCTATACCAAATGGCCCAAGGTGTGCAGAAATCAAAGCGGTTGCTCAAAATCATTTCCCACCAATGCCTTGTTAAAAATTTGGTGGTTGCTGCGCTGCAAAGGGAAGGGACAACTTGGGATGAAATAGTTGGAAGGCCATTGCATGTTGAAGCTGCAACTCCACCCCATGACCTCCAAGCTGCAACTCTGCCTCATGACCCCCCAGCTGCAACTCCAACCTATGACCTCTTAGCGGAAACTCCACCCCATGACCTCTCAGCGACAACTCCACCACATGACCTCTCAGTGGCAACTCCACCCCATGACCCCTCAACGACAACTCCACCCCATGACCCCTTAGTGGCAACTCCGCCACATGATCCCCTAGCTGCAACTTTTCCCCATGACCGCCTAGCTGCAACTCCGCCCAATGACCTCGCACCTGCAACTTGGTTCATTGACCTCCCACCTGCAGAAATTCCCACAGAACCTTTCCATATGGGAACTGAGCCACCATGTGTTCAAACTAGGAGGGTTTCTAATGTTTCTGCTGCTAAAGGTGCACATAAATGAGATGGCCAAGATGATGATGATCAAGTACAAATATTGGGGAGTAAACCTGCAACTAGAAGATTGAGAGGATAGGGTAAAGAGAGGTCATTATGCTCCAGTTCCTCAAACCCTTCCCGTTGTTACATAAAAACTCCCAGAAGAGATAGCAGTAGAAGAAGAGCAAGAGCAAGAGCAAGAGTATCCACAGGATGTATTAATTGAAGGGGTCATGGAAAAAGGATGCATGCAACAAGGATGCATGGAAGAAGGATTAGCCCAGCTTGCTGACACAAAATAACAAGTTGATAAGCTTCCCTCTCCTGATTCTGACTATGAATACATAGTGGTACTAACCGAATGGTACTGCTCATATGGCCTTATATCAATCCAAATTTTGTATGCGGATGAATAGGAGTACCAAAAATTGTATAGGGAAAAAGTGCTAGGCCAACCAACTGCACAACCCAAATTGTTTGGGGATGATCAAGAGGACCAATCAAATTCACAACTAGAATTGTATGGGGATGATCAAGAGGACCAACCAACTGCACAACCAAAATTATATGGTGATGATCAGGAGGATCAACCAACTACACAACCAGAATTGTATGGGATGATCAAGAGGACCAACCAACTAAACCAACAAAATTGAAAAAGAAGCACATTGCAAAAGTAAGTATCTGTAAACATCTTCCTCTGTATATTTCATTGTTAAGGAAGAATAAGACTCTCCAAATGAAAAACAGACAACTACAGATCAAATTTAAAACCCTAACAGATGAGCTCAAACAAAAAGAAACTTTTCATAGATAAGATTTCTTGGCCCAAGTTGCAGAGTCCATACCCATTGATGACATAGGTATTACTTCTCCAGGGGTCCAACAAGGTATACCCCTTGGAAAAAAACAGACTGATGACATTGAAGTTACAGAGTCCATACCCATTTATGACATAGGTATTCCTTCTCCAAGGGTCCAACAAGATATACCCCTTGGAAAAAAACAGACTGATGACATTGAAGTTGCAGAGTCCCATACCAAAATCACAACTGTCCATACGGAGGAACAGGAATTACATATCAAAGATACAAAAGAAATGGGTATAGACATAGAGGAACACCAACCATATATGAAACTAACGGACGATGAGGAACCAGAGATCAAATTGACCAAAGACATTGGTGAGAAAAAATATGATGAGGAACCAAAGGATAAATTACAGATGTATAAATACACATATCCGAGACACCTAATACCTTACAGTGTGCACACCAAATCACTTCCTAACCTTGCCAAGATATGCAAAGAAGAATATCAAAACAAAGTTTTACGAAGACATAAAAAAACAGTGGCTAAGCTGGAAAGGAGAGTGACCAAGTTGGAGAAGGATAAGCAAGAACTCAGACAGCTAATGGATGGTGTGCTCACTTGCAGGGATCCTTCAACTAAATACAACGCGTACTTGACTGAAAAATTCCTGGTATTTAAAAATAATGCTATCATCCAAAATATCCCTCTCTAGGTTGAAAGCAGTGATGGTTTCATGGAGGCACATATGTCAATTTGTGATAAAGATAAAGACTTGCTCTGTGAACTATACCAACATAATTTTTTAGTACCTTATAATACAAAATGGAATCCAAACCATGTTACAGGGGATGTCCAATTGAGGGCATTTGTATCGTATTTGAGAAATCAGGCTAGTTGGTTGGATGATGTGAACATTTATTTGCATAATTTTGAGAGCCTTCTGTGGGTTAGACGAGAACATCCCAAACCTGTGGAGGTGATAGAAGAACATAAAAAATACATCAACTCTCCAGAAGTAGTAGAGGTTATCTCCGAGAACAGGGATATGAACATTTCATATTGTGCACGCCAGATTTAATTATTGGAAACTAAGGCACAGGGAGGATGTAAAGCAAGGTGGGATAGCATGGGAAAACAACCTCGAAATAAAGATCTATTTAACTACCTCAACTTAAAGACAACCTTAAGAAGGGTTTCTAGGTATATTATTGCTATGGGATAGTGTGGGAATCACTGGATAGGTCTTAGATTTCAGTATCCAATGATCTAGCTTCAAACAAGGGTATATAAAAACAAATATACACTGACAAAAAAAGAAGAATTTGATTGCTGAAATGTAATTATGGAGATAGGAGGGTATATTCGTTTCGATGAACCAGGACATAGTGATTATTGTATCGGAAATCTTCATGAATGTCCCCCTTCATCCACAGGTTCAAATTGATAGATTGGGCCACCGTTGCTGACACACTGGCTCACAGTTGCTGACACACTGGCTCATCGTTGCTGCAACACTGGGTCACTGTTGTTGCAACACTGACTCATCGTTGCAGCAAATCATGGACATCAAAGGCATTATATTTGATGATGTAATATATAACTCTCCAGTTTTTTTTGTTAGTTATAAAAATCTGGTAAAATTGTGTTCGACATGTTTAGTTACAATTTCATTGCAGTTCCTCTAATAATTTTGTTACATTTCCATTGTTTTTATGCGAATTTATATATTAGAGTATTGTTTGCACACCAATATATGCAACTATGCAAGTATGAAAAACCACTTGAAAACTATCTTCCATGACTTAAAAAAAAATCAATGTATTAAAAGACTGAGTGTAAATGCATGGAGTTATTTAATCACCTTAAATGACAATTCCATCAAATTAGAGAAATCTCCAACCATATCCTCACCACCTATCAAACATACATGGACATAGTCAAAAAAACATTAATACATCAAATATAGCTAATACATGAATAAATATTAATATCAAATTGAAAACAAAATCGTGCACAAGAAGCCTGGAAAAGCATTCATTGTTGGCGCGAGGGCGAACTCGCTTGTTGAGTTCTTCAAACTGAAACGATTCATCTTCATCTGTCGGGATATTCAAGTCAATTTCCAATCTTGAATTATGTTTCCTTGTTTTTCTTCTCTTTTTGGGGCTTAGGAAACTCTTCTTCCTCTTCAAAGACAACTCAAAATCACCCAATCCACACTTGAATTCATAATCCATAATATGAATATTGTTGGCATCATCCAACAATTTTTTAACTAAAGCAATCAACTGTTCAATCTTGGTCAAAGTAGCACGAGGACTGTTTCGAACTAGGTCTAAGTAGCCAAATAACTTCCTCCTTGGCCATCTCAATTTGTTTAACATTTACATCAACATTGCGACTATCCATGGAAATTGTATTTGCATCTTCAAGAAGATCGGATATTGCCTCTATATTTATCTCAGGAGGGTCATTGTATGACTCAGTTGTGCTTTGATGATTTTTTAATTGGTTTGAAGCCATTGAATCGGAACACAACCAACCCACCTTTATGGCATGTTTGCATATGTTGCCATGAATAGACCATGGGCAATCACAAGTTATGAAATTTGTATGATGAAAAGTGACAAGATATTGCTTATTAAATTTAGATTGAATCCTCACCCAAAAAACATGAGACATTTGCGAATGAGGGCTGCAATCACTATCTGGTATTCTTTTTGATTTTTCCATTGATGATTCCAATTGTTTCTCTTTCTTGTAATTATTTAAAAATCCTGCCTTTTTTAGAATTTCCTTAAACCGATAATAGGGTTCAACATTTTATAGAAGAACATATACCAACCAATCCACCCTACGAGACCATTTCTTTCTTCTATCAGATAGAAAGTTTGTCTTTAGGTAACAGTGATATGATTCCATAACATTGTTTGTCTCCTAATTTTCATGGGGAAAATCTCGACAACCTTTGACCCACATCCCTAATTGCTTAAAATTTGGGTTAATGAAGATATTTCGTCCATATTTCAAACCAAAAAGAGAAATGTAACTTAAGAGCTTTTCAACTTACAAATCTTGTCACCAACAACCCAATTATTGTGGAAATAGTCTAGGAACTTTTCCTCATCAACAACTTTGTTGAAGAAAGCATTAATTGCAGTGCTCACTTCAAAATTGGAACAATAATTCATAATTAAACCAAAATCAGTAAACATTTCTTTTTTTATTTTTGGATTACTAGCCAATTGATTCACATTTTTTAGCCATGCTCGATGTACGTGCCAAACACACAAGATAACATTGCACCTTGTGATTCTCTTGCCACATTCAATTCATTTCAAGCATGTTATTTTTGTAATAAATACAAGTTGTACTATAAAATAAGAATATTGAAGTTACCTTAAAGCACCAATTTCAACCAATGCATCATCAACCATGACAGCATTAACTTTCCAACTATGATCCAATTGGTGACACCTACGCATGAGCTACTCCAACCATAGCGAAATGTCCTGTGATGTATTACATGATGCCACCACCCATGCAACTGGCACCCCACTTTGTTGGTGATCAAACACGATGAGTGTGTACAATTGATACTATCACATTCAAAATACATAGATCATCAACTTCAGATCATCAATCATTATTAATCAAGTCATTGTACTAGATCAATCATTCTTAATACACTCACCCCATACTTATTCATGTCGAATGTCGAATCCATGGCTATTAGGCTATTATTTGATAGCTTCACCATGGTCTCCAACATCCACTTCATCTGAATTCCAACTATAAAAGGGACATCTCCACCATTGGGCTTTTGATAAAAGAAAAAATCATTTTGGTGTTTCCTATACCAAAGGTTCACACTCATTTCATCCTTCTTATGCAGCTGATAAATTTCTTTCATTAAACGATTATATATGTTAACAACATCTTTTCTACACAAAAATAAATCCCTATCTCGAGTTGCAGCATCCATGTCAATATATTTTTTAACATGCATTTTGCAAACAGAGTCAACTGGCACATCCAAGAAAAAACAACTCTCTACATAGGAAACCATGTCCCTTGATAACTTTGGTTGATGCAACACCCTAGTAGGATCTGAGGTGTCATGTTGGCCATGACAAGGCAATTTTTGGCTATCTACATGCCCATACATGTTATATGTTATTATTGCAACCTCAGGGATTTGAACCATAATTTTTACAATGAAATGGAATTGGCATCCCCTCTTTTTCACAAATGCGTATTTTCACTTCACTTCATCTTGTCCCCTTATGTCATCGGGGCCGTATGAACAAGAATAGCTGCATAAAAAAGTTTGGAAACTCAATACATATGATTCCATGAAAAATGTTTGAGCACTATTCATACCAACATATATACATAGGATTTATAAAAAAAATTACACTTCATATACCAAGGAAGCAGTAGGCCTTGAGCTTGGGCGTGTGTTTTGTACCCGGGTGAAAGAACATGGAGCATTTGGGTTCATTTCCTCTCCTTTAATAAAGTCTCCAATTCTGTTTGAAGGAATTTTTGCAATCCGATCTAAGGAGTCCACGTGTTTTCCGTGTACAAGAGACCAATCTAAATCCGACCTAGAGAAGATGAACTTTTCTTTAGGGTTTTTCACCGGAAGGGAAATTATTGATTCCCATTTCACTTGCTTCACCATTTTTAAGTGAGTATCTGTTTAAGCGAGTTGTTGCAATGGTGGAGTGGGAAAAACAGGGATTCTCACTTAAAAATACACATACATTGAATTAAAAAACAAACATTCACTAAACAAAACAAACCAATTTTTAGTAGTGGTCCATCGACTTTCGTTTAATCCAACAACTTTCGTTGAATCGATTTTTCAGTAGTATTCCAGTGATGGCTGCAATGGCTTTCATTTTGTCGTATTCAATCAGTCCATTGGTTAAGGAGATGTTCCGCTCGATTATAGGATCATACCACGCCCCTCCTCGTCTTCCCTTGATTGGTTTGCACCGATCTGTTCGCAATGGGCTGAAAGCAAGAAATAATTTTCATTCATGGGCACCCCCGTGCGTAGGTGGGTAGGAGGAAATGGTAATGGTGAGTAGCTCGACTAGCTCCTAAATGGGCTCCTTCAAACCATAGAGTCGTGGGATGGAGACAAATGGAGATGGGCAGGGGCGTGGGGCCGTGTTCGCCGGTCGCCGGGGGCGTGAAACCCAAAAGCCATTCCATCGAATGGTTAGCTTACTCCTATAAATATAAGAATGATTTTTTTGAAACATATGGTTTTGTTTTTTGAGATCTAAGATTTTGTGTGGTAACAAGTTAGTTTTTATGTTACTTGACTTATAATGTCATGGGAGTTGAAAGGATATCTCTTTTAGCCACATTTAATATCAACATAATAATTAGAGGAATGCTTTATTTATCAACTAATTTATTCTTTGCAAATAATTCTATTTGAAATTGTTGAGTCGAGAGGTTTATTCTACAATTTAGGATAAGAGACATGTGTAAATATTTCACGTCCTAAAAAACAATAAAAATAGTTTTCACTCATTTTGGCCAAACAAAAAACAAAAATTAAATAAACATATAAGTAAACAATTGAAAATCTAAGACTTCTGTGATCCATAATGTAGATAAATGTCTTTCGATTAATAAAATTTTAATTTAATTGATTAATTTATTACTTAATTTTAATTCTTAACTAGCTAACTTTCTAACGGCTAGTTCTTAACAGCTAGTCTTAACGGCTAGCTCTTAACAACTAGTTCTTAATGGCTATTTCCTGGCAATGATGCATCTCCACTATTTATTCATCAAGATCGATTAGTTTCTCTACCTTGTCCTGATGATGAACCACATTAGTTGGTTCGACCAAATCCTAATGATGTGATTAATCCGAAAGACATTTATCTACAATTAAATATCTATTAACACAACAATCAATATGTGTGTATGCATTAATGTTTACCTTAAGTTGAAAGGAAAAAACCTTAAGTTAAATTAATTAAAGGTAAAGTAAATAGTTGCTTCTTAATAAGAAGAAACTTTGTAACTCATTCAATTTTTAATATAAAATATTAATAATGATGAAATATCAAAATATACCATTTAAACAATGAAACATTACTACTATAGATCTATATTAAGCACATATTTACCAAACATTAAAATGAATTAATTGACGTGTAATTTTTTTTCAAGTTCTACAACCTAGTGTGAAGGTTGGCAATGTGTAAGTATGTATGTCCCTCCTAAAATGAAAATAAAATATTCTCTAAATAAAAAAACAATGTATGCTATGCATTTTTAATTAGTTGTCGATATGACGTAACATCATGTAAAGTAATTAGAAGTAAAAAAAATATGCTAGTAAGATGTTTAAAACTTATGCTTTTTAAAAATGTTTAAATATGTGATATCAACTTTATATATATCTATTTATAGAAAAAAAAGTTAAAAGAAAATATTTGAATGTCTTATAGAATAAAATATTCAATGTGAGTTATGAATAAAATATTTTAATATGAATTAATATAAAATGGCTGAATACACATGTTATGTAATCTCTATAACATTAAAAAATGCAATTTAAATATCTAGCATAGATCCATGTAAAGCACAGTTCTATATATATATAAAAATGTTAAAAGAAAATGAAAAAAATGTTAAAAGAAAATATTTTAATGTCGTATAGAATAAAATATCGAATGTGAGTTATGAATAAATTATTTTAATATGAATTAATATAAAATGACTAGACATGTTATGTAATCTCTATAACATTCAAAAATGCAATTTAAATAGTAAAAAATCACACATTGTTTTTTGCACTCTAAAATAAATTTGCAACAAAAAAATTTGATCCCTCTAAACTCATGTTAGATTTGTACTTTAGATAAATTTATGTTGGTGTATCTCTATTTTGAAAGTCATTGTTTCCACATTAATTCATATATCTTAGTAAATTTTTTACTAATTTTAGCAAGTTCATTGTACAAGGTCAATGGGCACTCAATAATACTATATAAATATAAGAATGAATCTCTTGAAACATATGATGTTATTTCTCGGAATCTAAGATTTTGTGTGGTAACAAGCTAGTTTTGATGTTACCAAATTTATAATACTCTGAAAGTTCTTGGAATCTAAGATTTTGTGTGATAACAAGCTAGTTTTGATGTTACTGGACTTATAATACCCTGAAAGTTGAAAGGATATCCCCATTAGCCAGATCAAATATCAACACAATAATTAGAGAAATGATTCGTTTGTCCTGGAAATAATTCTAGCTATTTTGAAAGTCATTGTTTTCCTATAATAAATATACCAATCATTATATAAAATTGTATATATCAATAATTATATATGAAATTGTATATCTTTATTTTAAAATAATTGTTTTCCATATAATAAATATAACTTATTTGTTAGTAGTTTCTTTGATTATGATAAACCATTGGAGCTTTTTGCCTATCTAAAGCCCTCACAAATGTTTGAAAAATAACAACTATATCTTTTAATTTGTACCAACTATATCAATTTTCCAACATATATTATCCATTATTATTTTCCATCTAAAGAATATAATATACCTTATTGGTTAGTAGTTACTTTGGTTATGATAAGCATGATTGGCAATTAGAGCTTTCTTCCTATCTAAAAGCCACACAAAAGTTTGAAAATTAACCACTCTATGTTTCAATTTGTACAGATTATATCATTTTTTTCAGCCTATATTATCCATTATGATCGATCCTATGCCTATGGATAGGGTTGGAAATTGGTTGCTAATTTGTATTAGGGTTGATAAGATTATGAAAATAATCACTCTATGTTTCAATTTGTACATATTATATCAATTTTCAAGCCTATATTATCCATTATGATCGATCCTATGCCTATGGATATGGTTGGAAATTGGTTGCTAATTTGTATTAGGGTTGATAAGATTATGAAAGATTGATTTATAGATTATTCCTAGTAATTAAAATATTTCTATTATTAATAAAAAATTTAAAATTTAAAATTTGTTTTCGAGATTTTATATTTAATATATATTTTTATTAAATTTAAAAATAAAATTAGATATTTAATATTGAATTATTTCTAACCCTAAATGAGATTATTATTCATGGTATACTAATTAGTCATTGCTTAGTGATTATATATTAATTTTTTTTTTTTTTTTAAATAACAAGTTTTTTTTTCCTAACCAGTTAATTAATTGGTTGTTGGATGTCAATTTTCTTGCTTTTATTAAAAGAAACCAAATGATTAATTCTATTTTTATGGATTATAACTATATTTTCTCATTTTGTTCTTAAACTAAGTTGATTTTCTAGTATGTTATTAAGTATCTATAGAATGTTGAATATTTTTATTTTTTTTAATTCAAAAATGATTTTCTAATTTCTTCAAATCTTATTCCTAATCTTCTATTAGTTGAATGAACATTGATGTGATTGCTTTGATATTGATCATAATAGTGTTATGTCATTGTTTTACCAATTATGTCAAAAATAATGCAATTTCAAGACTTTAATATAAAAAAAAGTGAAACTGAACAAATCTCCATAAAATTGACACATTGTAAAAAATACAAACGTGAAAAAAAAGAGTCTTTCACATTCCACACAAGTTACCAACATTACTCCCTTTGCAACATCACAAAATAATATAAGCACAATAATAAAAATCATAATATGATATTTAATTCCAGTCGATTCATTTAAATTTAGGAATTTATAGAATTAAAGTCGGTGTGGCTAATTTAACATCGAGTATCCTTCAGCACTATGCCCAAAATCCAGTGGAGGCACCAAACCGGCTCCTGGTCTATGACCGGTCACTCTTTGGCTAGTAGAAAGAGCGCTACACTATCACGCTGGACACCGCAGAGGCTCTGGCACCACTACGAGGAGTGCAGCGAAAAGATCATACAAACTGTGACATTAAGCCCGAGAACATTCCCCCTTCATTTCCCCGCTACGTGTGTTGCAGCTTCTTGAAAATGGCCACCCAGATCTTGTGGAAGAAGGTTGTTGTTTCACACTATTACTTGATCTCTCTTCATCCACTACCTTGGATGATGTTCCCCTATTGGATAAAGCATCGAACCCTTATCCGTTGAGGCAAAAACTAACATACAAAACAAGCTTTCACCATTCTAATCGTACACATTACCAAGCCAGTAAAGAAATATTAGAAGGTAAGATATGCTCAAGTATGAATGGATTTAATATGAGCAAGAGATCAATTTTTTTTTGTTGCAAACTTATTTTAGAGTGCAAAAACCAATGCTTAACTACATTTTTGAATGTTATAGAGATTACATAACATGTCTAGCTATTTTATATTAATTCATATTAAAATATTTTATTCATAATTCACATTGTATATTTTATTCTATACGACATTTTTTCATTTTCTTATAACATTTTTTTCTATATATATGGATTTATGTTAGATATTTAAATTGCATTTTTGAATGTTATATAGATTACATAACATGTGTATTGAGCCATTTTATATTAATTTATATTAAAATATTTTATTCATAATTCACATATTTTATTCTATAAGACATTAAAATGTTTTCTTTTAACAATTTTTTTATATATAGATATATATAAAGTTGATATCATAAGGTTTAAACATCTTACTCTGGAGGGAGGAAAAATTTTAAGAAGAAGAAGTAGAGGAAAGAGCAAGGATCCAATTCCTACTAATTCTCCAATCATCATCTCTGTTAAGGTTGCACGCTTCTCAATCTCTATATCTTCATTGAACTTTCTACGATGATAATGAGAAATCTTGGCTAGGACACAAACATCATCTATACAAATGTGATGCTTAGTATTGGAAGAATGTTTAGCAAGAGTCGAAGATCTAGAGCAATTATGCTTGATGTCCACAACATGCTTTTGAATCCTACGCTTGATAGAGAGACCAGTGTCACCTATATAAGGCTTCCCACAGGAACATGGGATCATGTATACCCCTTTAGAGTAAGAGGGGTCAATCCAGTCTTTAATAGACCTAAGGGAAGACCGAATGGTGGCAAGAAACTTAAAGGTCATGGAGATATTTTTTATCTTCAGAATCCAAGCCAACTTGTCAGTGGTTCCTTGAATAAAAGGAAGATGGGAAATGGCAGTGGGATTGATGGAACCTGATTTAGTTCTAGGCCCTATCATTGTTTTTTTAGCCTTTTAGAAGGCTTTCAGGCCTTGATACTATTAATATTCATTGCTCATGAAGACCTCTAAAAGATAATATTTCTCATCATTGATATGAAGATCATCGGAAATCCCAAGAGCTCTTGTAGAAAGGGTATTCAAAACACTGAATTTATGTGTGGGGCGATGATGGGAATTGTGGCATGGAGATATTGCTCAGTATGAGTTTTCTTATGGAAAAATTGATGATAGAGGGAGCCATATTCCATCATGGTGATGAGGACACCCAGAAAGGGAATGTTTCCATCGAAGATAGTGAATTTAATAAAATCAGAAAGGTTATTAAGATGATTCTTAAATATTTCAAGTTTTTCATGGCCATGGGGCCCTTTAAGAAGACCCCATGGTTGTGAACATCTTGAAATATTTAAGAATCATCTTAATAACCTTTCTGATTTTATTAAATTCACTATAGATATCGAAGTCAATGACAACATTCCCATTCTAGATGTCCTCAGCACCAGGATGGAAGATGGCTCCCTCTCATTAAGTTTTCCATAAGAAAACTCATACTGGGCAATATCTACATGCTACTTCCCATCATCACCCTGCAAAGAAATTTAGTGTTTTGAATATCATTGCTACAAGATCCCTTAGGATTCATGATGATCTTCATATTAATAATGAGGAATCTCATATTTTAGAGGTCTTCATGAGAAATGGGTATCGAAATCAACAGGGTCTAAAAGCCTTCCAAAAGGATGAAAAATAAATGAAAGGGCCTAGAACTAAATCTGATTCTATTAATCCCACTGCCACTGTCCATCTTCCTTTTATTCAAGGAATCACTGACAAGTTGGTCTGGATTCTGAAGGAAAACAATATCTCCATGACCTTTAAGTCGCTTACCACCATTCGGTCTTCCCTTAGGGTCTGTTAAAGACCAGATTGCCCCCTCTTACTCCAAAGGGGTCTACATGATCTCATGTTCTTGTGGGAAACCTTATATAGGTTAGACTGGTCATTCTATCAAGTGTAGGATTCAGGAGCATGTTCCAGAAATCAAACGTAATCTCTGTAGATCTTTAGATCTTGCTGAGAATTCTTCCAATACTAAGCATCACATTTGTATAGAGGATACACATGTCCTAGCCAAGGTTTCCCATTATCATTAAGAAAGTCCAGGGAAATTATAGAGATTGAGAAGTGTGCAACTAACAACCTTAAAAGAGATGATGACTAGAGAATTAGTAGGAATTGGATCCCTACTCTTTCCTCTACATTTTTCTTCTTAAATTTTTGCCTCCCAGATTTTTTTTTCTTCAGTCCCTTGGCATTTTATTTATTATTATTTCCCTCTCTTTAATGATTTTTATCTCTATTTAATTTATTTATATTTTTAATAAGAAATTATTATCATTGATTTATTATTACAATTTATTTTATTCTCCTCCCTAATATATGAGCTCTCATATTAATCATTTATATTTATGATTCACCCCACACACACAGACACACACACACACACACACACATAAATATATATAATTTTCATTTATTTATAAATATTGTTATTAGTTATTCTTTATTTTGATAATCCATTTCCCTTAAATTGAGTATTTTTGTTTTCCTTTATGATACATATATCCGTTTAATATGATTTTAAGATTATATTTATTTATGGAATATGAAGGGCCTTAACAGTAAGGGCAAGCATAGATATTTAAAAGAAAGACTGAAGGCGGAGAGGCCACATGTGGTACTCCTTCAGGAAACCAAAGTCCCGGGGCAATGATTAGAGGAAATATTGAAGTTTCTTAAACCTAAATATGAAGCAATGTCCATAGATTCGAGGAAGCGCGAGCGGCATGGATATTCTATGGAATCTAGAGGAGATTAAGGTAGAGGGTTGGATAGGTCTACATCACATTATAATTGGTCGTTTTAGGCAGATTGGGACGAATGATTGGATTTTAATTTCATCTATTTATGGCCCCCATATTTCGGGAGATTTCTTGAGAGTATAGGAATGCTAAAGAACTTGCATTAGGGGAATTTTGAGGTCTAAAATGGGCCTCCTAAGAAAAATGTACGACCAAAAAAAACTTTATAAGAACTAATAGGATTCAAGATGATGATGTCAACCATGGGGGATGATTCACATTTTTTTAAGTAAAAGGGTAAAAAGATTAAAAAATAATAAAATAATAAAACTACTTTTTCAACTCGTATTTTCAACTTATATCCCAAAGTTTTTACTCAAATTTAGAGCGAGAGTACTCGTTGGATGAAAAATTTAATTCCTCATTCAAAGAGTACCCATGTTGCATACTTTCGATGGACCCTGCTATGAGAAAAATGAGAAATACATGAAAAAACGTGATTGCAATAATGTTTTTCATCTTTTTCTCATTTTTCGTGTAGCAGAGTCCATCAAAAGTATGCAACATGGCTACTCATTGGATGAGGAATTAAATTTGGCATCCAACGAGTACTTCCTCTTGAAATTTGAGTAAAAACTTTGGGAGATAAGTTGAAAATACGAGTTGAAAAAAGTAATTTTTTCTTTTTTCCCTCTAAAATTTGATGATGTCATCAAATCTTACTTTATTATTTCCACTATTACTTTATAATTTCCTTAGGAGGCCCATTTTAGACCTCAAAATTCCCCTAATGCATAATGAGAAGTACTGGATAATAGGAGGAGATTTTAATATGATCTCAATTTTGGAGGAGAAAAAATGAGCTATACGAAGAGAAGAACCAGAGATGGAGATGTTCAGGGATATGTTAACAGAATTGCACCTAGTTGACATACCGACAGTCAATGGTAAGTATACTTGGAATAATATATGAGGATGAGCTCATCAAATAACATCAAGGCTTGATAGGTTTTTAGCGTCGAAAGCTCTTGTAAGTAGCGATGTTTTTTATGAGGCCTCAATCCTTCCTAGTTTAGGATCAGACCATTAGCTGATCTGTCTAGAGATAGACATGAAGCAACATAACAAGAAAATACCATTCATATTTGAGGCGTTCTTGTTAAGGGATCCTACCTTTATCGACAAAGCCAAAGGATGGTGGAAATCAATCCAAATAAAAGGAAGAAATAGGATGCATACCTTCCAACTCCAATTAAAAGAATTAAAGAAAAAAATAAAGAAATGGAATAAAAGAGAATTTGGCCACATACATCAAGATAAGGAAAAATTACAGGTTTGTATGAAAAAAGTACATCAACAAATTATACTACAAGGGAGATCGAAGATCCTTGTGATGGAGGAAGGAAATATTCTATGTAAACTAGAAGAACAAAGAAAGAAAGAGGAAATTCTGTTGAAACAAAAATATAGAATACAGTGGCTAAGAGAAGGGGAAAAAACATAACTTTTTTTCATAAGGCAATGATTGAGAGAAGACGACATAACCGAATTTTCTCCCTTAAAGTCTCAGGAGGAAATAGGTTCGTCCAACATCAAGACATGGAGGCCTTGCTAGTGCAACATTTTAGCGATATTTTGATGGAACTAGATCAACAAAGAACATAATCAATCAAAAGGATAAAGAGATACATACCCCAGATAATCAGTCGAGAATAAAATTTGGCTCTCTTATGGGACATTATGCTAGAATAGGTGGAAGAAGTTGTAAAAGGCCTAGCAAAAAAAAGGGCACCCAGACCAGATGGTTTTATAGCTGAATTCTACCAAGCAGCGTGGCCTTTCATGGAAAAAGACATATTGGAATTAGTGGAGGAATCATGTAGGATCAGGAAGGTATATCCTACCCTAAATTCCACCTTTCTTGTGTTAATTCCTAAACATGATGATTTAGATGAACCGACTGGTTTTAGACCTATAGAGTTATGTAATGTTATATATAAATTCCTGTTAACAGTTATGGTGAATCACCTTGAGCCCATTATTCCCGCTTTAATATCCTCTAAGCAGACTGGATTTGTGAAAGGAAGACAAATCCTTAACCAAATAATCACTGCTTAGAAATCCATTCATTCTTTTAAAACTCTTAGAACAAAAGGAATGATGATCAAAATCGACATGTCCAAAGCTTATGATTGCCTTTGTTGGAACTATCTTCAAATTATTTTACAAGATTTTGGTTTTGATTTGAGATGGATTCATTCGATTCTTTCATTTATCTCTTCCCCTAATTAATTCATCCTAGTTAATGGATCTCCCTCTGATCCTTTAATGCCACTCGTGGCCTAAAACAAGGAGATTTTATATCCTCTTTCCTCTTCATTATTGTTGCAGAATGTTTAAGGAGATATATTAAAAGTAAGGTCGAGGGAGGACACCTTAAAGGCTTGAATCTATGGGGTGCTCGTCTCAATCTATCTCATTAACAGTTTGTTGATGACATAATGATTTTTTGCCAAGAAACTCTTAAGGAATACATGGCTATTCTCTTCATTCTCAAGGATTTCATGGCTGGTTCTAGAACTCTCATAAATAATGACAAATATAGTGTTTTATTTTTCAATACCAATCTCCAGTCTCAACATTTTTTGGCGAGAATTTTGGGGTTCAGCATAGGATCCTTACCCACGAAATATTTGGGTATCCCTCTTAGTCTTAATTCCCTTTGGGTATCATGTTGGAAAGATATCGTCAACTAAATCCAATCTCATCTTCAAAAATGGTCCTTTCGTGTGCTCAATTCCCCCAGTCATTTTGTCCTTTTGAAAACAGTCTTGCAGTCTATCCCTATATACCAGCTATCAGGGTTGGAAACCCCCAAAACTAGTTGTATCGATATGGCTAACATATTTAAGAAATTTTTTTAGCAAGGATCCCAATGAGCTCGAAAATGGGCCCTTCTCTCATGGGAAAAAATAGCTAAAATAAAGAAATTAGGAGGTCTGGGATTGAGGGACCCATATATGCTCAACCAAGTGGTGGGAGCAAAGCTTTGGTGGTGATGGATACAGGGAGGAAGAGATTTATGGAAGAATATCTGGGAAATAAAATATGCAATGCCACAATCTACTGAAGGAAAATTGAAGATTCAGAATACCCCAAAAGGATTGGCAATATGGAATATAGCAGCTTCAAATAAAGACTTCATCAGGGACCACAACTTCTGGGAAACCAGGGGAAGAAATACTACTCGGTTTTGGGAAGATTCATGGTAGAAAAGGGAGAATTTTTTCAACAGAATAGATCTAGCAGAGATCTCTCTGTTCACCACTCGAATGAATAACAAAATAGTAGATTAATTCTGGGATGAAGGGACAGATCATCAATGGAGAAAATGGAAACAAAAGGGACATTGGTAGAATGCTCGGAATACTCAGCAATGGGAGACTTATGAGAACAAGTTAAAATCTAGTAAACTAACTACAGTGATGGGAGAAGACATCCTGAGATGGGGGTATATAAAAAAATGGATGTTCACAATTCAAGAAGGATGCACCAATACAACTAATAATATACAACCTCAAGCCTCACACCTTTGGCATAAAATTTGGTCTGCAAAGCATTGGCCAAAAATTGAATACTTCGTATGGTTAGTAAACCATGGAAGGATACTAACCCAGGATCAGTTGTAGAAACAAAGGAAGCAAGGATCATCTGCCTACAAGATGTGTGTTAAACACAATGAAACAATTGAAAACTTGTTGAAAAAATTCCCTATCGAAAAACACATTTGGCAGAACCTCTCATTCCTTTTCAACAAACGAATAGAGACAGATCGAGAATAAAAAACACAATACAAAACTGGAGAAGAGGGGGATACCAAAGCCTAGTAATTAAAAAATCTTGGTTAAGATCCATAGGATTCCTCATGTGGGTAGTATGGAAATAAAGGAACAGGCGAACGTTTAGAGAGGAGACTCGTGAGACAGAAATTAGGGGAAGAAATACTGCTTGGTTTTGGGAAGATTCATGGCAAAAAAGGGAGAAGTTTTTCAATAGAATAGATCTAGCAGATGTATTTCTATTCACCAACCGAATGAATAAAAAAACATTAGCTCAATTCTAGGATGAAGGGAAAGATCATCAATGGAGAAAATGGAAACAAAAGCGACACTGGTAGAATGCTCCAGACACTTAACAATGGGAGACTTACGAGAATGAGTTAAAATCTAGAAAGCTACCTACAGTGATGGGAGAAGACATCCTGAGATGGGGGTATTGAAGAAAAGGGATGTTCACAATTCAATAAGGATACACCATTAGAACTAATAATATGTAGCCTCAAGCCTCACACCTTTGGCATAAAATCTGGTTTGCAAAGCATTGGACAAAAAATGAATACTTCCTATGGTTAGTAAACCATGGAAGGATACTAACCTCGGATCAGTTGCAGAAATGCAGGAAGCAAGGACCATCTGCCAACAAGATGTGTGGTAAACACAATGAAACAATTAAACACCTTTTGAACAAATTCCCTGTCGCAGAACATTTTTGGCAGAACCTCTCCTTCCTTTTTCAACAAACGGATAAAGACAGATTGAGTATCAAACGCACAATAGAAAACTGGAGAAGAGGGAGATACCAAAGCCCAATAATTAATAGATCTTGGTTGAGATCCATAGGATTCCTCATGTGGGAAGTATGGAAAGAATGGAACATGTGAACATTTAGAGAGGAGACTTGCCAGACATAAGAAACCTGAAAGACAATTATTGATAATATAAGAGAAACCATCCCTGAAGACAAATGGCACCCGGATTATTGGAAAGTGAATGTGTATGAGGCTCAAATCTTAGAAAAATTGAACTTCAAACCTCAAATGCTTGAACCGACCTCCTCGAAACTAAATCTGATGGTATGTTAAATGCAGAATAAATTCAGGACATCCCCACAAGGTTTTCTAAAACTCAACTACGATGGGGATTCAAAAGGAAATCCAGGCCAAGCAGGTGCAGGGGGAATTTTTAGAGATTCTCATGGCCAGGCAAGGAGGATATACACAATGGACCTGGTATATGCTAGCAATAATGAAGCGAAGCTAAATGCGGTTAAACAAGGACTCCTAATAGCAAGAAGAGAGCAGTAAAATAAGCTAATTGTTGAAGGAGATTCAACTATGGTCATAGGAATACTCCAAAAATTGCAGCACAGAGAAGGATGGAAAAAAAATAGCCTAAGATGGCATACAACTCGCCTCATACAGGAGATCAAGGACCTGATACCAAGCATCCGCTACATGATTTCACGTCATATCCGTAGAGTGGGAAATGAAACAACTGATCTGCTTGCAAATTGGTGGTGTAACCACCAAGGAAGGCATCTGGACATAACTTGGGATAGATTGAGACATGAGACCAGGCTTGAAACCTTGCAGGAGATAGTGGAAAAATACAATAGCCAAATCTAGAATCCCCGATCGGGGTGCCAAGTGTGCCACGAGAGGTGTGAGGTGGCAGGAGTCCATGCGGGCCACACGTAATAATATTGATGACACATGGTGGAAGTGGCAGATGGTTTCACCCACGATGAATAATAATGAAAATTAATGTGGACTAAAGAAAATGAGGAATGTTAGAACGTTTTTGGGGAAAACGCCGGCGTTGGAGGGAGAAAATGCTAGGTAAATCATTGTGTCAGTTACTGAGCTAATGATTGTGTAGTAGGTAGCGATGATAGCTGGACAGAAGGCAGGTGAGCAGAAGAGGGAGTTGGAAAACTCTGCGTATCGATTCCTCAGGTATGTTATCATATCTTGTCTCTTTTTTAGTATGAATTTCTCTGCAATAAGGAAAGGACATTTTCCGTATGCTATGGTTCTTTGTTCTGCACTTGGAATGGATACGTACCACCCTCGTTTATTTAAGATGTTTATTTCGGATTATTCTTTGTTTGGGAGGATTTTCATATGGTTTGCTAAGTCTGATAGCCCCTGACAGTCTGGTCTTTGGGGTTTTAATTTCATATGGAAATCCTGCTCTGGTACTCCTTCATGATTCCATCAATGTCTATTATTTTGTTAGTCGGGTTAATTTCTGTTTCCCGGGCATGGAGATTTCAAAAGTTAATTCCTGTTTCATAGCCATTCAACTCAAATCAATCCTACCCATATTTATGAGAACACTTTTTCTTTTTAAACAATCACTTCATTCATGATATCATCGGTCTAGCAAAATAAAGGATTCATGCCATCCAATCCAATAAGCTCAAGGCCATTTTCTATAAGAGTTACCTCTCCAAATATTTTGAAAAATTCAGCTGGATCTATATTCACATTTTCCTCATTCACTTGGGTTTTTCCCCCATTTTCATCCCTTTGATCATGGGTGTTATTAACTAAACATATTTTTCTATACTCATAAATGGTTTTTCCTCTCCTCTTTTCCATTCCAAAAGAGGTTTGCATCAAGGAGGTCCACTATCACTTTTACTATTTCTCTTCATTGTGGAAGGAATAACTCGACTCATTTCAAAATTAATTCATAACAAGTTTGTCACTAGAGTCAAAATTATAATTATCTATGAGGGACACTTTAATAAGAATATACTCTCTCCACTCTCCTCTCAACCTTATATTAGGTTATAGGAATTCCCATTAAGCTGTAAAGATCTATTTTCTATTTCTAGGGACTTAATTAGCGTAAAACACACCACTTCTCTACTTAGCTTCACATCTAGCCATATGATCTAGATTCAATGTTCAAAATTCCTTTTTTTTCTTCTGAAACCAAATAACTACTGCAAAAAGGATTGGACCTAGCTCATTACCAAAATTAACATATCCATACTTGGTGTAATATATGGATATCTAGAGCTGGTAGGCCCTCTCTACTCAAATATTCCATTGAGGCTATTCTTATTTATTGGTCTATCTTAACCTGGATTCCAAAAGGATTTCCCAAAAAAATAAAGCAGATTTCCAACTATTTCATCTATTTAGGGAAGAGTGAAAATCATCATTTGGTATTGTCCTCTTGGAAATCCATTTCAGTTTCAAATTGGTTAGGCGGTTGGGGGATAAAAACTCACTTTCTATTTTCCACTGCCCTAGTTGCAAAAAGTACTTGGAGATTCATAAAAGGATAAGGTCTCTAGAAACACATAACTCAAAGCAAATATATGAGTTCATCTACCAATTTTGACTAGATTTGTAGCCCCACAAAGGTAGATAAAGGTGGCTCTATTTTCTAGACAACCATATTGCTTGTCTTCAACAATATTTCCAAGGGAATCCACAAGAAAATTGGGGATCGGTTTCTCATTTAATATGAAAGGATCCCTAGATTGGATGCCAATCCAAACATCTACTCCCTGAAAATCTTATACAAGTCCTAAATGATAAGAATATATTATATATAAATCGTTTTTCCATGGAAATATGGAATATATTTAAACCTTCTAAAAGAACACATCATCCTTTGGAACCAATAGAGAAATAACCTCAATCCATATTTTATTTGCCTCTTTAGTGAGAAGGGTTCTTTGTTTTCATATAAGTATATTATAGCGATATATTCCTAAGGAAAGCTACATTTTCCTCTCCTCTCAACAATTGGTCGATTCTCCTCAATGGTGGGGCCCAAATATTTGGAAAGAAAAATGCCCCACCAATACTAGAATCTTCATGTCACTCCTTCTTAGAAATAATTCTCCCACATGGGACAATCTTCAAAAGCAAAGCTTCCACGTGCCCAATAGATGTTACCTCTACAACATATAATTAGAAACAATACTCCATCTTTTCATCTCTTGCACCTTCTTCTAAGAAATTTGGTCTAAGGTAAAGAAACTATCTGGATTTCATGTAGATTAGGTTGGCTTCATCATGGAGGATGCACACCGAAATTGGTATAGATTCTCTTTTAATCTCAATTCTCACAAAGAAATTTCATACTTCATCGCTTAGGGATTTTGGTTGGAAGGAAACCATGCAATATTTGAAAACAACTCCCCCTCTTCTATCAGATTTGCAGTGATTTGAAATTGGAGGAGAAATTATCCTTTCTAAAAATGACCACTCATTGACGCTTTGCAAGGAAAAATGGGTCTTAACAGAAAAAAAGTTTTCCAAATTTCTCTTCAAGTTATGAGTTAGTTTACACATGTAAACTTAAACATAAGAAACATATCATAAGTTAAATCATACAAGAATTCATGAAGAGAAAAACAAAGACTTTGGTGATGAAGTTCACCCCTCTTGGGCTACAACTATGGGCTTGCCAACATAGCTAGATTGCATCATATATTCATTGGAAAAGGAGTATATAAATTTTTTTTGATAAAACAAGTGGCTATTTCCCCTTCAAGGAAATTTTCTCCTGAAAAACACTATCACTTAAAAAAATCATGAGAACCCACAGTCATCATGAAAACATCAGTAAGAAAAGGTGTCTCCTACAAAGACCCTGTACTCCATCTAAAAAAAGCATACATGAGCATACAAGTACTTCAGCTCTACATTGAAATACAAAAAGAAATCTTTCCTCAACACGACATAGTGAGAAACGTATAGATGAGTTGAACCCTGCAAGTAAGAATTTTTGCAATAAACCTCTCAAGGTAAGAAAACACCTACAAGGCCTTCTCCATGCTCAAACACCTTCAAGAAATGCCCCAAAATGTTGATTGATCCATACAACCCATGGACTTGAACCTCCAAAGAGTCTCCTTGCATGTGCTCAAATAAGAAAATAGAGGTCACCATTGGATCTAGAATGTCCAAAAAACCCTAGGTAGACTCTTCTTGAGCTCAAAAAGGCCAAAAAATCACAAAGATATAGCTCCAAAAGCTTTGAATTAAGTTTTACTCTTATCCATCCTTCAAATCAGACAAACAATCTAATTTTCCTACAAATCTACCCTGTTTTCTGCTATGGAGCCGAAATTTTTTCCCTCTAATAGTGCAATTTGTTGGAAACTTAAATTTTCCAATAACCCTTTAAAGGTGAAGAATATTTCCACATGGGCCGCCCATAAGGCCGTAGGCTGGGCCTTAACGCCCATCCCTACCAACCTAGCCCCTTAACTGTCAGGGTCATGGTCATTTGGTGCCCACAAGGCCGAGGGCCAGGCCAACAACCCACCCTTTCTGTTGGGTTCCTTTTCTCGTGAGCATGGTCTTATGCTGATTCATATTCCCAAGGAATCAGGGTTGAATACCAAGCCCTTGTCCTTCGCAACAGGGTCACATGGTTGTAAAAAAATTAGGGGTTTGTCCCCTTTACAAGCGCCCCGCTGGGTGATCCTTTTCAATGGTTATGTGTAGGAATGTGATCAAGGCTAGGGCTACATACAAGCCCCCTAACTTGTCGGTTCTTATACTCTGTATGTTGTAGTAGTATGGTTGGTTAGTGACCAGGGGCGAGGGCTGGTCCTCAGGTCCCAAACCCTTTATGCTGTGGATGTATGGTGGAGCGGTGACTGGGGGCTGGGGTTGACAACCCTCTCCATTCTCCCATATGTGCCTTCGTTAAAACATAAAAGGATCTGAGACCCATAAGGGGAAAGAACCACCTCCGTGGCGCAATAGCAGAGCACTAGGCTGTTGGATGATAAGTTGCAGGTTTGAATCCTGCCTAGACTATCTAACCTCTAATCAAATTTTGGCCAACTGCGGGGTGCCACGTGGCACACCTTAACTGGTCCACCACGAACCTACAAAAAATGACCGAAACAAATGAACCAGAAATTGACACTTGGCATCCCTCAATCATTCCATATCCACATAGTCACCCTAGATGATTTCAGCAGTATGAAAGTCAAGTTAGTTGCCTAGTGAGCAACCTGGTCATTTTTAATCTATTGGGCCAAAAAATCAGAACACGATAACTTGGGAATACAGTGTAAGATTGAGGTGAAACAAATTTTTTTGTATTCAGAATGACTAGCACTTAAAATTGACGCTGATTTCATGACTTTATGGGTACTTTCATTATTGAGCTAAAATTTGATCACTTGATCACAGCTCTCCACTAGGAACTTTTCGACTCCAAAAGTTAAATTCCCTAGTAAATAAAATGAGGTTGAATCTCAAAATTACCCAAAAACACAATCCAAAATAATCTCTTTTCATTTCTTTCCCTTCAAGCTCCAATCAAGGAACTTCACCTATCTTCTTCATGAATACCAACTGTCCTATTAAAAATTGAGCCAAAATTATTATTATTGATGAAGGAACAAAAACAACGATGAGTGGAACCTAAACATTTTATTTAATCCCATCATTTGACGACTCAAAATAACTTCATCCTAAAGTTCAACTATTGAAGACAAACTTAACTTTCCATCTTGGAAATGAGAAGCAATTCAAACTTGCTTTACCATCCTCAAACCGATTTTGTACACAAAAGTACACTGCTGCAAAAATTTCAATGAAATAATTGGATTTTCCTACAAAACATAGTCATATTGTAAAATATTAAACAAATATTCTATTCACAAGTCTCATCTTGAATACTTTCGTCGGTGAGTACATCATAAACTTGTAGACAAAATTTGGACAACAACTTGTACATTCCAAAAGTCCTTATACATATGGACTTTAAAACAATTCAACTACATAACATTTCAATGAAAAACACATACTTGTTTCATATAGTAACTATTATTGTTCACTTTAAAAAAGTACCTTAACAGGTAAACAAAAAAAAGTAATTACAAATTTACAAAGAAACTTTACAAACAATCTACCCAATCTCTTCCTGTCCTAGGCTTATGGGTTGTCTTTTTGCATCAACTTTGCCTTGAAGTTTTCCTTAGGATTAATATGAGTCCTCTTTGCCACCTTTTTCTTCCCTTGCATTAGTTTTCACAATATCATTTTCCTTCTTGGAACAAAGGTCTGGATGTAATTTCCAACATCGTTCATTTCCATGCCCATGCATCTTGTAATGGGTACAAAAATACTTTCTCTTGCTTGCTGAAAAGGAAGTCCTCACATTCGAAGGAGATTCATAATTCTTGATGACTAGAATCTGAACCATTCTTTTAACCATTACCATGCGTTTCTCACAGATATCCACACAATGGTCAAATGCATGACAAAAAATACAAGGATACTTATTCAAAAAATAATCAAAATTACCATCATTTGGAAAACACTGAGAAGATTTATACCTTTCCCTGGATCTACAGCTTTGAAGATGTGGACCACACAATGACATGCAAGGTCCCTTTAAGCGTTGATCTTTCTTGAGAGATAAATGAACATTTTCACCACCATATTGGTGTGACATATCATCCTATAATGATTGTTGTGCCTCAAACCATTTAAAGCATTCTCAAAAATGTCTTTGACCATATCCAAATCCTTGATAGTTTGGTATCTCTTGTACCATGATTGGATTCGTGGTCCCTTGGCCATTGATGTCAAGGCCTCCTGCTTCATAACCCATTTTAGATAGAAGTTTAATACCAATTCCTTTGGTATGTTGCTCAAAGGCTACAAAATAGGTGTTATGAAGACAAAAAGAAGGAACTGTACTTGAAATTTTATTACCTCCTTGAACTTTCCATTCATATTTTCAACTTCATATGATGATGATGACATTGCAGATGACTCTATCCACCCACTTTTACCAAATTGCATATCATGAGAATCCATGAGATGCTTGCAAAATGCACATGCATCATTTCCCTCGTAATGTCTGTAACCACTGTTTGAACCATGCTCACATATTTTCTTTACTTTGGAGGTTTATTTTGCTATCACGAGAGTGGAAATTTCAACAACTTGTTCCTCTATCACATGCTGCAAATGCAAGCACATATGCCTCTTCTCCTCTTCAAAAATTTATATCATTCTTATCAATTCAATGTTCTCCATACGAAGAGACAAATACATCTCCTCTAACTCTTGGAGACTCTTATTTCCCATTATTGCAACTTGGTCAGACCATGCTTTGATACTACCTGATCTAAAATTGGAGGAGAAAATTTCCTTTCTAAAAATTATCATTCACTGATGCTTTGCAAGGAAAAATGGGTCTTAACACAAAATAATTTTTCCAAAGGTCTCTTAAATTTATGAGTTAGTTTTCACATGTAAACTTAAACATAAGAAACATCTCATCAAATAATTCATACATAAATTCATGAAGAGCACAACAAATAATTTGGTGACATATTTCACCCCTCATGGGCTACATCTCCAGGCCTATCAACATAAATAGACCGCTCCATATATTCAGTGGAAAAATAGTACATAAAAGTTTGTTGATAAGACAAGTGGTTATTTCCCCTTCAAGGAAATGTTCTCTTTCAAATAACTCTCACTTAAAACAACATGAAAACCTAAAATCATCATGAAAACATTAGAAAGAAAAGGTGTCTCCTATAAATACCCTGTACTCCATTTGAAAAAGAGCATACATAAGCATATATGTACTTCAACTCCACATTGAAATACAAAAAATAAATCTTTCCTCAGCAAGACATAGTGAGAACAATATAGATGAGCTAAACCCTACAAGTAACAGTTGTTGTAGTAATCTTCTCAAGTTAAGAAAACCCCTAGAAGGCCTTCTCCATGCTTAAATGCCTTCAATAACTGCTCCAAAACACTGATTGATCAATACACCCATGGAATTGAACCTGTAAAAATTTTCTTCAAATGTGCTCAAATCAGCAAATAGAGGTCACCATTGGATCCAAAATGTCCAAAAACCCCTAGGTAGAACCTTCATTAGCTCCAAAAGGCCAAAAACTCAGAAATACATGGCTCCACAAGATCTGAATGAAGTTTTACTGTTATCCATCTTAAAAATTGGACCAACAGTCTAAATTCCTTACAAATCCTCCTTATTTTGCGCTGCAGAGGCAACAATTTCACCCTTTGATAGTGTAATTTGTTGGAAACTTAAATTTCCAACTAACCTCTTTAAGGCGGAGAATATGGCCACATGGGTTGCCCATAAGGAATTGGGTTAGGTGTTAACGCTCAGACCCACTGGCCTAAACACTTAACTATCGAGGTCATGGAAATTTGGTGCCCACGAGGCCAACGGCCCACCCTTTCCACTGCCTCCTTTTCTCCTAACGCATGGTCTTATGCTAGTCCATATGCCCATGGACTCAAGGCTGACCTTTGATCCCCCATTCTCCACGCGCCAAGGTCACTTGGTTGTAACAAAACCAGGGGTTGGTCCCCTTTATAAGCGCCCTATCGGGTGAGCCTTTGCTATGGTTATGTGCACACGTGTGACCAATGCTAGGGCTACACACAAGCCCCTAACCTATCGACGCTTATATTTCGTGGCTTGCAGTCGTATTGTTGGTTGGTGACCAGGGGCTGGGGCTGGTCCCTAGGACCCAAACCCATTATGACGTGGATGTATGGTGGAGTAGTGACCGGTGGTTGTATCTGACTGCCCAACCCCTTCTCCCATATGTGCCTTTGTTAAAACATAAAATGATCTAAGATCCATAAGGGGTAAGAACCACCCCCATGGAGCAATGGAAAATCTCTAGGATGCTGGATGCTAGGTCGTAGATTCAAATCCTGCCTAATGTATCTGATCTCTAATCAAAATTTGGCCAACGTGGGGTGCCACGCGAAGTTCTCTAGCTAGGTCACATGTCACACCCTAATTGGTCCAACACACAACAACCACGAATCAATAAAAATTGACCCAAATTGACGAACCAAAAATTGACACTTGGTTGCACCTGATTGTTTCGTACCTGCACAGTCACCCTAGATGATGTCAGTAGTATGAAAGCCCAGTCATTTTCCGAGTCAGAAACCTACTCATTTGTTAATTGTTGGGCCAAATGATCAGAAAGGGATAAATTGAGAACACAATGTTATACTGAGGTGAAACAAACGTCCTTGTATTCAAAATGGCGAGCACTTCGACTTGACGCCAGTTTCAAGACTTTATGGGAACTTTAATTTTTGATCTAAAATTTGATCACCTAATCACGTGGTTAATATTATTGCTATTATTTTTTCTCAAGCAATAGATTCCTCTTGAAATTTTCTTAATTATTAGCTTACCCTAGTCAACATTAACTCCTTATGGCCATTTTTTGATGGTGCATCTCAGGGATCTCCCAAAAAGGCTAGTGAAGGGGGTATTCTATTTTTTTAAAGAAGATCATTTCCTTACTTTTTCTATAGAAATTGGTGAAGCGAAAAAAAATACGTTGAAATTACTAGCCTCTTTCTACTTCTCAATCTAGAATGCAAGAAAAAAATCTCTCATATTCATAGTTATGATGACTCTCAAGTCTTGTTATCAATTGGATGAAGGGAAACTATTGATTAAGGCACCATCAAATTTTCCATACTTTTCAAGAAGTTTATCTTTTGGATTATTATTTCACTTCTATATCCTTTGATAATGTTTACATGAATAAAAATCAAATCGTTGATGGCCTCTTCAAGTTGGGCCTACATCTCCAAGTTGGGCCTGGATACATAAAATGGAATATGGAAGCTTAAAGAAATAAAAGAAGGTCACCATACCGAGCATATTTTCTCCCCATAGGCATATCTATTCTAATCTCCAAACTAAGGGTTTTATAAAATATTATAGCACTATGACAGTACATTGGGTGTATATTATTTTTGGATGAGCATTACATCATTTTTAGACAGTTGTTGATATGTTTTATTTTTTACTATCAAACTTGATGGGGGTTTATTAGTTTTTGTACCCACACCTATTCAAGACGTATATTTTTTTGTTATTTTTCTCTAAAAAGGACTTCATAGTCCATGCTTGTACACTTTTGCTGCACCTGGTTATGTAATTTTATTACTACTTAATAAAATTACCGATTTATTTCCTAAAAAAAATAGAACTATAATATTTCAATTATATATAAAAGTTAAATACACCAGCCTCAATCCATCTTAATCCAAATCTACCAAGCATCATGAGGGATCAAGTATGGATTTAAGATGGATCTGAGTTGGCACTCTTGAATTCCATAATGGATTTCCTCAAGTCTTTAAATATGATTCATCATAACAAATACCATGGAAAAATGCCATGGGTTTGTAAATGGAAAAATGCCATGGGTTTGTAAATTACCATCGACAAACCCATCAAATGACTTACTCATACTTATATATAATTTTAATTTTTTAATTTTTTAATGTTAATTTTTAATTTTAATGTTGATCAAATCAACATAAAATTACATTACATAACACCTTACATCACATTTTACAACATTTATACCATATTACATTGTAGAGTGCCTCTTGGTGCAATAAAATAAGCATATCTATATTAAAAACTATTTCAATATTTAAATTTGATTGTCATAGAAAAAAAGTGAAGAATCAAGAGTAGATCTCTTTAGATAAAAGATGGGGAAAAAGGCATGAAGTATTTTCATCATTTTTCTAATCACATGAAATTATTAAAATCCATACGGATCATCAAATCTCCAGAAGGAACTGAAACTTCATATTTCGAGGGCATCACATCCACTAGGGTAAATATTTTTTTCTCCCTATATAAGGGAAGACAGAGGGAGACCATTGATTCTATCATCCAAGTGGCCCTAATAGTCCTTAGTTTTGTCTTGTCGGACCATAATGAGTAGTTAGTGGAGGAAGTCTTCAGGGAATAATTAAATTATGTTATTATGTCTTTTCAGGGTGCTAAAATCGTAGGGTCATATGGTCTTCCCATTGTATTCTACAAAAATTTCTTCAAATTCAGTAGATATGGCCCCCCAAGGGTTGTGGAATACTCACATGACTAGGCAGATTTTGGGACCATTAAATTCTACTTTCTTATCCCTTATCTCCAAATATGACAATCCTACCTCTTTTGGATATTTTGTATTATTTCCATCTGTAATGCCATCTACAAGATAATTTCATAAATCATAGCCATTCATCTCAAATCAATCGTACCCATATTTCCCAAGAACAATTTGGATTTTAAAAAAAATGCCTTATTCATGATGCCATCAATCTAGCACAAGAAAGGATTCAGGCCATTCACTCTAAGAAGCTCAAGGCCATTTTCTATAATATTGACCTCTCAAAATCTTTTGACAAAGTCAGATGGATCTATATTAGCCTTTTTGTCATTCAGTTGGTTTTTTCCCCCCTTTTCATCCCTTTGATCATGGGTTGTATTAACTAAACCTATTTTTCTATACTCATAAATGGTTTTTCCTCTCCTCTTTTCCATTCCAAAAGAGGCTTGAATCAAGGATGTCCAATCTCACCTTTAATTTTTATCTTCGTTGTTGAAAGACTCACCCGAATCATTTCATAAGTAATTCATAGCAAGTCTGTCACTAGAGTCCATATGGGATTGGGTTCTTTCCTCTCCCACTAAGAAATCACATGAAATGGACTGCAAAAGTCAACTGGAGGATCATGAGGCTGGTAGTTATCAGTCTGATTTGATTAAATTTGAAGTTGATTGAATTTATTTGAGAAGGTTTACAAATCTCAAGTTGACAATGAACAAACCAACAAAAACAGGAATAATTTTATAAAATTCTTTTAAATTTTTATTGATATTCCATGTTGTCTTGTGTTAACAAAAAAATGTTTCTAAATGTCAAATTTGACAACCAAGAAGACATAAATATGGGTTAAGTTTCTTTGGGAGGAAACTCAGTGTCATATTTTGTTAATTTGTATAGAACATGATTTTTTTTTTTTTAAGTCACAACTTTATTTTAATTGAAAATGTAAATATTTACACTTCTATTCCAAAGAATCTTATTGGTCTCACCCCAACCAGGTTTGTTGACTAATACTACTAGATCATGATAAAGAGTCCAAAAAAGACACAAACTAGTTGACAATAACTGAAGAGGTCAAAATTTCCAAAAACTAAGAGGACAAACAAAACCCAATGGACATAATCACCAGAGTTGGTGGAAGATGGATTATTTGGCCCCATACTTGGTGGAGGGGGAGGACGGAAAGAGAAGATGAATTTTTTCTCCAAGTGAGCCATCCAAGCCTCGAGTTGTTCCAATTTCTCCAATATGTGCATGTGTCCACACCACACCGCTACAAATCACTCCCACAGATCACCCTGGAAGTATGGGATTTGGGTCAAGGCTGCCATCACTACTTCATGTTCCTCAAATATTTTTTTTCTCATAATTCTCAAGCTGCAGTTTAACTAAATGTCATGTTAGTGCAAGGGTTGCATAAGGGGAATAGCCTCGCTTCCTTTGACCTAACTGACATCCTCAACAAGGGCCTGGAGTGTGCCCTTGTCATACCACACTAAGGCCAGTAGGCTCCTTCTTCCAATGATGACATTGAGGCATGGTCATTGAGGATTTTCCCTTGGCACTAGTTCCCAGACGAGAGCTTCTACATAAAGCCAAAAGGGAAAATACGGAGAAGGAATCTCTTGCCATACAACCCACAATGCACCCCAGGTCACCCCCAACCTCAACACACTTATTTTTCTACCCTTAGCCACAGACCTCCCCTTAACTATCTAAAGCACTACAACTCGAGCTCGTCCATGCCAAAGCCTCACAGACTCTGCTAAAGGGTCGAACACCCACACCACACTTAGCCATGAATGGGATGAATTCCAACCATAGTGAACACTACTCTCTAAGTCCAATTTCCTTACGCCCATAATTTGAGCCACCATCTCATGGTTCTACTTCTAGGGAGCGTACTACAATAGGAGGAATTTCGGATGCCCATAAACAAGTGCCAACTAAATGTCACCCACCACTGCACCACTAGAATGCAAAAACACAAGAAAAAAAAGAACTGACCAGATGAGTTTCAATTGGGAAATCAACCCGATTGTTTCCCTTTCACACTCCTACCAATTCTAGCAGCATGGGAGAAGACATCAAGACAAGCCCCAATCTATAAATATTACTAGAGGAAAAACAAAAGCAAGTGAAAGTCGAGTTACCCAACCGTTTTTTAGGTCTCCATAGGAAATGCAGGGAAGATCAAGAGATAGAGTTGCTTTTGCAAGCTCGCGCCTTCTCTGTCACCATCCAACTTATAGCACATCACCCATTCAAGTCTCCAATGACATCCAAAGAGTTAGAGGGTTAGCCTATGGTGTCAGTCTGGCACATTTTCCCCGAATTGTGACCACAATAATATCATTTTGAGACCCATACTTTGTCGTATGAAACACTTGACCCACTTGCATTTGCATAAATTATTCCCTTCGTTGATGGTTTATTTGACATGGGCAACTTGCTACATGTACTGCCACGCAATGATCCTCCTTCTCAGACGCATGGATGATCTTGAGGGAGGCCACACACGATTCCTGACGACCTTGGTTTATCCACCCCCATCGGGGTTTTTAATAATGTTTTTCATTTATATTTGAATAATATATTTCATTTTTATTCATTTATATCATTTTCATAATTTTGATATGTTAAATTTTTATTTATACAATACACACTTAAATTATATAAATTTATATATTTATAACAATTATAATATAAGTGTAAATTTTAATAAAATGTAAAATTTAAATATAATGTTCATGAATATGGGTAAGTGTTCACTTGGAATGTTAACGAGTGTTCACCCAAAATGTTAACAACACAAAATTTACTAGAAGCTTTCATTTACATCAAGTTAAATATAATTTTTATATGTTAATTTTTTATTTATATGTTAGACATTTAAATTATATATATTTATAAACACTTATAATATAAATGTACTATTTCAATAAAATATAAAATTTAAATATATAAAATAAATATATGTAATTTAAAGAAGTACTTTAATTTTTAAATTTTGTTTGATTTATTATTTATGAGAATATATGAGTGTGTGCCTTATGTGTGTTAATTTTTTGTTTATGCCATACAAACTTAAATTTTATATATTTATAAAGAGTTACAATATGAGCATAGTATTTCAATAAAATATAAAAGTTAAATATATAAAAGAAACATATGTATATTAGAAATATTTAAATATTTAAATTTTATTGTCATTGATTATTTTTTAATATATGAATATATGTGTGTGTTTATTTTTTATTTATACCATACACACTTAAATTATATAAATTTATATATTTATAAGAAATTATAATAGAAGTATGTTCTTAGAATATCTTCCATTCCATAATAGTATGAGAGAAGGATGGTGAATGGAGGAAGGGGAGGAACTCCTTGATTTCTCATTGGACCACCCTTCAATGTGCTTTGATATGGTCCTCTCCCCCTTTTTTTATCTCAACTCCCAACACCTCCCCCACCTTACTTCATCCGACACAGTTTTCTTCTCATGCCGAGTTCGCTGCCTTCATTTCCTTTCATTGTCCTGTCTTTGAAACATTGTAACAGGTTTCCTCCGCCTCTCCACTAATTAATTTTCTTTAGTGCCAGGTCCCTCAATTTCTCCAAACCTTGAATTTTTGGCCATTGATTTCTCCTCAGGGCCAGGTCATGTCATATTTGTTTCTCTCCCATATTCAGTGCACTCACCTCATCAACCTTTCGTGAATTCTGCATTTGCACCTTTGTATTCTGTCGTCTTGGCCACTCCTTTCGTATTCGCACCAAACCTTTGTTCATTTCCTCCGTCAGTCATTACTGTTGTGCCCCTTAGGACCCCATTGACATTGGAGGAGAAATGTGGAAAATATGGCGTGTTGTGGGTACCCACTTTCGCATCCATCCCTTGGGTGATAGCTGGATCTACTTGAAAATGAATAAAATTCCTTTTACATATTCTAGTTCTTTCCTCTGCTTCTCTATATGATTATCTCAAACTAGAAAATACTGCTTTCATGGAGGAAATGATCTTGGTTGGATTTTTTTCCATTCAAAGGGTTTCTATGGTTTCTCTTTACTCCTGGAATTACAAGAATTCCCTCCCTACTCTTGGATATTCCCTACATTATTTTCTATTCGTCAGAGGATGGATTGCATGGGCCACCTCCTCTTGTGCAAATTCCCAAACCTTACCAAAGAAGAGGTAGTTTTCGGGTTGTCAAGGACTTCCTAAAATGTTGTAGAGTCAACTTCAACACCAAGTTTGAAATGATAGAAATTCTTCCCATTTGGGTACACCTCCTAGGTCTCTCACTTCATCTCTGGATAGTTGAAGTTTTCCAGGTAATTGGTAATGCGTTAGGGTTTGATTTCGAAGGAGCTTTCAATTTTCAATCAACTAGGTATATGTCTATGGAACATATCCTTGTTGGGCTCCATCTTTCAAAAGGATTAGCAGATAGTATAAATTTGAATAGGGGAAATGATTTGTATGCTCAACCTTAGAATATGAGGATGTGCCTTTCAAATGTGGAAAATCTTGATTGTATGGTCATCTAAGAATTGAGTGCTTGGCTTGTAAAAAAAAAAAATTTGGGTCAAGAAGCCAATGGCTTGTGTGGGTGGTGAGGATCCAAGTAAAATAATTTCATAAATCATCCAACCTCTTGATGCAATTAACATCTCTCTACCTTTGTGGGCCCTTAGGTTGGTTTACTTCCCAAGGCTACCTCCTTTGCAACTATAGAGTTTGAAGACTTGGATATCTCGAATAAGGTGCCATATTAGGATATTTCATGGGTGTCTTCACACTTAGAGCCTCCTATTGCTGTAGAAATTCTTCCTTCCTCTAGTCTTATTCAACAAAGAAGTTCCCTCCTCTTCAGGGTATAATTTCTCTCTCGCCTTTCAATAACTCTATTATTGATTCTTTACTTTCATACTATTGCTCCTCTCACACATTGCAAACACTGGCACATGTGGATGACCATATAAATAATTTGGTTCCCTCATTTCTTCACCTTGTATCCCTTCTATACCCTCTCCTTCCCCTCCCCATCTCTATTGTCCCTTCCCGCTTCCCCTTTCCCAGGCCCTCTTCCTGCCTGTCTCTAATCCTCTCACCTCCAAATGCCATCATTAAAACCTACACTCCATGTATTCTGATGACTCTCATATTTCCTTTGTTGTTCTGAATTTGCTTATTGATTTAGCCGGTGGAGGTGGTCTAGGAGCCTACCTATCATCCTCAAATAAACCAATCTCTAGGGGCAGAAATTATTTCTTATCACAAGCTTAGTATCAAGAATTGTAAGATATCCAAAGAGTAAAATATAAATCTATCATTGGGCCCTTATAGAATCCACCCCTAAGGGGGGTCCAAAACGAGATTCCTCTCCCTCAATTTCATGGGTCTGGCCAACCCTTCCAAAATATAGACCATAAAGAGAATGGTGGAGCTTCACAAACCCCCAGTCCTTCTCATTAAATAAATAATGATTGATGTGAAGTGAGCACTGTGTACTCTCATGGCCATCCTCCCGGGTTGGTCCTTCATTGAAAATGATGCCTCTGGGCGATTTGGGGGCCTGATATCAAGCTGGATTTATGCAAAATTTGAGTTACTTAATAGTTGGCATATATCCTCAAGGTTAATTACTAATATTTTATCCTATGATATTAATATATCTTGCCTTATACATAATATTTATGGTATATATAATGATCACAAAGGCTACTAGTCCTTTTTACTAAATCAAATAACTTTTTTGGAAGGTAGATTAATAATAGGAGGCAATTTAAAATTTTCCTAGGGGGAAAATGAAATCTATATATTAAAAGTTGTTTGGGACCCCTTAACCAAATTCCTCATTGAGCTCATAGAATTTGCAAGGCTAGTATATATTCAATTGGTAAAAATTATTCCTACTAGAGAAACAACATGTGTCAGGCTCCACCTACTTCACAAAGTGACTTGACCACTTTGTTATCTCAAAATGGTTTTTGTATGTTCCCTTATAAATCCACTAATGGATTGAGTCAAATGGTTTCTTTGATCATTTCCCTATTCATTTGGAACTCATCCTAGATAGATACAAAGTTATGAACCCCTTCAATCTTAACCCTTCCTAATTTGAAGAATCCTCCCTTGTACAAGGGATAAAATATACTTGAGCGCCATGGCATCCCTCTATTCATAACTCCCCTTCTATTCAGTTCCAACTAAACTTCAACAAGGCTAAAACTTTCATTCAATCTTGGGCAAAGGAGAAAAAAGAGTGAGACTCTAGATAGCTTATTGAAACTAAAACAAGCATAAAATAACTATTAGAGGTATAAACTCTTGGAATCCTCACTGAAGAATCCAAAATTAGCTAGAAGTGCTAGATAAAAGGTGAAAGAGTGGAAAATCAAGAGTATATCTCTTTGGATAAAAGACAGGGACAAAGACATGGAGTATTTTCATCATTTTTATAATCACACGAAATTATTAAACTCCATATTGACCATCAAATATCCAGAAGGAACTGCAGCTTCAGATTTCTAGGACATCACATCCACTGGGGTAAATATTTTTCGCTCCATATACAAGGAAATACAAGCGGATACCATTGATTCTATCATCCAAGTGGCCCTAATATTCCCTAGTTTTGTCTCGTTGGACAATAATGAGTAGTTAGTGGAGGAAGTCTTGAAGGCAGAATTAAATTATGTTATTAAGTATTTTTAGGGCAATAAAATCCTAGGGTCAGATGGGCTTCCCATTGTATTCTACAAACATTTCTTCAACTTCACCGTATATGGCCTCCCAAGCGTGGTGGAATACTCGCACAATTGGGCAAATTATGGGACCATGCAATTCCACTTTTTTATCCCTTATACCCACATTTGAAAATACTACCTCTTTTGGATCCTTTTTCCTATTTCCATCTGTAATAACATCTACAATATCATCACAGAAATCATAGCCATTCAACTCAAATCAATCCTACCCATATTTCTGAGGAACAATTTTTATTTTTAAACAATCACTTCATTCATGATGCCATCAATCTAGCAAAAGAAAGGATTCATGCCATCCAATCCAATAAGCTCAAGGCCATTTTCTATAAGATTTACCTCTCCAAATATTTTGAAAAATTTAGCTGGATCTATATTCACCTTTTCCTCATTCACTTGGGCTTTTCCCCCATTTTCATCCCTTTGATCATGGGTGGTATTAATTAAACCTCTTTTTATATACTCATAAATGGTTTTTCCTCTCCTCTTTTCCATTCCAAAAGAGGCTTGCATCAAGGATGTCCACTCCCACCTTTAATTTTTCTCTTCATTGTGGAAGGATACACCTGAATCATTTCAAAATTAATTCATAGCAAGTTTTTCACTAGCTAAGTCCATATGGGATTGGGTCCTTTCCTGTCACATATGCTCTTTGTTGATGACATTATAACTATCTATGATGGAAAGTTTAATAATGTAGGTTTTAACCATGTACAAAAATTATCGACAAACAAATCTTTAAAACAAAAAATAAATAATAGCAAGGGCATAAAACATAAAACAGATATACACAAAGATTTTTCCCCTGGATCCCAAATCAGGACGACCACTTGATTTTTCATTATATTCCTTTTATTGTTACAACACATATATATACATGTTGAAGCATACATAAACCCCAATCCATTAACCCTAGATTAGAACATAACCATAGCTCCCTTAACCGGATCTACAAAATACCAGGGGCCGAAAACCATCATGCCCCAAAACCATGTGTAAACCCATGCACAAAACCATGGACGGGTCTGCCCACCGGAAAATAAGGACCAAATTTTTTTTCCTGGGGCACTGCCCCGAACCCTGACAGGGGGGGCTACCATCCTGCTGTGACCCCCTTGTTACCCCCCCGTGCGTGACTAGTCGTGGAAAGAATATAACACAAACCCAACATTCTCCCACTTGTTGTTTTCTTTCCGCAGGGGCCACAAGAGAGCTGAGTCATTAGCCTAGCTTTACAACACCCATTGTTTCTCTACACCAAGAGAACTTCTAAGTGCTCACAAACTTTGTCAATGCATCTGCAACATTCTTCAAAATGTCCACCTTTACCAGCAACACCCTTTTAACTTCAACCATATATCTCACAAAGTGATATTTGACATCAATGCGCTTTTTCTTTGAATGATAATCAGGGTTATTAGCCAAGAAAATTGCACTTTGGCTATCACAGTCTATCCTTATAGCTTGCTGCACCAACCCCATACTTGAACACAATCTCTGCAACCAAACTGCTTCCTTGCTTGCATGAGTGGCTGCCATGTATTCTACCTCTGTAGTTGAAAGAGCCACTATAGGCTGTCTTTTACTCATCCAACTGACTGCACCTCCAAATAGGCTAAACACATACCCACTTGTAGATCTTCTTTGGTCCAGATCTCCAGCCCAGTCTGCATCAACAAAACCACGAATGTCCAACATTCTTTCCAATCTTGGTCTTCCTTGGTAGCACAAGCCATAATCACTAGTGCCACGCAAATATCTGAAAACCCGCTTCACTGCTGTCCAATGCTCCTTCCCTGGGTTTGACATAAACCTGCTCAATACTCCCACTGCATGTGCAATGTCTGGTCTAGTACAGACCATTGCATACATCGGACTACCCACTGCACTTGCATTTGGAACACGGGACATATCCTCCTCTTCTTCTTGTGTCTTGGGACACTGTTCAACAGATAGCTTTACACCTATAGGAATAGGAACATTCACCGGTTTACTATCCTACATATTGAACCTCTGCAATATTGTCTCGACATACTTCCTCTGGTTTAACCAGAGCTTCCTCTTTGCCCGATCTCTCTTAATTTCCATGCCCAAAATATAGTTTGCAGCACCAAGATCCTTCATGTCAAATTTGGAGAACAGTTGGGTCTTCAAATCTTGGATAATTTCTTTATCATTTCCAATCAACAACATATCATCCACATACAAGACCAAATAAATAACACGGTCACCAATTAATTTAAAATAAACATAGTGATCCTCCTTGCTTCTGGTAAAGCCAAGTCCCCGTATATAGGTATCAAATTTCTGATACCACATCCTTGGTGACCGTTTTAACCCATAAAAAGACTTCTTTAACTTGCATACCATCTCTTTCTTCCCCTTCACCATAAAGCCTTCAGGTTGTTTCATGTAGATCTCCTCTTCCAGATCCTCGTGAATAAATTTTTTCTTCACATCCATCTTTTCTACCTCAAAATCAAATGTAGCAGCAACAGGTAAAAGTAATCTAATAGAAGTAACTTTGGCAACAGGAGAAAAAATATCACCAAAATCGATTCCTGACACCTAGGAATAACCTTTTGCTACCAACCAAGCTTTGTATTTCTCCACCTTGAATTCTACATTCATCTTCTTCTTAAATACCCATTTGCTCCCGATGGGCTTCCTTCTAGCCGACAACTCCACCAGATCCCAAGCCTCATTTTTATGCAAGGATGCCATTTCATCAACCATGGCCTCCTTCCAGAGTTTTCCAACTTCTGAGTCTACTGCCTCCATGAATGTTCTGGGATCATCATTAGATATAGTTAAAGAAAATTTTTAACATAAAGCAGATGGACTATACCTTTTTGGTTGTCTTCTTTCCCGAACTGAACTTCTCATAGCTGGAGTTTGTGGCTCTTCCTCTTTTGAGTCTTCTTCTGTTGTAGAGTCTAATTCATCCTCCTTTAGCTCAAACTCTATCTTCTTAGGTTCCTTTGGTAGGAATTCATGTTTAACAATATCTTTCACCTCTCTAAACACCACATCTCGGCTATACACAACCTTCCTTGTTTCCGGGTTCCAAATCTTGTAACCCTTTAAACCATCCTTATACCCAATAAAGATGCACCGTTCAGATCTATTATCCAACTTGCTCATTTTCTCCTTTGGAATCCAAATACCCTCAGATGTGAAAGAGAGGGTTTCTTACCAGTCCATACCTCATGTGGAGTCTTATCCTTCAATGTTGATGAAGGTGATCTGTTAACTAAGTAACATGCAGTCTCTAGTGCCTCTGCCTAGAATTCTTGTCCTAACCCGGTACCATTGAGCATGCTTCTTTCCTTTTCCATCATCGTTCTATTCATTCTTTCTGCAACTCCATTTTTTTGAGGTGTGTATGGAGTAGTCTTCTGTCGTGCTATACCACACTTCTTACAGAACTCTTCAAATTCCTTCTTGCAGAACTCCCCACCATTATCTATCCTCAACACCTTTATCTTCTTCTCTGTCTGGTTTTCCACCAGAGCCTTAAATTCTTTAAATCTGTCAAAGACTTCAGATTTCTTCCTCAAGAAAGATATCCATGTATTCCTTGGGAAGTCATCTATGAATGAAACATAGTACATAGACTTACCCAGTGATGGAACCGACACAGGTCCAAACACATCACTGTGCACAAGCTCTAATATCTTGTTTTCCCTCTTAGCCCTAGAAGGAAAACTCACTCGATTCTGCTTCCCATACACACAATGTTCACATAAATCGAAATCCAGAGAGCTATTGGAAATACCTTCTACCATACCATTTCCATGCAGTATTCGAAGGCCCTTCTCTTCAATATGTCCAAGCCTTTGATGCCATAGCATGGTATTTTCTCTAGAGACCGCTAGGCTTTCCGCTCCACTTTCGGGAACCATAGAACTGTTGCACCCATCAATAACAGTGTTTCCCTGAAAATTGTACAGAGTTCCAATGCGAACTCCCCGCATTAATACCAGTTCTCCCCAAACCATCTTACAGGTATCTTTCTCGAACACTGTTTTTACACCTGCATGATCCATCTTGTTTACAGAAATCAGATTTCTGGCCAATGCAGGAATGTGCAGAACACCAGGAAGTGTTATAATCCTTCCACCTTGCAGCTTCAGCTTGAGCTTTCCACGTCCGACAATTCTAGCCTTCCTATCATCACCTAAGAAGACATCACCGCCATCATATTTCTCATACTCGCAGAACCACTCCCTATGGGGAGTGAAGTGAAAGGATGCACCCGAGTCAATCAACCATGACTCAAGATCTACATGTGTATCTGAAGAAGAAGCCAAATACACATCCCCACCTTCATCCGAGGTGGTTTTTGCCTCTACAGAAGGAGCATCATCAAATCCCTTTCCTTTCTCAGGATCTTTAGATCTACAATCCTTTTTGTAGTGCCCTTCCTTTCCACATTTCCAGCACACCTTTACAAAATTTCCAAGAGATTTAGATCTCCCACTCGAAACCTTATTCTTGTTTCTATTCTGGGACCTTCCTCATACAGATAAGGCATCTCCATTCTAACCCTCCATATTTGTCCATCTCATTTCCTCCGACAACAAGGCTGAGACAATGTCATCAAAATTCAAGGTAGTTGTATTGCTACCTATTGCAATAACTAGGCTATCCCACGAATCTGGTAGAGAACACAAAAAACTGATGCACTTATCTTCATCTGAGATTTTAATATCAACAGATGATAGCTGACTTAGCACAATATTGAAGGCATTTATATGCTCTGTCACCGAGTCTCCATCCTTCAACCTCGGGTTATACAACTTTTTCCATAGGAACAATTTATTCACCAGAGACTTAGATTGGTACAAAGTCCCTAGCTTGTCCCACAAGGTCTTCACCGTAGCTTCCCTAGATACATTCAACAATACTGAATCTGAGACACACAACCATATTGTGCTCTTTGCCTTTCGATCCAGGTTCTTCCAGTCTTCATCTGACATTGTTGTTGGTTTAGTACCCATATCTACCATGATCCACTAATATTTATCCACCAATAGATCCTCGATCTTGAGCTTCCAAAACTCAAAACTTTAACCATTAAATTTCTCGATCTCTATCTTCCCGTTGCTCGCCATCTTATTTAACCGCAAGAATCGATCCCGTAGATCTCCCACTGAACAGGGTCTACCTCAGGCTCAAGAAAAAAACCCCTTAGCAGCAAAGGCATCCCCTTGAAGCCGAAACTGCTCCGATACCAAATGTAGGTTTTAACCCTGTACAGAAATTATCTACGAATAAATATTTAAAACAGAAAATAAACAATAGCGAGAGCATAAAACATAAAACATATATACACAGATATTTTTCCCCTGGATCCCAAATTGGGATGACCAACTTAATTTTTCATTATATTAATTTTAGTGTTATAACACATATATATACATGCCGAAGCATACATAAACCCTAATCCATTAACCCTGGAGTAGAAAATAACTGTAGTTCCCTTGGCCGGATCTACAAAATACCAAAGGTCGAAAACCATCATGCCCCAAAACCATGTGCAAACCCATGCACAAAACCATGGCGGGTCTGTCCACCAGAAAATAAGGACCAAAAAAGTTTTCCCAGGGCACTGGCCCAGACACCGATAGGGGGGGCTATCGCCCCCCTGTTACCCCCCCCCGTGCGTGACTAGTCATGGAAAGAATATAACACAAACCAAAAAAATAAGCATATACTCTCTCCACTCTCCTCTCAACCTTCTGTTAGGTTATAGGAATTCTCATTAATAGGGACAAATCTATTATCTATTTATAGGGACTTAATTATCCCGAAACACACTTCTCTACTTAGCTTCACATCCAACCATATGATCGAGATTAAATGTTCAAAATTCCTTTTTTTTTCTTCTGAAACCAAATAACTACTGCAAAAAGGATTGGACCTAGCTCATTACCAAAATTAAGTAACATATCCATACTTGGTGTAATATATGGATATCCAGAGCTAGTAGGCTTGTTCTACTCAAATATTCCATTGAGGCTATTCTTACTTACTGGTCTATCTTAACCTAGATTCCAAAAGGATTTTCCAACAAAATCAAATAGATCGCCAACCATTTCATCTGTTTAGGGAAGAGTGAAAATCACCAGTTGCTATTTTCCTCTTGGAAATCCATTTCAGTTTCAAATTGGTTAGGTGGTTTGGGGATAAAAACACACTTTCTCTTTTCCACCAACCTGGTTGCAAAAAGTACTTGGAGATTCATAAAAGGAGAATGTCTCTCGAAACACACAACTCAAATAAAATATATGAGTTCATCTACCAATTTTGATTGGATTTGTAGCCCCACAAAGGCAAATGACGGTGGCTCTATTTTCTATACAACCATATTTCTTTTCTTCAACACTATTTCCAAGGGACTCTGCAAGAAAATTGGGGATGTGTTGCTCATTTTAATAGGAAAGGATCCCTATATTGGATGCCAATCCAAACATCTACTCCCTGGAAATCTTATGCAAGTCCTAAATGATTAGAATATCTTCTATATAAATCAATATTCCATGGAAATATGAAATATATTTAAACCTTCTAGAAGAACACACCATCCTTTGGAAACAATAGAGAAATAACCTCAATCCATATTTTATTTGTCTCTTTAGTGAGAAGGGTTCCCTTGTTTGCAGAGAAGAAGATTATAGTGACTATATTCCTAAGGAAAGCTACATTTTCCTCTCTTCTCAAAAATTGGTCGATTATCCTCAATGGTGGGGCCCAAAGATTTGGAAAGAAAAATGCCCCACCAATACTAGACTCTTCATGTCGCTCCTTCTTAGAAATAATTCTCCAATATGGGACAATCATGATATCATGATATCATGTAGATTGGGTTGGCTTCATCATGGAGGATGCACATAGAAATTGGTATAGATGCTCTGTTAGTCTCAATTCTCACAAAGAACTCTCATACCTCATCGCTTAGGGAATTTGGTTGGAAGGAAACCATGAAATATTTGAAAACAACTCCCCCTCTTCTATCAGAGTTGTGGTTATTTGAAATTGGAGGAGAAATTATCCTTTCTAAAAATGATCGTTCATTGACACTTTGCAAGGAAAAATGGGTCTTAACAAAAAATAGGTTTTCCAAAGTTCTCTTCAAGTTATGAGTCAGTTTTCACTTGTAAACTTAAACATAAGAAACATCTCATAACATAAATCATATAAGAATTCATGAAGAGCACAACAAACAATATGGTGATGAAGTTCACCCATCTTGGGCTACAACTCCGAGCTTGCCAACATAGCTAGACTGCTTCATATAGTCAATGGAAAAGGAGTACCTAAAATTTTGTTGATAAAACAAGTGGCTATTTCCCCTTCAAAGAGATTTTCTCTTGGAAAGCACTCTCACTTAAAAAATCATGAAAAACCAAAGTCATCATGAAAACATCAGCAAGAAAAGGTGTCTCCTACAAAGGCCCTATACTCCAGGTGAAAAAAGCATACATGAGCACACAACTACTTAAAATCCACATTGAAATACAAAAAGAAAGCTTTCCTCAACATGACATAGTGAGAAAAGTATAGATAAGGACAGTTGTTGCAGTAAAATTCTCAAGGTAGAAAAACACCTACAAGGCCTTCTCCATGCTTAAACACCTTCAATAATTGCTCCAAAACGTTGATTGATCCATACGCCCATGGACTTGAACCTCCAAAAATTCTCTTATTATGTGCTCAAATAAGGAAATAGAGGTCACCATTAGATCTAGAATGTCAAAAAAACCCTAGGTAGACTCTTCTTGAGCTCAAAAAGGCCAAAAAATCACAAATATATGGCTCTAGAAGCTTTGAACGAAGTTTTACTCTTATCCATCCTACAAATTGGACCAACATTATAATTTTCCTACAAATATTCCTCGTTTTCCACTGCGGAGGTGATAATTTTGCCCTCTAACAGTGTAATTTGTTGGAAACTTAAATTTTCCAATAACCCATTAAAGGCAAAGAATATGGTCACATGGGTCACCCATAAGGTTGCGAGTTAGGCCTTAATGCCCATCCCTGCCAACCTAGCCCCTTAACAGTCAGGGTCGTGGTCATTTTGTGCCCACAGGGTCGAGGGTTGGGCCAACAAACCACTCATTCTGTCGGGCTCCTTTTATCTGCGGGCATGTTCCTATGCTGACCCATATGCCCATGGAATCAGGGTTGAATATCGAGCCCCCATTCTCCACGCTGGGGTCACATGGTTGTAAAAAAACTAGGGGTTGGCCCCCTTTACAGGCGCCCCACCAGGTGATCCTTTTCCATGGTTCTGTGCAGGAATGCGACCAAGGCTAGGGCTACACACAAGCCCCCTAAATTTTTGGCACTTATACTCCATATGTTTCAGTCGTATGGTTGGTTAGTGACCAGGGGCCAAGGCTAGTCCTCAGGTCCCAAAACCTTTATGCCATGGATGTATGTTGGAGCGGTGACCGGGGGTCGGGGTTAGCAGCCTGATCCCTTCTCCCATATGTGTCTTTTTTAAAACATAAAAGGCCCTGAGATCCATAAGGGGAAATAACCACCCTCGTGGGACAATAGCAAAGTGCTAGGTTATTGGATTCTAGGTCACAGGTTCAAATCTTGCCCAGCCTATCCGACCTCTAACCAAATTTTGGCCAACTATGGGGTACCACGTGGCACACCCTAATTGGTCCACCACACAAAAATCACGAACCAACAAAAAATGACCCAAACTGATGAACCAGAAATTGACACTTGGAAGCCCTCGATCAGTTTGTAACAACATAGTCACCCTAGATGATGTCAATAGTACGGAAGCCCAGATAGCTACCTAGTCAGCAACCTGCTCATTTTTTAGCTATTGATCCAAACAATAAGAATACGATAACTTGAGCATACAATGTCATATTGAGGTGAAACAAATGTCGTTGTATTCAGAACATTGAGCACTTAAAATTCACGATGATTTCAATACTTTCTGTGTACTTTCATTTTTGAGCTAAAAATTGATCACCTGATCACACCTCCCCACTACGAACTTTTGGAATCCAAAAGTTGACTTCCCTAGTAAATAAAATGAGGTTGAATCTCAAAATTACCCAAAAACACAATTGAAAATGATCTCTTTTCATTTGGTTCCCTTTAAGCTCCAATCAAGGAACTTCACCTATCTTCTTCGTGAAGAACTACTGTCCTGTTAAGAATTGAGCCAAAATTATTATTGTTGATGCAGGAACAAAAATACTGATGAGGGGAACCTAAAATTTTTATTTAATCCCATCATTTCACGGCTCAAAATAACTTCATCCTAAATTTAAAATATTGAAGACAAATTTAACTTTCCATCTTGGAAATCAAAAGAAATTTAAGCTTGCTTTACCATCCTCAAACTAATTTTGTACACAAAAGTACACTGCTACAAAAAATTCAATGACATAATTGGATTTTCCTACAAAACATAGTCATCTTGTACAATCTTAAACAAATATTCTATTCACAACAAGTTTCATCTTGAATATTTTCATTGGTGAGTACATCACAAACTTGTAGACGAACTTTGAATGACAACTTGTACATTGCAAAAGTCCTTAAACATATGGACTTTAAAACAATCCAACTACATAAAATTTCAATGAAAAACACATAATTGTTGCACATAGTGAATATTATTGTTCACTTTACAAAAAGTACCCTAATATGTAAACAACAAGAAGTAATTACAAATTTACAAAGAAACTTTACAAACAATCTACCCAATCTCTTCCTCTCCTAGGCTTATGGATTCTTTTTTTGCATCAAATTTTCCTTGAAGGTTGCCTTAGGATTAATGTGAGTCCTCTTTGCCACCTTTTTCTTCCCTTGCATTAATTTTCACAATCTCCTTCCCTTCTTGGAACAAATCTCTGGATGTAATTTCCAACATCGTTCATTTCCATGCCCATGCATCTTACAATGGGTACAATAATAATTTCTCTTGCTTGCTGACAAGGAATTCCTCACATTTGAAGGAGATTCATCATGCTTGATGCCTAGAATATGAAACATTATTTTAACCATTACCATGCATTGCTCACATATAGACACACAATGGTCAAATGAATCACAAAAAATACAAAGATACTTATTCCAGAAATAATCAAAATTACCATCATTTGGAAAACATCTAGGAAATTTATACCTTTCCCTGGAGCTACAACATTGACGATGTGGACCAAATGATGACATGCAAGGTCCTTTTAAGCATTCATATATCTTTGGAGACAAATGAACATTTTCACGACCATCTTGGTGTGACATATCATCCTCTGATGATTTTTGTGCCTCAAACCATCTAGAGCATTCTCAAAACTGTCTTTGACCATATCTAAATTCTTGATAATTTGGTATCTCTTGTACTATCATTGGATTCATGGTCCCTTGGCCATTGATGTTGAGGCCTCTTCCTTCATAACAAATTGTAGATAGAATTTTCATACCAGTTCCTTTGGTATGTTGCTCAAATCTTGCAAAAGAGGTGTTATGAACACAAAAAGAAGGAATTGTACTTGAAATTATTATTACCTCATTGAACTTGCCATTCATATTTTCAACTTCATATGATGATGATGACATTGCAGATGACTCTATCCACCCACTTTTACCAACTAGCATATGATGAGAATCCATGATATGATTGCAAAATGCACATGCAACATTTCCCTCACAAGTTCCGTAACCACTGTTTGAAACGTGCTCATATATTGTCTTTTATTTGTAGGTTTATTTTGTTTTCACGGGAGTGTAACTTTCAAAAAATTGTTCCTCAATCACAAGCTGCAAATGTAGGCACATATGCCTCTTCTCCTCTTCAACAATTTCTAGCATTATTCTCAATTCAATGTTCTCCATACAAAGAGACAAATACATCTCCTCTAACTCTTGGAGACACTTCTTGCCCATTATTGCAACTTGGTCAGACGATGCTCTGATACCACCTGATTTGAAATTGGAGGAGAAATTATCCTTTCTAAAAATGATCATTCGCTGATGCTTTGCAAGGAAAAATGGGTATTAACACAAAACCATTTTCCAAAGTTCTATTCAATCTATGAGTTAGTTTTCACATGTAAACTTAAACATAAGAAACATATCATCACATAAATCATACATGAATTCATGAAGAGCATAATAAATATTTTGGTGACAGATTTCACCCCTCGTGGGCTACATTTCCAGGCCTACCAACATAAATAGACTGCTCAATATATTTAATGGAAAAGGAGCACATAAAAGTTTCTGATAGAACAAGTGGTTATTTCTCCTTCAAGGAAATGTTCTCCTGCAAAAAAATCTCACTTAAAACAACATGACAACCTACAATTATCATGAAAACATCAGCAAGAAAAGGTGTCTCCTATAAAGACCCAGTACACCATCTGAAAAAGAGCATACATAAGCATAAAATTTCTTCAAATCCACATTGAAATAAAAAAATAAATCTTTCCTCAGCAAGACATAGTGAGAACAATATAGATGAGCTAAACCCTACAAGTAACAGTTTTTACAGTAAACTTCTCAAGTTAATAAAACCCCTATAAGGCCTTCTCCATGCTCAAACACCTTCAATAAGTCTCCAAAACACTGATTGATACATACACCCATAGAATTGAACCTGTAAAAATTCTCTTCAAATGTGCTCAAATCAACAAATAGAGGTCAGCATTGGATCCATAATGTCCAGAAACCCCTAGGTAGAATCTTCCTGAGCTCCAAAAGGCAAAAAAATCACAAAGACATGGCTCCAAAAGCTCTGAATGAAGTTTTACTATTATCCATATTACAAATTGGACCAATAGTCTAACTACCCTACAAATCATCCCTATTTTGCACTATGGGGGCGACAATTTCACCCTTCGACAGTGCAATTTGTTGGAAACTTAAATTTCCCACTAACCCCTTAAACTTGGACAATATGGCCACATGAGCCGCCCATAAGGCATTGGGTTGGGCGTTAATGCCCACCCCCGTTGGCCTAGCCCCTTAACTGTTGGGCTTGTGGTAATTTGGTGCCCACGGGGCCAAAGGCCTGCCCTTTCCAATAGGCTTATTTTATCCACTTACATGGTCCTATGTTGGTCCATATGCCTATGGACTCATGGCTGACTTTTGATCCATGATTATCCATGCGTGGGGGTCACTTAGTTTTAATGAAAGTAGGGGTTGGTCCCCTTTAAAAGTGCCCTGTCAGGTGAGCCTTTTCTATGGTTCTGTGCAGGAATGTGACCAATGCTAGGGCTACACACAAGCCCCCTAACCTGTCAGTGCTTATACTTTGTGTGTTGCAGTCGTATGGTTGGTTGGTGACTAGGGGTCAGGGCTGGTGCCTTGGCCCCAAACCCTTTATGTCGTGGAATTATTGTTGGTGAAAAAGGGTGAGTTCTGGGCAAGACCTAGGTTTAGACTTGGGGCCAAAAAGATCCCATTGTAGTCTAGGACAACACCGAAATTTTCACCCTGCTCGAGGAGAGAAAGGAGTGTCACCCGAGGCATGCTATGACCTTACTAAGATAAAAGAGCTATGACCATACTACCAAAGGGAAACTACTTAGAAATTATCCATACATTACAGTCATGCAGAAACATTCTCATTGCATAATCAAGAGATAAACTACCATTTAACAGATATCAAAGAAATATATCAGAAATTTTTGAAATCACTGATCATACATCACATATAAGAAGCTATCTAGTATACACATCTCCAGGTCTACAAAAAATCTTTAGTCTATTATATTATATGACCAACACATTACATATCAGACTCCATAGAGTTCAATATGAACAACACACTACATCTCAGACTCCGCAGAGTTGAATATGACACATCACACTACAAAAATCCCCGAACCAAATCTCTTTTCACTTGCTTATCTACCTCCTCCATCTGGCATTGTCAGTATTCACCCCTTCTTTGCTCGATTGGTCTGTTGCGCTCCACTATTTCATGTTCTCTTCCATGGTTGGCTCTGCCTCTAGGATTCTTTTTGCCTATTCGTTATCAATTATTTTGCCACCTGTGTTGTTGCTTGTTTACACTCTACCACCTGCCTGAAACTTCTTCGCAACCCGAAACAACTCCCTTTATTTCGTAATGGTTCTATGCCACTCACTCTTCTTGCAACTAACCGTCAGCAACTCAAAAATGGTTTACCCAAAAAAAAGGCCCCAACAGGCCCCAACCATAAGATATTGACTCGTCTCGAGTCAATTTTCTCCCGATGTTGTGGTCCCTATTTGACCTTTTGCTGTGGTCTTGATCTGGTCTTGTTCAAATGCTTATTTTTTCTACTCCATTTTCTTTGGTTCCCCATATTATAACAAAGGACACAACTCTGGAACCTTTTGCATGGCTTCTTTTCCGAGTTCCATGAAGTCATTAATTTCTTCTTGCCATGTTTTCATCAAAGATTCTGTTGCACATACCACCTTGTCGGCATGAGCAACATCAATTGGCTGCGGTAGGGTAGTGAATGCTGCACTATATTAGGGATCTGCTTCAGAGACCAATTGTTGAATTGTCTTGGCCTTTTGTTAACAGGTTGTCTGAGATCACGAAGGAGTTGCTTTGTCTTTGCAGAGTTCTCCTTAATTTTTTTTATTTTCAATTGCAAAGCGTCAGCCTGATCATATATTTGTTTGCAGCTGGCTGGATCAGGTGTTCCTTTAATCTCTATGAAGAGTTTTTACAACTATTCTGAAATTGACTGAGCCTTCATCATCAATGAATTCGAACATTCATGGAATTTATCAAGTAAAGTGTATGCTTTAGTAACAGTTCTCCCTAGTGTCTCCTTAAGCTGGCTCATCTGCTCATATCTCTATTTTATCTTCTCTGGATACACTGTAGAGGGATCTTCTAGTGTTAGTCTGGCTAAGAGGGCCTGTCAGAGTTCTTGGTTTGCACTATTGTTGGCGAAAAATAAGGTCTCGCGGGCAAGACCCAGGTTCACAGGGTTGTGGCCAACAAGGGTCCGGTGTAGTCTAGTAACACGCCGGCATTTTCACCCTGCTCTGGAAGAACAGAGCGTCTCACCCGAGGCGTGCCGCGACCACATGGGAGAGGGGAAGAAATCACAGACGAGGAATAAACCCGCAACCACAGAAAGAAAGAGAATCCATTACATATACCAGAATATTCATGCAAGATCATTAATCAAGTATACGGACAGTCGCAACTTTAAAAATTTTAAAGCAGTGTAAACACATCATAACACATGACCCAAAACATGGAGACAGCAATCCTTCTTTATATTATTCTTCAGCCAAGTACATGATTACATAGCTCCTTCTCTGATAACTCATAAATCAGATACAGATGGATCTAAGAACAGAGAATACAAAACATAGAGAGTAGAGACCAATGGAGAGAACAAGTCTGATTCCTCCGCGGCTGCTTCCGCGTTCAATCATCCCGCAACCGCAACCGATCAACCAACCCTCCTTTCTTCAGCCGGGTGATTGCCTTTTATTCACCCGCTCGTCGCGTCTGGCGGCTTCTCTGCGTCTTTGCTCTGGATTTTCCTGACTTCTCTTCTGATGTCTGCATGTTCTACTTCCTGTTTGCTGATGTATCTCTTTCATCTGTACTTCTCTCTGTTCCATCTTCAGTTATCAAGTGCTTCTGCACCGCCTTGGTAGCTCCGCAACTCCTGGTCGCGCGGTGCGGTCGCGTTAGCTATGTGTATTCCCTCCGCAACTCAAAAAGAGTCCAAGTTCAAAATTCAAAACTTAAACAAAAACAAGGGCCCCAACAGGCCCCGACCACAATCCTTTGACTCGTCCACGAGTCAATCGCAAATGACAGTCTCTACCTCCATACCTTCGCCGGCCTCTGTGCCCTGCTCTGCTGCTCTTTCTTCTGCTGCCCTTTCCTGTTGTACTCCGCCACCTGCTGATTCAAACAAGGGCCCCAACTCCGGGACCCGGCGGAGTGCTGAATCTCGAAGCTCCGTGAAAGTTACTACTGCTTGCTGCCATTCCTGCATAAGCAGGTCAGCATCTTGAACAATTCGGTTGGCTGTAGCTTCGTCGATGGGTGTCGGTGCATCCCCGAACAGTGTGGCGAGTTGGGACTCGGCAGTGGCATCCAGCTGATGCATTGCCTCGGCATGGCTGCGAAGGGGCGGCCGCATCTCCCGGAGAGTGTGCTTAGTTGCTGCTGATGCGGCCTCGGTCGTCTGCATTTGAAGTTCCAGCTCGTCCGTCTGAGCGTAGAGCTGGTCTAATCTGGCCTGGTCCGTGGTCGCCCGAATTTGGGTGGCGAGTTGTTGCAGTTGAGCAGCGATGGGCTGCGTTTTGACTGTCAGTGCGAGGGAGCACTCTTGTAGGCTGCGTAAAAGGGCCGAAGCCGCTGCCGTCGTGGAATGGAGAGTCTCTTGTAGATTGACTGCCTGGGCCTGTTTGGCAGTTACCTGTCCTGAATAATCAGCGGGTGGATCTGGTAGGGTAGGCCGTGCGGCTAACGCCGCTTGTAATTCCTGGTTCTCTCTGCAAATGGTGGTGAAGATGTCCCCGAGCTGGCGAGCCTGTAAGGCTATGCTGTCCTCTTCGATGCGAGCAGGGAGTGGGGCATTGTGAGCCCGTGCCTCCGGCCATACGCTGGAAAGTGCCTGATTAACAATGTTGGCCTGTTCCTGGAGGTAGGCCTTCTCCTGCAGTAGCTGATTAACAAGGTTGGCCTGTTCCCCTGCTCGGTGCATCGCCGCTGTAGCTCTGTATGAATCTGCTCGGCCTTGCTGGCCGCCCGCTGAATGAGAAGAAATAACTGTGCTGGACTCAGCTGTTCTGCAGTCGTTGTGCGCGGGGCACCCTGCTCAGGCGTCTGTTCCTGGAAATACGGTCCTATGGTCGCTGCTCGGCCTGCATTCTCTGGAAGGTGGACCGGCGTCTGCTGTTGTACCAAAATGGCCATATCGGGCTCTGGCCGGTCCTGCTGCGTGGTTGGCGCTGTGGAAGGGCTGATTGAATCAACCCCACCTCTGTCTGGCTGAACAAATATAGTGGCAATGGGCTCCTGGGATGTGGCCACGGGGTCAACAGGGGGTACCACCGCGGCAGTACTGGAGGTGACCTCCGCCCCGTGGTCACCGTCGAAGAGGTCCCGGATCAAGGAATCGGACACAGTGGCTGATGAAGTGGACAGATTGGGGGAAGTGGCATGTGGTCTGCTGGTGGAGGGGGCGGTGGATGGAGTGACCGAGGAGGGAGGGAAACGAAGGTTGAGGAAATCTGCTGGGTCAATCAGCGGTTCCTCCGGGATCAAGGTAGCTGTGGGCGGCGTGACTGGTGGATCATCCCCCGTAAGGTCCACCACGGGATCTGCAGTACGGGCCCGCTTGGATGGGGGTGGCCCAGAGGAATCGGGTTCGGGGCCCGGTTCACCCATTGTCGTGATGATGGGGGTGGCAGAAGTGAACAGGGAAGTGGGAATTGGGGAAGTGAGGGAAGCAGTGTTGGAGAGACCAAGTGACCGGTTAAGAAGAAATTCATTAAAGGAAGGAAATATAGGGGCGCTGCTAGAAACAACCTGGGTGGCCACATTGAGCCTCCGGACTTGGTCGTTCATATGCTCCACGATGGGGACCAGTGCTTCGGGCAGGGTCGCTGCGCTCCCGGCTGCCTCTGTGGCTATCGCTACCGCGACTGGGGAAGATTCCCCGGCACTGGTTGCGGCAGGCTGCTGGGCAGCCCTCATCCCATCAAAGTTATATCGGATGACTCCATCCTGAACGTGCCGAACGACCCCCGGCCATGTTAAAACCTCTCTGTGGAAGATACTGTCGGTCAACTGGAACCGCAAGGGCGCCATGTGAAATGTGTGGTGCGGGACACAAGCCGGCCGGATGAAAGTGTGATTGTGGCTGACGCCAAACCACACTTGTTCGTTGTATTCATCCAGCAGGTTCCGGGGTACCCGCTGCTGAGAGGCCACCACATCGACCATCCTCCCGTACCATTCGCGGAACGCCTCCGCGTTCACCTGCTTGCTGCTGGGGGCCGTGGCCACCTGCCAGGGGGAGTATCGCATCGCGAACGGTTGGCTCCCGGTGAGTTCCGCTGGTGTCCGTATCGGAGGAACATGCCATTTCCACATGGCGAAGGCTAGGAGAAAGTATCCGTAGATAAAACTGGTGGTCCGTCTGTAATTGTCTTCGCAGGCCGCGAAGAGTTCCTTCAACACGAACGCGCTCCAATTCAATCGGGCCCCTTTGACGCAGTGCTCCGCAATCGAAATTGTGTCCAAGGTGCACTCGCCCTTGGCGTAATGGCGCATGGTCTTGCTCGCTATCAGATAGCAAGCAAACCGGATTTCGGGTACATTGATCAACTCTATCTTGGCACCCTTGCCACCTCGGCGAGTACCATATTTGGTGTATAGGTCCGCCTCGGCCGATTTCCGGGCGCGCTTGGAGGCCGTCTGCCCCGCAGAAGAAACATCTGCCCCAAATTGACATAGCCCCGTGAGCCGACTAATATCTGCTGCATGGATTGGAATCTCCTCGTTCAACCACAGGGACCCGTTCTGCACCCGACTGAGGAGGAACCGGGTGCATTGTAGAACTGGTCCGGTGGTGCCGAAGACAGGGAGACTGCGTAAATTCATCAACGTCGACTGCTGAAGACCCCGGAATTCGTCCTTCATCCGACTGTTAGAGCTGCTCCCCGGTGTGTAGCGGTGTTCCATGAACGTCTGCCAATGCAGATGGGGAAACTCAGCCGGGTCGGACAAGTTAGCGTTCATGCAGGGCGCATTGTCGTACTTGCCGACCAGTGATAATTCAAGCCGGTGAATTCTGTGATCCAGCACCGGTTCCGGGACGGAGAGAACAGCTCTCGGCATCTTGGCGCGTCTCTGATAGACCTGGATGATTCGTCTGGAGCTCCCTGCTAAGTTCTGAGTGCTCTGAGGCTGCAAGTGCTCGGGAGTTGCTGAAATTTCCAAACTGAAGTGGTCCGTCATCCCGGCGCCGATAGCCTTCATGCAAATTGGGCCATCCGCTGGCACGCGCGGGGTTGATGAGACTCCATAACGGCATTTAATTCTTGCTATCATGCTTGCCTGCGATAATCGTGTGATCAATCGCAGGCCTGTGTGTAATCTGCCAGTTGCTGACGGCGGCATTGGAAGATGGGCGGACCCGACGGCGGAGAGAACTGCGGCTGATGGGGAATGATTACGGTATGATTACTGTCCATTAAGGGAATTTATGACCAAAATCTGAGCTATCCTACGGACTGACAAAAGGGACTAACGGTTATGACCTGGACTGACGCTGGCACGAGGACAGATCCTTCATGCAGGACACGCTGGACTGGGAGCGGCGTCCTACTGGGTTGGCGCGCCGCCACGCTGGACTGGCGTTGCGACACGCTGGACTGGCCCGATCCGACCCTGGTCGGTTGCGGTATGGATGCCGCAACTGACGGTTTATTTGACTGACTGCAAAGAACTGGAAACGACTAACTATGCTCATCCCGGTTGCGGGAGAGTTATTCAACTACGCTACTCTACGGGTGCTCTCGGTTGCGAGAGTTATTAATGGAAAATGAGAAGAGCCTACTCCTGGTAGGGCTTCAGGCGTGCGCCATTCACCCATCCAGGAAGAACTGTGTCGTCCAACTGTGCCAATCGAACGGCTCCGGAGTCGCGGATTTCAATAACAAAGTACTGTCCCAACCAATGCATCTGGAGCTTGCCTGGAAACTTCTGGAACCGGTTGTCATATAAAAGAACCTTGCCGCCAACCTGGAAAGCTTTAGTTTTAATGTGGCGGTCGTGCCATGCTTTCTGTCTGGCCTTCTCCACCTTCTGGTGGAATTCCGCAAGAAATCGAGCCTCATCAAGCTCCTGCAGCTCCTGGAGTCGTGCCTTTAGTGACGCATCTTCTGAAAAGCGAAGGGATGTTGCGATCAGAAGGCTGGATACGGTGAACTCGGCGGGGATCACAGCCTCCCAGCCGTACACTAGCTGAAATGGCGTCTGGTTTGTTAGACGCTTTACCGTGGTTCAATAAGCCCACAACGTCGCCGGTAGCCGCTCGTCCCAATCATCCCGTTGAGCATTGCAAATCTTCGTCAAGCCCTTCTCCAGAATCTTATTGAAGGCTTCCACCGTGCCGTTAGCCTGCGGGTGGTATGGACTACTCTTATGATGCTGTATCATAAATGTCTCCAGGAGCGATTTGACCGTGGCATTAATGAAATGCGTGCCTTGATCACTGGTTAGGCTGCGTGGGCAGCCAAAGCGGCTGATGATGTTTTCAAAGATGAACCGAGCAGCGGTCTCTGCGGAGCAGTCGCGTACCGCTGCTGCTTCAGCCCATCGCGTGAGATAATCAGTCGCCGTAATGATGTACCGAGCTTTGGAATGGCGAGCAACTGGTGCAATAGGCCCTACAAAATCGACAGCCCACTTCTCAAATGGCCGCAACACATGCACGGGGTGTAGCGGAAGCTCATCTCTGTGCGAAGGCCGTCCCGTCCTCTGACAAATATCGCAACGTTTCACATAGGCCTTACAATCTGCATGCACCGTCGGCCACCATAGACCAGCTTGAAGTACCTTCCTTGCGGTGGGTTTAGCCCCTACGTGTCCGCCCGCAACTCCGCTGTGACATTCCCACATCACCGCTTCCCGTTCATGGTCAAGAACACACCTGCGCAACACCTCATCCAGGCCCAGCTTGTACAGCTGCCCTGCGATCAATTGATAATCGGCCGCTCGGACAACCAAGTGGCGTTTCTGAAGCGGCGTGTAATCCTTGGGGCACTGTCCTGTGGTCAGATACGTGGCAATGTCAGCCAGGTAGTCTGGGACCGCTTCAACGCGAAACAGATCAGCATCCGGAAGCTGATCATCTAACGGACCATCGTTTTCCCCCGACTCTAATCTGGATAAATGATCAGGCCCGACATTTAACCGACCCGGTTTAACAATTACATCGAACGTAAACTCTTGAAAGAGGAGAAGCCATCGGCAGATCCTTCCTTCCAACACAGGCTTATTGACCAGATATTTTAAAGCCGAATGGTCCGTGAAAAATGTAAACTTACCGCCCAGAAGGTAGTGGCGGAACTTCTGGAGAGAGTACACCATTGCCAGCGCCTCCCGCTCGGTCGTGGTGTAATTCTTCTCCGCATTAGATAGGCGTCGGCTCGCGAAGTATACCGGGTGGTCAACTGTCGTCTCCCCAGGTTGCGCTAAGACAGCACCAAGTGCAATCCCGGACGCATCAATGTGCACATGGAACTGCTTATCCCAGTTCGGATGGACCAGTATGGGTGCCGTCGCCAATTTCTCCTTCAATGTGTCCAGTGCCTTCCTGCACTCTGCTGTCCAGTCAAAAGCTTCTGACTTCCGCAACAGTTTCTCCAAGGGGGCAGTGATTTTGGCGTAGTTGCGGATAAAACGCCTGTAGTATCCAGTGTGCCCGAGTAATGCCCGCAACTGCTTTACGTTCTCGGGGGCCTCCATGTGGACAATTACCGCGACCTTGGCAGGATCAACGCAGACCCCTTGCTTACACACCACGTGACCCAAGAGTGTGCCGAATGGTACTGCAAAAATACATTTCTTCAAATTCAAGGAAATCTGCAGCTGGCGACACCGATCGAACATAACACGCAACAGGGAGGCATGTTTCTTCAGCAGGCTGTAAACGGTCCAATCATCCATATAGACTTTCAGGAATTTGTGAATATACTCCCGTAAAGCAGCAATAACAATCCGGGAAAACACGGCTGGCGCGTTCTTCAGTCCAAACGGCATGACGTGGTATGCAAATGATCCCCACTCGGTTGTGAATGTCGTCTTTGCCTTGTCCTCTTCAGCGATGCGCACCTGATGGTAGCCCGAAAACCCATCCGTGAAAGAGTAAGCTTCGTTTCCCGCGACATGATCTAGTACTTCGTCGCTGAAGGGAGTGGGAAACGGATCGTGAATACAAGCATTATTCAAACTCCGGTAATCTACGGAGACCCGAATTTCCGCTTTATCCTTCTTGTTCTGGATGACAATGGGACTTACCCACTCAGCTTCCTCTACAGGAAAGATGAGACCTGCAGCCAGCATTTTATCGATCTCCATCTTTACCTTCTCTTTGATGCGTGGATTTAACCGGTAGGGTCGGTGCTTGACCGGCCTGGCTCCTGGTTTCAGTGTGATGCGCATCTCACCCAAATCCCCTTTGATCCCCTTCAGGTCCGCAACTGAAGACGGGAATAGATCTTCATACTCCCGAAGGAGGCTGAAAATTTCTCGGGTCATCTCCGCGTCCCAGTAATCTCCCACCGTTGCCAGTTTCGGTTTCCCCTCCGTTCCTATGTTCAGCTTCTTTGTCTTTAGGGGCTGCAAATGGACTCCTTCTGTCGTTGGCTCGTCGCGGACACTCCGCTCGCCTTCCTTCTCGTCAAAATGGAGATGCCTCAGGGCCTCCAAACTGTCGTCCCCTGGTTCGCCGTCAACCCGTTGGCAAACCAACTCGCTCTTCACCCCTGAACGTGACGCCACTGGTCCCTCATTGGGCTCGGGATGGCAGAAAAACAGAACCTCCTTGACGGCTTGTAGGGCCTGAGATTCTTGTGCCGTCTCTCCTTCGAATGAGAAACTCTGGACGAACTTCTCCGCAACTGCTTGCCAAGAGCGGGTTCCCCGTTTCCGCTCTTCCGCTAGGTACCAGGCCTGGGGGATTGTACCTAGGGAGTGTATAAATCTGTGGACCCACAACTCCTCAGGGTACCTGGCGCTGCGCCACTGTTCCTCGCACGCCCGCAAGTGCTGTCGCGGGTCTGAGTCTCCATGGTGTTTAAGTGTAATGCAGGGCCCTTCATCCTCTTTGAAGCTTGCCCGTAGTGCATCCGCCACCAGCTCCCATCGCAACAGAGTGTTGCGGTGATTGTTCCACCATCGTCCTGATGTTGACTTCAGAGCCACATCCAACAGGGGTATCCGGCATTCTTCTGGGACCCGGTCTTCCACCTTGAGGATAAAAGTATTTACTGCTTGCATGTTTGACAATGTGGGGTACCCGCGGATCTCAGTCCCCACCCACCAGACCTGCGCGATGGCGGCACATCGCCGCGTGGTGGTCTCGTATCCCCCTTGCTGCCAATCTTCCCATGCAAGCTCGGATCCGAGTTCCGAGCTCTGCACACTCCGCCAACTGATAGATTCTGTTGCGGTCGGGTTGATATAATCGTCCCGCCTCCCGGCGGTCATCTGATAGAGGTGGTCCATTATCTGAGCGTCCTCCCGACTATCCACCGGTTCTGTGTATTGCGGTCCCTGATACGGGTCGAGAGGCTGAGTCACCCGTACCTCCCCATCCTCAAAAATCATTAGCTCCTTCTTGAGATCGATGATCGCATAATTCTCAAAAGCCCAATCAATGCCAAGTAAAGCAGGATAGGGGTCCTTATCGCCCATGATATCAATAACTTCAAAGTCGGCATATGTCTTTACCCCCGCAACATCAACCTCGACACCCTCGAGTCGGCCGATTGGCAAAATACAGTACTGGTTCGCCATCCTGAGTTGGATCGGGGAATAGGCGAGCCGGGGCTTTCCAAGAGCCTCCCATGTCTTTCGTGGCAATATGTTGACGTCGGACCCCAGGTCCAACATCGTGTCGCTGATTTGGAATCCTGCGATCTGTGTGTTAAGTCGAAATTCTTTTCCCGTTCGTTGCTTGTTTCGCTTGACACGCTGCACGTATTGAGGCGTAGTGTCTACCAAGTTTCTGGGTTCTGTGCGCCCCTGCAGCGCTCCGTCCAACACCTGTCTGAGCTGCTGCCGTAGCACGGTGTCATCAACAATCCTGAGAAACAGCCGGAGCCAGTCCGCAACTACAGCATCTGCGGTGTTCTGATCCCCGGTTTCTGGCAGCTGGGGCTCCCCCAGCCCTCCTTCTTTTCGCAGCTGGGCGAAGGCCTCAACCGCCTCCTGAAAGTACTTCTTCTGCACCTCGGGCTGAATCAACTTCTTTGGGGAGGCCGGCTGCACCACTCGTACCGGCTCCTTCTCATGGGCATCCTCACCAGTCTTCTTTCCTCCTCTCGTTATTATTGCAACATTCTGCATGTCAGGGGTTGCGACCCCTCGTGGTTCTGAGCCTATCAGATTCGTGGCCCTCTGCCGCGCCCGCTCTTCCCACTTTTTGATGAGTTCTGGGCAGTCTTCAGTGGCGTGGGCGTTAACCCGGCACTGGGAGCACCAGGGTCGTCGCGGAAGGGGACATTCTCGAGCCACATGACCCTCCTGGTCACAGTTGTAGCATTTTACCGGCCCGCGTCCTCCTGTTCGGCCTCCCCGCATGCCGCCACCTCTTCCCCTGGCGGCCTCGTTGACCCGATACGAGGGCCGATCCAGTCGATCCGCAAGTGCGTCTAGCGCCCTGCACTGCTCCGTGTTGTGCGTCGTGGACACACAGAATTCACAGTATACATTATTCGGCACCGTGGAGTACTTTTGTAATATCGGGCACATCCGAGGAGGATGCCCTATCGTTCGGAAAATTTCACAGTATTCTGGGGTGGAGGACCCCGGTTGCGGTGGAAACCCCGCAAAGGCCTGTTGCGTCTGGTATACCCCCTGCGGGTTCATTGCCGTGCCACCCCCTAGTGGTGGCCCCCCCTGGATAGCCGCAACTGAGGGTCCAGCTCCCGCGCCACGCAACCGAGGACATTCGGTTGCGACGTGCCCCTCGACCAGGCAATGAGTACACCAAACATTCGGTCGCGCCGGTCTTGCTGGCTGAATTTCCTTGAGCTTTTCCGTCAAACTGGCGATCTGGTGTTGCAACCCTATCAACGAAGGGTCTTGCGGAGCCAGCCTCCCCCTGTATTCCTGGGGGTATCCCGCCATGGCTTCAATCTTCATGGCCTGCTCCAAAGCATCCTGCAGATTATCAATCTTCTGCTGAGTGAGAGGGGTTCGCGTCAAGGGAAGTAGAGCCTTGATGAACCAGTCCCTCTGGTGGTTTGGATCGATCGGGTAGCTTAGTTTCCCGATCGCGTCCTTGAATCGCCGCATCAACTCCCATGCGGTTTCACCTTCCTTCTGCTTAATTTCCCATAGCTCAGACAGACCCTGCTGGTCCGTCTGGGGGAGCTTGAATTCGCGGACAAAATCCCGCTTTACGTCCGCAATTACAGGATTAGGGTGCGCCTCAGACCACTTGATGAACCACCGCAGAGCTCTCTCTCTGAGCGTGGTTTGAAACTCTATCAACTTCCCTGCATCCGGTGTCTGTCGAGCCCTCCAGATGGCTTCGCACAGATACCAGTGTTGTTCTACATCGTCGTTTCCCCGGCCAGAGAACTCTGGGTACCGGGTGAAAGATCCCGCCATGTATACCGACGGCGAATTAACCAAGATAAAACCTCCGGGTCCTGGTTGCGTAACGGTCCCGCTAGGAAAAAAACTACTACTCGTAACGCTGCTGCTACTGGGCGTTACCGGTGCCGCTGAACTCCTAGATAACTGACTTAATGCTTGTAACTGAACAAAAATATTTCTTAAAGGTTGATAAAGTACCAGGGGAAGGTCGGGATCCTGGCCATGCGGACGGTGTGACGTAGGGCTGCCTGGAGGGGTGGGTGCCGTCTGTTCCTGAAACATCTGCTGCATTACGTCATACCATTCATCATCGGAACTTTCTTCGGGCTGCATCTCTCCCTTATCCTTGCTAGTCGTTTCTGCTCTTTCTCGCATCATCGGGCTCCCATGCACCCACTGTACGTCTGCTACTGTCCCGTCTCCTGTCCGGGAATCCAAACCCATGGTTCTTGTCTTCTGAGGCGCCTCCTTCTGATTCTTCTTCTCGATCTCCCTTCTCTTCAAATCTCGCATTACCCTTCTTCGCCACCTATCGGCGATCTGTGCCCGCCGATGTGCACGTAACTCCCGCAACTTGCATGCGGCCTCAACGTCCATCCCCCGTTCCCCACTTTTACAGTCTACACGGCATCGGTCCCCTCGATCCTTCCCCCAGTACGGGTGGTTTACGCTTCCATACTTATTTTGTGGAAATCAATCAATCCCTCGTCCACCATCAGGGCTTTGATCCACAACGGAATCTCCTTCAACAGCTTTCCCCTCGGCCCCGAGTGAAAAACAGCCTCGGCTTTCGAGAAGGACTGGTAGCACTCGGCGGCAAATTCGACAACGTAGCCTTCTAACGTGGTCCTTACCCAAAAATCCACTGCGCGGGTTAGTTCAGTCTCTACCCGATGCAGCGCTACCAGATCTTCGTGCGCCCACCTGCGATTTATCTTCCGCAAGCCGTCCTAGGGCGCCTTCGCTCGTAACCTCCGCAACCAGTTGTAAAGATCTGTGGGAAACTTTCCCCAGAAAATTTCGTACGTATCGCTAGCTGTGTCAGAGAAAAGAACAAGCTCCCTGACCGCCGCCTCCTTTTTCTTGATCAGCTCCGCCTGCTGAGTAATGAAATGGTCAAGATGATCATCCCACCATCGCCGTATTGCTCCTTCAAAGATCCTCGAGACCATGATCTAGATCCCCTCAGACCATGCAGGTCCCGGCAACGGAACCATTTGTTGGCGAAAAATAAGGTCTCGCGGGCAAGACCCAGGTTCACAGGGTTGTGGCCAACAAGGGTCCGGTGTAGTCTAGTAAAACGCCGGCATTTTCACCCTGCTCTGGAAGAACAGAGCGTCTCACCCGAGGCGTGCCGCGACCACATGGGAAAGGGGAAGAAATCACAGACGAGGAATAAACCCGCAACCACAGAAAGAAGGAGAATCCATTACATATGCCAGAATATTCATGCAAGATCACCAATCAAGTATACAGACAGTCGCAACTTAAAAATTTTAAAGTAGTGTAAACACATCATAACCCGTAACCCAAAACATAGAGACAGCAATCCTTCTTTATATTATTCTTCAGCCAAGTACATGATTACATAGCTTCCTTCTCTGATAACTCATAAATCAGATACAGATGGATCTAAGAACAGAGAATACAAAACATAGAGAGTAGAGACCAATGGAGAGAACAAGTCTGATTCCTCCGCGGCTGCTTCCGCATTCAATCATTCCGCAAAAGCAACCGATCAACCAGCCTCCCCTTCTTCAGCCGGGTGATTGCCTTTTATAGACCCGCTCGTCGCGACTGGCGGCTTCTCTGCGTCTTTGCTCTGGCTTTTCCCGACTTCTCTTCTGATGTCTGCATGTTCTACTTCCTGTTTGCTGCTGTATCTCTTTCATCTGTACTTCTCTCTGTCCCATCTCCAGTTATCAAGTGCTTCCGCACCGCCTTGGTAGCTCCGCAACTCCTGGTCGCGCGGTGCGGTCGCGTTAGCTATGTGTATTCTCTCCGCAACTCAAAAAGAGTCCAAGTTCAAAATTCACAACTTAAACAAAAACAAGGGCCCCAACAACTATCGGGCAGACCCACATATCTGCGGGAGCGGCTTCAACTACACTAGTGATGGTTGGCCAAAGCTCTTGGAAATTCTCAGTGATATGGTCGATTTGTTGTTGAATGGTATCTCTTTCCTACTGTAACTAATTACACTCTTTAGTGAGCATTGTAATCTGCTGGTGTTGTTTCTCATACCTCAAAAGAAGGTCGTTGTGGAGGGATTCTCCCTGTCAAGATACTTCCTATATGAAACTAAAAAGCTGGCTGGGTGCCCAACTCTGATGATCTCCGCTGCTCATCATTTCAAGGCTATTATTTCTCTCTATGAGTGGCTTTCCACTAGCGATGGAATGGTCATATTGATCTCGCGGGGAGTTGGGTTGACTTGGAAAAATTGTTGGTGGTTGGGTGGAATGGAAACTAGTGGAAGTTGGATGCATGGGTATGAATGGTTGTAATACCATCATTGATTGTTGAAATAGAGAAAAAGAAGTATCGCTAGGTGTATTTTTCAGGTAGGGATAGATCAATTTGAATAAGTAGATTTAAAATGTTCCCCGGTTCTATTGTGGTTGAATTAACCTCGGTTACTTGTATTGTACCCGAGTTAACTTCTGCCTCAGTATCCATAGCCATTACCATGCCTGTAGGTATCGCATAAAAAATGGTTGTGGAAGTGGATGCAGTGTGGGTTGACTGATCCCTTGGAAGCATTAGAGGTATGTGGTGATTAATTCTGAGTATTTGGTGCTGAGGAGGCTGGGGCGCTTTGTGATGATGAAGGGTTCGGTTGCGGTATGATTGGGGAAGCTTGTGTACAAATTTTTGGTTTCCCTGTGATCTGAATTCCTGTAATTATCTGTTGCACAGGATCCTCCTCTGTTAAGTCTACCACCTCTTTGGATCTTAGAGTCCTGATTCTCTTTCCCTTAGGCCCTGGGATGGGTGGTTTGGTTGCCTTGTTTTTCTAAAATGGGACACTGGTCGGATGTGAATGTGAATGGAAGGTGGTGGAAGGGAGAGCGGTGAGGACTAGGGTTGTCAATGATGGTGATCCTAAATTGAATGTTTGAAATTCATTAAACAATGGAAATGTAGCGTATTTTTCTCCAATACTTACCATAGCCTTATTAAAAGCTTGCACTTGTGTATCCAACCTCTGAATCAACGACTATAGTTGCATATGCAATATCTTGTGAGTTGTATCCGCTGTTTTTCTCCCGATAAAGGTTTTGGAAGCATAGCGTTAATGTTCCCCTTCTTTTATTTTCCTTACAACTCCCGACCAAGAAGTAACTTCTGTGTGGAAAGAATTCTTTGTTAATTGGAATCTCAACGGGTTCTTCTGAAAAGTGTTTGTCACAACATAGTGGGGTCTAATCCATGTATTTCCATGTGAGATGTCGAACCATATTTGATCAAAGTATTTGTCTAGCAGAGTTCTAGCAATTCTCTGTTGTGCTTGGACAACATCAAGCATCAATCTGAACCACTCCATGAATGCCTCTTCATTGATGTATTTAGTGTTGGGGTCCCCTGAAACTCTCTATGGTGTGTATATGAGGCCCATTGGCTGATCTTCGCTTATATATGCAAGAGGCCACTTCCCTGTTGGACAACACTTCCCCATAGCCAATTTGTAATATTCCTTATTAGTTGTGAGCTAATTGGAATATTCATTTTTGTTTTATTACTTTGTTTAAAGAATAAAATAGAAAAGGAGGTCCATAATACTCCTTAATAATGAATAAATCAATGCCAAATGTGAAAAGGCTAAATCTTGGTTGTTAAATCAAGCACCCTTAGGTGTGAAAGGGGCTGGATCATTTTGACTGGGTCAACCTTGACCAAATCTACAGCGCTGTCATGGAGGAGTGGCCATCAATGAGGCACAACGCAGTTTTATATGGAGATGGCTTGTGTGAAAGAAGTGATCTCATTGGAAGTGGTTTAGGGTTTGCAAGATCTTAACTTATAAAAGGAAGAGGATGGAATCATTAGAAGGTTGTTGATGTTTATCATATTTCTGAATATATTTTCTGTTTAGAGATATATCTTTGTCTTGTTGTTTAGTTGAGATTGAATGCTATTTAGCATTAGGTGTTCCTGATCGAGGATCCCACATATTCCCATTGATTAGCTCTTGGGAGAATTTATATTGCATTGTCCACTATCTGGCTGAAGGCCAAAATTCTTCTTTCAACTACACCACAGATCCTGTTGAGGGTTTGGTTGTCTTTGCAAGCTGCAGCAAGTGGAGACTAGATCTTTCAAATATAGGCCATTTCAGTGCTCATTTTCAGTGGAGGAGGTTTCTACTTCATTGGGAGGACAATATTGGAGGCTTTGTTGCTCATTTTCAGATCTTGGCATGAGGAAAACTATATTTTGATCTCTAAAATGTAGTATAGATCCAGATCTGCGTTATTTCTGAAGGTGCAGTTGCAGGGTGGTTCAACACACCATTTGGAGTGTGATTTTCTAGGTGTTGGGGATCTGCCCTTCACTATGGATATATATTGGAGGAGGCTATTATATTGCCTATATAAGTTTAGACACACTTTCTAGATCTGAATATTTCTGTAGATCTCTAGTCGTAGATCTCAGATCTACAACTTCTGCTTGGTGTTTTGCTGAAAACCCCAAGGGGGTTCTTTAGAGGAGCTTGTATAGTGCATGGATCTGATTTAGATCTAAATTATTATGCACTTATTTGCTCTAGATCTGATTTGTAATCTACAGCTGTTGCAAAGCCAATAAAATAATGCTGTCAGGCTTTTCCAGTCTTTATGTATGGTTGCAACACCTCATTTTGATGGATTTATTTCATTGGAGGATTTCTTTTCTTGTTATGCATCTTATGGGCCACGTTTTACATATATTTTTCTGTTGTAATGACATATGAAAGGTCTCCATATTGGCCTCTTACTATTTAAATGATGATCTGTGTTATCTTCCTATCATTCTGCATTGTATTGTTGCATTCCCCATTTGGGAATATTACAGTGGTATCAAAGCATTATCTTGGCACAGCTTGTGCATTCTAAAAATCCAATATGTCTTCTAAAGAAGGAGAGCCTCTTACTAATAGAGAGAAGAGGGATCTAAAGAGAAGACAAAAAAATTTTGCTTACAGAAATGATAATGAAGATAAGGGAAAAACCCCTTTATCTGGAGGTGAAGATGAAAATAAGGATTTCCCTAAGATCCTTCTTAGATCCATGCAAGACCTTGCTAGAGAGATCAAGGAGATGAGAATGGACAGAATTAAGGAATCCCCTAAAGGATTTCATCTTGGAGAAGGCTCTGGCATGTCTCATCACTGGAATGATCAACCAGTGCATCAGCCATAAGTTTCCCAACACTCTACCATGCCTACATTTTTTGCTATGGGAAATGAAGGGTTTCAAGAGAATGAATCCCTTGAAGACTATTTTGAATAATATGAGACTCAAAATCAGAGATTCAAAGATCACTTGAGTTTTCAGGAGTTTTTTCAAATAAAGGACAATAGAAGACCAAGGCATCATCATATAGGTGGTGGATTCATTCTAAATCATGATCGACACCACACTATGGGCATATTATTTTTACCCAATTTTGATGGGTCATCCAATTGTTCTACCAAATCTTGGGTAGAAAAAGTTGACATCTACTTTCAGTTGAATAAGGTTCCAGAGATGGAGGCTATCAAGATTGCAGCGCTGCACCTTGAAGGTGAAGCACATGACTGGTGGTTCCATGGTTTGTCTACATTGGGTCATGCCAATGTGACTGATTATTCAGAGTTCACTAGAAGGCTGGTGGAAAGATTTGATAGAAGAGATCTAGAGGCACCATTCATGAGCCTTGCAAAGTTGAAACAAATAGGTAATAAATAAACTTACATCTTTGAATTTTAAGACTTTTTGTTATGGTTCTTGATTTGTTTGCAGCAAGAAGGGTGTACATGTTCATTGATGGTTTAGATGAACCTATTCATGGGTTGGTCAAATATACCAAGCCCACTACCCTATATCATGCTATTGAAAGGGATAGAGACCTTCAAGATGCCTTAGCAAAAGCAAAGGAAACTTTTCAGCATAAGCCCTATTTTCCTTCAAAGGGAAAGGAAGAAAAGGTTGCTCCTTCAAAGGAGAGCTCATACAAGAAACCTCTTGATGATGATGTCCAGAGAGATCTAAGAAGAAAGAAGCTTTTCTTCACTTTCCAAGAATCATGGGCACTTGGAAATAGATGTATAGCTAGAAAAGCACATTACATAGAGGTCTTCTCAGATGATGAGGAGGAAGAAGAAGATGAACCAAGAAGAGGTCACAATGCTGACACTAAAGGAGGAGAGCCAACACCACCAGGAGATGGGAATGGAGCATTTTCTCCTATTGGAGGGGCTCATGCATCTTTAAGAGGAGTACCTAAGTACTCGAACTTAAGAGTTCAAGGTTCCATCTTGAATCATAGGGTTTCTGTTTTGGTTGATAGTGGGGCTACCCACAATTTTATTTATGCCCAACTAGTGAAAAGGAGGGCTATACCCACTGATGCTTTTGAGGGATTCTCTATTTTGGTCCCAGGAGATAGAAAAATGAAATCCATGCATTATGTTCCATAATTATCAGTCACCATGGGGACATATACATTGATTGTCACTTCTTTGTGGTTGACATACTTGACACCAATGTGATATTGGGTGTTCAATGGTTGATTACATTTGGAAAAGTCACCACTGAATGGGAGGCTTTGCAAATGGAATGGGTGGATAAGAAGAGTGGTAAGACTCAAATGATCAAATGCATGCATAAATATCCCTCAAATACAACTTCCACACAGAAAACAAAGATGGATTTGCATAGTGGAAGCAATGACCTTATAGTCCCATCTATCATGCTCATGAGATTGCTGCATGGGACACTATTATCTAGTGGCAAACCACCTGGGAGGCCACCTGATTCAGATATTGTGGGAGATATATCACAACATTATTCTCCAAGCATAGATCCAGGAGAGATGGGAGCATTGGAAGACAATGATACAGCGCTAGGAGTCTTGGGTAGGCTTAGGGAGGAGGGAGATCTTCTCCCAACATCATCATTACCCACTCTTACTTCATATTCTGCGCTGTGGGAGGAGATGCATGGAAGGAATGACCTTCCAACATATACGTTTGGTATGGGAGATTTCAAGCAGGAGAGAAGCCATATGACAGAAATTTCTGTTGATATATCACCAATGCTATCATTATGGGAGATTGATCCATATTGGAAATCCCAACTATTGGTGGATTACTCCAAGGATCTTCACACATGCATGATACTTGATGACCAGCTACATGAAGAGGGCTATTTAGTCCAATAAGGATTAATCTATTATCATGGTAGGATATTCTTTTCTAGATCATCCAAGCTCAAGGAGAAGTTACTACAAAGGGCCTATGAAGAGTTCTGTTTCAGCCACACATATTCCATGAGATTCTACAACATCATCATGAGAAGCTACACTTGGAAGGGCTTTGAAGGAGAACTGTATCAACATTTTCAAATATGCATGTACCATGTGGAGATGGGGTAGAAACATAACTATATAAAGGATTTAATTCAGCCATAGCTTTCTCTTTTTGAGGAAGGGGACAAATCTATGCACCACTCCATGTGTTTAAGGAGGAATTTGGGTGAAGAATATGCTCATGTAAATAATGTTTCATTTGATTATTTTTTGCATTATTTCAGCATGTATATGGAGGCCATAACTCCAAGGAGGAGTATTGTACCTTATAAAATTCATGGCCAACTTCAGGCCACAAAAATTTCTGAACATGGCCAATCCCTGGGAGGACAAAGGGAGATTTGTTTCATGATGGGTGCATTCCTAAGGCACCAAATATATCTCACACTTTCAACCATAGTGAGATGACATGGGAAGAAAGTAAGTGGTGGGAAAACCACTTACCACACCATGATCTGATGTAGTTAGGAGATGCACTGCACTAGTTCCACATGTGGGACTATGACCCACCTCCATATGCACAAATTTCTGTTTGTATGTATGCAATTTTGATCCCATACATTGATCATGTACTTGTACTGTTTATGGGAATGTATGGAGGGAGGATGGGAGGTATGTATGTGCCCTATGGGATGGATATTCTCCATGTATCTTATGCTACATGTTTCAGGGAGAACATTGGGCAAACCATGTTTGTTTCATTTGAGCTATTGTCTCCTTATGGGATGGATTATTTACATCTCATGAGAAATTTGGAGGAGAAATTCATGGAGGGCTAGATTGGTGAACACTTAGCTTATGGAGGAGGCTTATCACATGTTGGTGTCACCAATGGAGGAGGAGAAGAGTTGCAGCACTCACCTTGTCAGTTGCTTGAGGACAAGCAACATTTGGTAGGGGAGGACTGTAATATTCCCAATCAGTCATGAGTTAATTGGAATATTAATTTTTGTTTTATTAATTTTTTTAAATAATAAAAGAGCAAAGGAGGTAAATAATACTCCTTAATAATGAATAAATCAATTACAAATGTGAAAAGGCTAAATCTTGACTGTTAAATCAAGCACCCTTAGGTGTGAAAGGGGCTAGATCATTTTGACTGGGTCAAACTTGACCAAATCTACAACGCTGTCATGGAGGAGTGGCCATCAATGAGGCACAACACAGTTTTAGATGGAGATGCCTTGTGTGAAAGAAGTGATCTCATTGGAAGTGGTTTAGGGTTTGCAAGCTATTAAATTATAAAAGGAAGAGGATGGTAGCATTAGAAGGTTGTTGATGTTTATAATATTTCTGAATATATTGTCAGTTTAGACATATATCTTTCTCTTGTTGTTTAACTGAGATTGAATGTTATTTAGCATTGGGTGTTCCTGATCGGGGATCCCAGCTCTTCCCATTGAGTAGTGTTGAGTCTCAAATCTGCATCTTTTCCATACACTTTTCCATACCTTTTTCACTCACCTGAACCTCCCAAGTTGTCAATATCATGTGCAAAAGAGCATCTAACATGGTTTTTAATTATATTTTTGTGTTTGCTATTTGATTTAGATTTTGTTCATTCGGCTGCGGAATCTTGCCACTTTCCGCAGCTGCTGCAACTTTCCGCAGCTATTTTGTGAAACTCTATGCTACAGGTGTCTACAAGGAAAACGAGCCACATGGGCAAGTCAGGAATGATGTGGACATGGTTCGTGTCCTATTGGCTCGAGCAAACTCATCTAAAGAAGTCACGGTCAAAGGCGTCCACATGGAAGTCAACCATAGAGTCTCATGTTGACAAGGCACTGTTTCATGTCACATGAAGGTTCATACGGCCGTTTCTAAGTTGCGGAGGATAAATCGACATCTGTACATGGCTCCTTAGTCGAATTCAAGCATCCACTCCTCGTAGATTTACTTTCCAACACGGCCATGATCCTAGATCCGTGGACGTAATGGTCTACGTGTTCTCCACCAGCATGAACTTTAGGAGACAGTTATATTTCTTTTGTTATATATAATGCGTTTGCATACGCATATAGAGTTAGTGGATGTTAGTCTCTGTTATCTTTTATTAGTCTGCTCTGTAGTGTGATTACGCTGCACTTGTGCCGTAACATTACCATTCTGTAATGACTGCTTTTTAATATAAGAAGACTCTGTTTTCCAACTTAATTCGTATTTGAGGACCGTTGCCAAGGCTGGTGTAGAGGGCCCCTGCTCAACTAAGGTTTTGTGCATTAGTGTATAATTTTAATTTTGTTTCTTTAGAGATCATTGTGTCATAATCCATTCATATGTTCATATATTGCATTTGTTTCATTTCTGTTTATACACTTCCATAATTTCCATTTCATTTCTGTCTTTCATGCTTTATGATTGTTAATCACTGATCAGTGTTCTTGTTTCAGGTTATAGATAGGCAGCCCGGGCATTTTCATAGATTTTTGACTAATGACATGGAACTAACATTGTTCTGCTGCTAATTTTCTTTTCATAGCTTTTGTTTAATTTCAGTATTGCTTGTTCATTTCAGCTGCTTATACCAACTAGTTAAATTTCAGTATATTAAAGAGTTTGCTCCACATCTTGATTACCTCAAAGCCACGAATTTGGGTGAACTAGGTTGTATTATGAAATGTGTAGTTTAGTATTAGTTTCTTTTCTGCAAATCTAGATATATTAAGCTGCTCATAGCATCTTCAGTTGCCTCCGAAAGCCACAGCTGGACTGATGGTGAGGGATTGTATTATGAAATGTATAGTTTAGTATTAGTTTCTTTTCTGCAAATTTAGATATATTAAGCTGCTCATAGCATCTTCAGTTACCTCCGAAAGCCACAGCTGGACTGATGGTGAGGGATTGTATTATGAAATGTGTAGTTTAGTATTAGTTTCTTTTCTGCAAATTTAGATATATTAAGCTGCTCATAGCATCTTCAGTTGCCTACGAAAGCCACAGCTGGACTGATGGTGAGGGATTGTATTATGAAATGTGTAGTTTAGTATTAGTTTCTTTTCTGCAAATTTAGATATATTAAATCGTGCATGACATCTTCAGTTGCCTCCGAAAGCCACAGCTGGACTGATGGTGAGGGATTGAATCATGAATGTATGGTTTGATATTAGTTTACTTTATGCAAGTTAGATATCAGTTACTCAAGTTGTTTATGATTACTTCCGAAAATCATAGCTGGACTAATGATGAAGGATCAGAAGATAAATTGATGTAATCTGATTTAGATTTATTTTGTTGCAATTTTGAATTTCCTTAAGCATAGTTTCTTTTGTGTTTAGTCAGCAGCAAGAATAGTTTGGTTTTCATGCTCACTAGTTCATTGTTTTGATTTATTAGATTAGCAGCACCTTTTCATTTCAGCAGTACATTTTCATTTTCTTTCAAAGTCTTGTCATTGTAAATTTCAAATTTATTTTTAAGGTTTCAAGTTGGTAAATCATTATAGGGGAGATCATTTCCTTGAACAAACATAACCAAACTTGTTTTCATCTTAGAATTTCCATTTCACCTTAGAAAACCAAAAACGACAAAAAGTTAAGAAATAGGTTATCTTGCACATATAGTGCGCTGCACTTCATCAGCTTACGATTCCCGGATTGACAAATTAAATGCAGCAATTTAGGACACACTAAATTGACCAAACATTTTGGCGCCATTGCCGGGGATCGTAAGCTGATGAAGTGCTCAGCATCCATCATTTTTTATTTTTTAAAAAAGTTGGGCTAATAATTCTCTTTCTGATCTTCCAGGTCACACTAGGTGCAAGAAGAGAGCATACTTAAGAAATTACTGAACCAATAACTCTCTTTTCTGATCCTCCAGATCACACTAGGTGCAAGAGGAGAGCATACTTCAAGAAGTTATCAAGTTTTCCCTTCTTTTATGATTTTTTTTTTTTAAGAAATTGGCTACCTAGTTACACTTCCCCGGCAACGGCGCCAAAATGTTTGGTCAATTTAGTGTGTCCTAAATTGCTGAATTTAATTTGTCAATCCGGGAATCGTAAGCTGATGAAGTGCGGCGCACTATATGTGCAAGATAACCTATTTCTTAACTTTTTGTCGTTTTTGGTTTTCTAAGGTGAAATGGATATTCTAAGATGAAAACAAGTTTGGTTATGTTTGTTCAAGGAAGTGATATCCCCTATAATGATTTACCAACTTGAAATTTTAAAAAGCAATTTGAAATTTACAATGACAAGACTTGAAAGAAAATGAAAATGTACTGCTGAAATGAAAAGGTGCTGCTAATCTAATAAATCAAAACAGTAAACTAGTGAGCATGAAAACCAAACTATTCTTGTTGCCGACTAAACACAAAAGAAACTATGCTTAAGGAAATTCAAAATTGCAACAAAATAAATCTAAATCAGATTACATCAATTTATCTTCTGACCCTTCATCATTAGTCCAGCTATGATTTTCGGAAGTAATCATAAACAACTTGAGTAACTGATATTTAACTTGCAGAAAGTAAACTAATATCAAACCATACATTCATGATTCAATCCCTCACGATCAGTCCAGCTGTGGCTTTCGGAGGCAACTAAAGATGTCATGCACAATTTAATATATCTAAATTTGCGGAAAAGAAACTAATATTAAACTACACATTTCATAATGCAATCCCTCACCATCAGTCCAGCTGTGGCTTTCGGAGGCAACTGAAGATGCTATGAGCAGCTTAATATATCTAAATTTGTAGAAAAGAAACTAATATTGAACTACACATCTCACACTCCAATCCCTCACCATCAGTCCAGCTGTGGCTTTCGGAGGCAACTGAAGATGCTATGAGCAGCTTAGTATATCTAAATTTGCAGAAAAGAAACTAATACTGAACTACACATTTCATACTCCAATCCCTCACCATCAGTCCAGCTGTGGCTTTCAGAGGCAACTGAAAATGCTATGAGCAGCTTAGTATATCTAAATTTAACTACTGAAGCAGATAAGCAAAACTGAAATGAACAAAGCAATACTGAAATTAAATAAAAGCTATGAAAAGCAAATTAGCAGCAGAACAATGTTAGTTCCATGTCATTAGTCAAAAAGCTATGAAAATGCCCGGGCTGCCTATCTATAACCTGAAACAAGAACACTGATCAGTGATTAACAACATGAAACATGAAAGATAGAAGTGAAATGGAAATTATGGAAGTTTATAAACAGAAATGAAGCAAATGCAATGTATAAACATATGAATGGATTATGGCACAATGAGCTTTAAAGAAACAAAATGAGAACTATACACTAATGCACAAAACCTTAGCTGAGCAGGGGCCCTCTACACCAGCCTTGGCAACGATCCTCAAATACGAATTTCGGTTGAAAACAGAGTCTTCTTATATTAAAAAGTAGTCATTATAGAAAGGTGATGTTACGGCACAAGTGCAGCGTAATCACATTACAGAGCAGACTAAATAAACGATAACAGAGACTAACATCGACTAACTCTATATGCGTATGCAAACGCATTATATATAACAAAAGAAATATAACTGTCTCCTAAAGTTCATGCTGGTGGAGAACACGTAGACCATTACGTCCACGGATCTAGGATCATGGCCGTGTTGGAAAGTAAATCTACGAGGAGTGGATGCTTGAATTCGACTAAGGAACCATGTACAGATGTCGATTTATCCTCCGCAACTTAGAAACGGCCGTATGAATCTTCATGTGACACGAAACAGAGTCCTGCCAACATGAGACTCTATGGTTGACTTCCATGTGGACGCCTTTGACCGCGGCTTCTTTGGATGAGTTTTCTCGAACCAATAGGACACGAACCATGTCCACGTCATTCCTGACCTGCCCATGTGGCTCGTTTTCATTGTAGACACCTGTAGCATATAGTTTCACAAAATAGATGCGGAAAGTTGCAGCAGCTGCGGAAAGTGGCAAGATTTCGCAGCTGAATGAACAAAATCTAAATCAAATAGCAAACACAAAAATATAATTAAAAACCATGTTAGATGCTCTCTTGCACATGATATTGACAACTTGGGAGGTTTAGGTGAGTGAAAAAGGTATAGAAAAGTGTATGGAAAAGATGTAGATTTGAGACTCAACATACCCCCACTGTGAAGGTGTTGCATGTCCTCATGCAACCAAAATTTTGATACTCTTTCTTCAGTTCATGTGCCTTGACACTTCAGCCAGCACATCCAATCCTCTCCTCTTCTTTCTTGGTACTGCCAACATTCTGGGTTTCTTCATTAAGCACCTAAATTTGATATTAATGAGTGCTCTGCTCAATTTCTGGCATTTCCTTTTCAATTTCTTATTCTTCTTCTGCCATATTCCCAAATGTAGCATGGTATTATCATGGATGATTTTGTCCAGTTTGCCTTGTTCTTTCAATGTCTCATTTTCATTTTTGATGTGCTTATTTAAAAGCTCTAGCTCAAAAATTTCCTGTTTTAGTGATTGGACTAAATCATCCTGCAATGTATGAGGCTGAATGGACGAAGTACTTGGACCTGTAGCTGCCTTTTCCAAAGACTCTATATAGTCATATACTTCCTGCTGCTTGGGGTCTATTTCAGGTGTCATTTTTATTGGGCTGTCCCCAAAATGCTGTGAAGGAGAGTTATGTTCAAAATCTGGCCGAGGAGGGCTTACATCAATATTTTGCTGAGAATAGGATGGATTATGCTCATTGTCTGATTGGGAATGAAATGAACCAGGTTCACTAACTGACTGAGATGGACTATGGTCAGTTGGGGACTGTTCAGATGTCTCCTCACCCAAATCAATGAAATGAGGACCCTTAATTTGTGTTTTCCTCAATTTTCCTTTAAGTCTGCTGCTTCTCCTCACACGCTGTGGTACACTATCCTTTTGTTTTTGTTTTCCTTTCTCTGCCTTCTTGGGTATGGATGACTGTTTTTGAAGATAAACTAATCTTTCAGATAGCACTTGATGATCTTCTTCAGAAGAAGAAGGAGTTTTATGTACAGCCTCAATAGTTTCTCTTTCTTTTGGTGTTATTGGCTTCTTACCCTTGATTTCCTTCTTCTTCCTTTTTACCAGTCTCTCCTCCCTATCAGTTCTTTCCATAGTAGTAGTAGGAGTGTTTTGGATTTCATCAATTGTTCTTTTCCTCCTACTTCTTCTTGCTGTGCTAGCTGCAGGAATTTCCTGAGTAGGAGTAATTTGGGTTTCAACATTTATTCTTTTTCTTCTACTCCTCCTTGTTGAACTACCTTCAGGAATTTCCTGAGGTTCCTCAAAGAAATTTCTAACCAGAAATTGTTCCCATGTATCTTTCTTTTCCTTTAACTCCTTTTCAATCAGAATTTTTACAAGGCTGTGGTGATATAGATGGGGCTCTACATCTCCTAAGTGTTTCTGAACAGTCACAGCCATTTTCTTCAAGCTATTGAATAGAAAATATGGGAGATTGAGAGTTTGATTTTCTAGAAAATTCATCAATAGCCTGGTATGGTACATATACATGGACCCAAAACGGCCTTCACATGTAATGAATTTCTGAACAATTAGCAGTAAAGTGGCCCATTCTTCCTTCAATGCATGCACAGGAATTCCTCTCTTAAAAACAGTTATGTCCATACCTTGGTTTCGTAAGATTTTTCTCCATGCCTCATCACTGATGCTTTTATTTTTGAACCAACGCTCTCCCTCCTGAAGAAGTTCTGTGGCTGTTGCTATAGATGCTTCACTGACTGCAAACTTGAGGTCTCCAATCTCTGCTTCCGAGCCATCAAACGACCTTGCAAATGATTTCGTAACTTCTTTGTGATAACCTCTGAATTTCTGAATAAAACGCAGCCATTTTGCTTTCTTCAATATCTCTTTTGCTTGCGGATATCCCTCTATAAACTTCGGTCCTTCCGGCTCTGCTCTTAGTAATTTACCCATTTCTCTTTTCTGCTCTTCACAACTTTGCCTGCGTGAGGGTTCAAATAGAAATGGAACGATTGAATGCACAGGATCGAGCACAATGACTGTGGGAATGTATCATAAAATGGGAATGATCACCATAAACGGAATGGAGTGAGACTGTGGGTAGATATTCGGGAGTGAGAATGAGCACAAGGAACGAAATGAAGTAAGACAGAACAGAGTGGGGTTTCATAAACACGGCAGAGACATGACAATCGGCAGCGTTTTGAATTTTGGTGGCTGCATAATAAATATGAGCACGTTTTAACAACGGTTATGGATTTATGCGGCTGTAAGAGTCCTTGGTCAAACCAAATACGTCTCATTGTCTTCGGTGGGATATTGGAACATGAGTGAAAATCGAAATTTTAATGATGAAACCATTTGTGAATGAATGCAAGAGGATAATATGGAGATCGTGAAAGGTTACGGAACTGTCAATATAATCATTGCACGTAATGGATAGAGCTCATGGTTCAGAACTATATAAAAATGTGTTTTTCAAAGCTATTTGAAATAAATTTTATTCATACCTTTGGAATCTTTGCCTTTTCCCTTGGTCTTCAACTAATTGATCTCCATTGGTGTCTTGAATGCTCCATGTCTTCATTTTTGATCCTCTCACCTGCATTTTATTTCATAATTATGGAAATAACATTTGACTGTACATTCTTTTTGAAAACAGAGTAGTAGCTGCGGAATCTGCTTCTGGCTGCGGAAACTGGAGTCAGCTGCGGAAACAGATGTCAGCTGCGGAAACTGACACAGCTATTACTTGGATGAATAGAAATGAACAAATGACAAATGACCAGATGGAAATGGTCATGAAAAAGATTTTTATTGATGGAATGGAATGAAATGAAGTGAATGAAGTGGAATGAAATGAAATGAAATGGAATGAAGTGGAATGAAGTGGAATGAAGTGGAGTGGGTGGTGACAAGCTTGTGAAATGAAAGAGAGATTTTATTGGAAAATATAGTGTCAGGTATCCCTGATTTTCACCCTATATTTTCTGTATAAGACTCCCAATCAATGATTGGTTTTCAGGCTTATACCATTATTTTATTTTTTTATTTTTATTTTTTTTAACTGAAAAGAACAAAAGCTAGGCTGGTGGAGAAGAAGAATTCTTCTGTACCAGCCTGATTGCAGAACTTTCTTGAAACATTTTGACAAAATCCTCTTTTGAGAGTGGCTTATGATAAATTTTCAATCTATGGCCATTCACAATAAAAGGAGTTTGAAACTCATCAATGGTCTTGATTCTTACCGCTCCATTGCTAAAGATCTTGTCAATTTCATATGGCCCAAGCCAATGAGTCTGAAATTTTCCTTGAAAATCTTTAAACTTGGAATCAAATAACCATGCCCAATCTCCTTCTTGAAACTTCTTTTCTTTGATATACTTGTCATGCCATTTAGCTCTTTGATATTGAACTAGATCAGTTCTTAGAATTGCTTCTTGTATGATCTCATCTAGCTCATTCAACTGCTCCATTCTATGCTTTTGGGCTTCTGATAAGTCCATCCCCAACTGAACTGCTATCTTGAAGGTCTTGACTTGGAACTCAATGGGGAGCAAGACTTCTTTCCCATAAACAAGTTCATAGGGAGAATGTCCCGTTGTATTCCTCCATGTAGTTCTATAGGCCCACAAGGCTTCTGGAAGCCTTTCTGCCCAATCTCTTCTATGTAGATGAACAGTTTTGGTGATGATACTTTCAAGAACTTTGTTTGTGGACTCCACTTGACCATTTGCTTGTGGATGGTAAGGAGTAGATCTTCTGTGCTCGATTTTGTATTCTTCCATCAACTTCTCCACCAAATTGGATGTGAATTGGCTCCCCTGATCTGTCACAATTTCTCTTGGAACACCAAAGCGAGTAAAAATATCCTCATAAAGAAAATGAACAATTGAATTTTCAGTAGCAGATACTAATGCTTTGGCTTCTACCCATTTAGTAACATAATCAGTACAAACCAATATATACTTCTTTTTCTTGGATGGTGGATTAATAGGTCCAATGAAATCTAAAGCCCATTTTTCAAAGGGTTCAATGAGTACCTGTGTTTGCAATGGCATTTCATTTGAAAGGGTAGTTTTCCCTACTCTTTGGCAGCTGTCACACCTTTTGACATATTGTTTTGCATCTTTGAAGAGGGAAGGCCAATAATATCCTAAAGAGAGGATTTTATAGGCCGTCCTTTTGTCTGTAAAGTGTCCGCTGCATGGTTCATCATGACATGCCTTAAGAATATCGGGCATTTCATCTTCCCTGACACATCTTCTGATCACAAGATCTGGCCCTGTTTTAAACAATTCGTTAGAAATCCATGAATATTTTGAACTCTCTTGAATAATCTTTCGTTTTTCTCTTGGAAATAAATGTGAAGGTAGTTTCCCTGTAACCAAATAGTTAGCAATATCTGCATACCAAGGGGTCTTAATAGTTACTGCAAACAAGTATTCATCGGGAAATTTATCTTCTACAGGAGAATATTCTTTAGTATTTTGAATCCTAGACAAGAAATCAGCTACTGTATTCTATTTTCCTGGTCTATCCAACACAGTAATATTGAATTCTTGCAAAAGTAAAAGCCATCTTGTCACTCTGCCATTAGTAACAGGTTTGTTCATTAAATATCTAATTGCGGAATGGTCAGTATGAATAAAAGTTTCATAGCCTGTTATGTAATGTCTAAACTTATTAATTGCATGAACAACAGCTAAAAACTCTTTTTCAGTCACAGTATAGTTCAACTCTGTGGGAGTCAAATTTTTATTGGTGTAATAAATGGCATAAGGTATTAAATCTTTTTGACCCAACACAGCTCCAAGAGCTGTATCTGAAGCATCTGTAGAAATATGAAAAGGAAGTTTCCAATTTGGTCCTCTCAAGATAGGTGCTTCAGATATTCTTGTTTTCAAAGTTTCAAAAGCGGATTGACAATCAGGATCCCATTTAAATTCACAGTCTTTTGTAAGCAACTTGAAGAGTGGAGATGCTAGTTTAGTGAAGTTTTCTATAAATCTTCTATAGTAACCAGTAAATCCTAGAAAACTTCTAACATCTCTTTGACAATTTGGAATAGGTAACTTGGAGATGACTTCAACTTTTTATCTATCAACCTTAATCCCATCTCCTGAAATATGATGTCCTAAAACAATCCCTTCAGTAAACATCATAAAGCATTTTTCATGGCTTAATGAAAGGTTTGTTTCTTTACATCTTATGAGAACTTTTTCCAAATTTTCTAATGCCTCTTCAAATAAATTACCATAAACTGTAAAATCATCCATATAAACCTCTACACAATCATGGATTAGATCAGAAAAAATTCCTAGTACTGCTCTTTGGAATGTTGCTGGTGCATTACATAACCCAAAGGAAGCACTCGGTAGGCAAAAGTTCCCCATGGACAAGTAAATGTGGTCTTATCTTGATCTTCAGGTGCTACCTGAATTTGATTATAGCCACTAAAACCATCCAAAAATTAAAAGTACTTTTTACCTGCTAATGTATCTAATACCTGATCAATAAAAGGCAAAGGAAAGTGATCCTTCAAAGTTGCTTTGTTCAATTCCCTGTAATCAATGCATACCCTCCATTTACCATTCTTTTTAGGCATTATAACCAAAGGAGAAACCCATCGGCTATCTGAAATTGGATAAATGAAGTTTACATTGAGAAGTTTTTGGAGCTCTTCTTTCACTATCTCCCTAAGGTTTGGATTCATCCTTCTTTGAGGTTGTCTGATTGGTCTACTGTTTTCCTCAATATAGATATGATGGATGCAAGTCTTAGGATCAATACCTTTCATGTCAGTATACTCCCATGCAAATGCAATAGAATGTTTTTGCAAGATTTTGGTTAGTTCTTCTTGTTGTGACTTTTCCAAATGTTTGTTGATATTCAATGTTTTCCCTGGAAAAATCTCAATAGTAGAACTACCAAACTCTTCCATATAGTAAAGAGACATTTGTATTGATGATAAATATTCTATGTCAGATTCCAACTGAAATTGTGTGGGGTCATATTCTGAAGATGTCTCAAAATTTTCTAATGTGTTCAGAATTTGACTATCCTCACTGATTTCAGAAATGGTAAAGACAGGTTGTATAATGTCCCCATCATCGACCCATTCATTGTCTCCTACTTCTGTGATTGCTCTTGCTGGAGGATACAAATTGAATTTCTTTGTCAAATTACCATTAGAAATGTACATGTCTCCAGATCTACAACTAATAAAAGCATCAGCTGTGGCTAGCCAAGGTCTTCCTAAGATAAGTGGATGTCCTCCTAGATTACTTTTGGGAGTCAAAATCATAAAATCTATTGGATATTCCCAAGAATCTAAGGAGACTGAAATATCTTCTAATACACCATCTGATTTAATAACTGATCGATCTGCAAGTTGCAGTAAAGTAGGTGTAAAAAGAAGGTTAGGAAGTTTTAGCTGTTCCATAGTCTGTCTACTCATAATGTTGATAGCAGCCCCTAAGTCAATAAATGTGTTTGGAATTTCTATCCCATTTATATGTGTCTTGACAATTGGACTTCCTGGATCTACATACTTCTGCATGGTAATTTTTCCCATCATAATATCTGCAATCTTTCCTACTAGGTGGATTCTTCTTGTGTCTTTTAGCTTCCTTCCTGGTCTTTTGAAACTCAACTCCTTTATGGTTTTTGCTAGAATAGGAATTTCTCGAATGGCTTGTAGCAAGGGAATCTTGATACAAACATTCTTCAATTCATCTAGAAAGTCATAGTTAGGCAACAAGATTTGTTTTTCCACCCCCTTGTCAATTTGTAGTCTTTCGGGAAAAGGAGGTGTAGATGAAGATGTTGGTTGCTCAACTATAGGAGTTGTGGGTGTTAACTTTTCTTTTTCTTTTTGCATGCTTGGATTTTGAAGAGATTCTTCCTCAGAACCTTTATTGACTTCAAGAGAATCCTCCTCGGAGGTATCTTGCTCTTGAATATCTATAGAAGGTTTTTCTAAAACTCTACCAGATCTGAGTTGTACATTGTTGAGAGGAACAATCATATAGGTAGGAAATTTTTGTCCTTCTACCATGTAAGTATTCTGAGGATTCTTATTGTTAGGATTTGGCAATGGCTGAGCTGGAAGTTGATTTGTCTTTTGTTGGTATGGGAGCATGAGTTGAGGATTTGGATTTTGTTGAGAAGGTTGTTGTTGTGGAAATGGCAGTGAAAGTTGTGGATTTGGGTTTGGAAGTTGTGGAGCTTGTTGATTTTGAAAAGATGGAGGATATTGATAAAATTGAGCAAATCTCCCATAAGGATTTTGCATCCCTTGTACCCATGGTTGATATGAATTTTGATGTTGGGGCCAAGGTTGTTGCCAAGGATTCCAATTTGGTTGGGTTTGATAATTCATAGGGTTGTTAAACCCTTGAGTTTGTTGTCCTTGCCAAGGTCTCCTTGCGACAAAACAGAGAGATTCTACTGAATTTGGGTCTTCTTGAAAAACAGCTTTGAGTCCAGGAATGGAAGGACAATCCTTGATCTCATGATTCTCTGAGCAAATCATACATGTTTCTACAACTTTTTCATCCAAGGGACATTCCCTTAAAGCATGTTTCTTCCTACATTTTGGACAAAAGATGGCTAAAGCATATGTTTCTGCTTTCTGCTTGTTTTGGATTTTAAGGGTGTCTAGTTGTTCACTAAGGCTCCCTAAGATATCAGTTTTGAACTCATCAAGCATATTACCAATCTCTGCCCTACTTACTGATCCGGTTGCAGATTTGTTAGCCCTAATAAGAGAAGGATCCCTAGGCCCTTTTCCTGTTTTAGATTTTCCTCTTGAGAGATGGACACATAGTTCTGTTATGTCACGAAGTGGAAGTTGAGAAATGTCTCCTTTCCCCATCATGTTTAAAATATCTATCCATTCATCTCTAATGGATTTTAATATGAGGGCTTTCAAGGTTTCTTCATCTAAGTTGCTCATCTTTGCTCTTTTCAAATTGTACTGAAATCTTTCAAGTAAGTCTTCCAAATTTTCATCTTCTTTTTGCATCATTTTGAATACCTCATCCTTGTGGTTGGTGGGCATACAATAGTCCAAGTATCTATCCAAAAATGTTTGTTTCATATTATTCCAAGTCCTAATAGATTGAGTGGCTAATCCCATGAACCATTTCAAAGCATATCCCTTCAATGTTGAAGGAAACGGTTTGAGTTTTTGAGAGTCTTCCATATAGTCATAAATTCGGCACACAACTTCAAACTCAAACAGAAATGTTTCAGGATCCTCACTTCGCAATCCATAAAAGTTAGGGAGAACAGATGGTGAGATATTTTTAATTGTTGCATGAGTTTCCTCATCAACTATAGGGAATCCAAACAAATTGTCTCCTTCCCTATTTCTACCATTATTTCCTTCACCATTGTTGTCTCCATTGTTTCCTCCTCTTCTACCTTCACCTCTATTTATTACTTCCTCTGCCATGATAGTTTCTTTAGAGTCCTTAAAGTCCTCTAGTTCTTCTACCAAGGGAGGATGAGAGAGAGTCTCTTTGTTTTCTAAATGGGTTTTAGTAGGTGGTATAGAAGAATCCTCTAATTCAGCTGTTCCTTGACTTCCAAAAATCTTAAGGCTAGGGGTAGATGGTGGTGAATCTGGTCTATGCCTTGAAGAAGATGGAGTTGTGAAAATCGAACTCTTGGCTTTAGCTATAAACCTTCCCCTAGAATCTCTTGCTCTATGCATGTCATTTTTTTTATTTTTAAAAAAAGTTGGGCTAATAATTCTCTTTCTGATCTTCCAGGTCACACTAGGTGCAAGAAGAGAGCATACTTAAGAAATTACTGAACCAATAAATCTCTTTTCTGATCCTCCAGATCACACTAGGTGCAAGAGGAGAGCATACTTCAAGATGTTATCAAGTTTTCCCTTCTTTTATGATTTTGTGGTTTTTTTTTTTAAGAAATTGGCTACCTAGTTACACTTCCCCGGCAACGGCACCAAAATGTTTGGTCAATTTAGTGTGTCCTAAATTGCTGCATTTAATTTGTCAATCCGGGAATCGTAAGCTGATGAAGTGCGGCGCACTATATGTGCAAGATAGCCTATTTCTTAACTTTTTGTCGTTTTTGGTTTTCTAAGGTGAAATGGAAATTCTAAGATGAAAACAAGTTTGGTTATGTTTGTTCAAGGAAGTGATATCCCCTATAATGATTTACCAACTTGAAACTTTAAAAATAAATTTGAAATTTACAATGATAAGACTTGAAAGAAAATGAAAATGTACTGCTGAAATGAAAAGGTGCTGCTAATCTAATAAATCAAAACAGTGAACTAGTGAGCATGAAAACCAAACTATTCTTGCTGCTGACTAAACACAAAAGAAAACTATGCTTAAGGAAATTCAAAATTGCAACAAAATAAATCTAAATCAGATTACATCAATTTATCTTCTGATCCTTCATCATTAGTCCAGCTATGATTTTCGGAAGTAATCATAAACAAATTGAGTAACTGATATTTAACTTGCAGAAAGTAAACTAATATCAAACCATACATTCATGATTCAATCCCTCACCATCAGTCCAGCTGTGGCTTTCGGAGGCAACTAAAGATGTCATGCACGATTTAATATATCTAAATTTGCGGAAAATAAACTAATATTAAACTACACATTTCATAATACAATCCCTCACCATCAGTCCAGCTGTGGCTTTCGGAGGCAACTGAAGATGCTATGAGCAGCTTAATATATCTAGATTTGCAGAAAAGAAACTAATATTAAACTACACATTTCATAATACAATCCCTCACCATCAGTCCAGCTGTGGCTTTCGGAGGCAACTGAAGATGCTATGAGCAGCTTAATATATCTAGATTTGCAGAAAAGAAACTAATACTAAACTACACATTTCATAATACAATCCCTCACCATCAGTGCAGCTGTGGCTTTTGGAGGCAACTGAAGATGCTATGTGCAACTTAATATATCTAAATTTAACTACTGAAGCAAATAAGCAAAACTGAAATGAACAAAGCAATACTGAAATTAAATAAAAGCTATGAAAAGCAAACTAGCAGCAGAACAATGTTAGTTCCATGTCATTAGTCAAAAAGCTATGAAAATGCCCGGGCTGCCTATCTATAACCTGAAACAAGAACACTGATCAGTGATTAACAATCATAAAACATGAAAGATAGAAATGAAATGGAAATTATGGAAGTGTATAAACAGAAATGAAACAAATGCAATATATGAATATATGAATGGATTATGACACAATGAGCTTTACAGAAACGAAATAAGAAATATACACTAATGCACAAAACCTTAGCTGAGCAGGGGCCCTCTACACCAGCCTTGGCAACGATCCTCAAATACGAATTAAGTTGGAAAACAGAGTCTTCTTATATTAAAAAGCAGTCATTTACAGAATGGTAATGTTACGGCACAAGTGCAGCGTAAACACACTACAGAGAAGACTAATAAGATATCAGAGACTAACATCGACTAACTTCTATGCGTATGCAAACACATCATATATAACAAAAGAAATATAACTGTCTCCTAAAGTTCATGCTGGTGGAGAGCACGTAGACCACTACGTCCACGGATCTAGGATCATGGCCGTGTTGGAAAGTAAATCTACGAGAGGTGGATGCTTGAATTCGACTAAGGAACCTTGTACAGATGTCGATTTATCCTCCGCAGGCTTAGAAACGGCCGTATGAATCTTCATGTGACACGAAACAGAGTCCTGCCGACATGAGACTCCATGGTTGACTTCCATGTGGACGCCTTTGACCGCGACTTCTTTGGATGAGTTTGCTTGAACCAATAGGACACGAACCATGTCCACGTCATTCTTGACCTGCCCATGTGGCTCGTTTTCCTTGTAGACACCTGTAGCATAGAGTTTCACAAAATAGCTGCGGAAAGTTGCAGCAGCTGCGGAAAGTGGCAAGATTCCGCAGTTGAATGAACAAAATCTAAATCAAATAGCAAACACAAAAATATAATTAAAAACCATGTTAGATGCTCTTTTGCACATGATATTGACAACTTGGGAGGTTCAGGTGAGTGAAAAAGGTATGGAAAAGTGTATGGAAAAGATGCAGATTTGAGACTCAACATTTTCCTCCTCTTCTACCTTCACCTCTATTTATTACTTCCTCTACCATGATAGTTTCTTTAGAGTCCTTAAAGTCCTCTAGTTCTTCTACCAAGGGAGGATGAGAGAGAGTCTCTTTGTTTTCTAAATGGGTTTTAGTAGGTGGTATAGGAGAATCCTCTAATTCAGTTGTTCCTTGACTTCCAAAAATCTTAAGGCTAGGGGTAGATGGTGGTGAATCTGGTCTATGCCTTGAAGAAGATGGAGTTGTAAAAATCGAACTCTTGGCTTTAGCTATAAACCTTCCCCTAGAATCTCTTGCTCTATGCATGTCATTTTTTTTTATTTTTTAAAAAGTTGGGCTAATAATTCTCTTTCTGATCTTCCAGGTCACACTAGGTGCAAGAAGAGAGCATACTTAAGAAATTACTGAACCAATAACTCTCTTTTCTGATCCTCCAGATCACATTAGGTGCAAGAGGAGAGCATACTTCAAGAAGTTATCAAGTTTTCCCTTCTTTTATGATTTTGTGGTTTTTTTTTTTAAGAAATTGGCTACCTAGTTACACTTCCCCGACAACGGCGCCAAAATGTTTGGTCAATTTAGTGTGTCCTAAATTGCTGCATTTAATTTGTCAATCCGGGAATCGTAAGCTGATGAAGTGCGGCGCACTATATGTGCAAGACAACCTATTTCTTAACTTTTTGTCGTTTTTGGTTTTCTAAGGTGAAATGGAAATTCTAAGATGAAAACAAGTTTGGTTATGTTTGTTCAAGGAAGTGATATCTCCTATAATGATTTACCAACTTGAAACTTAAAAAAGAAATTTGAAATTTACAATGATAAGACTTGAAAAAAAATGAAAATGTACTGCTGAAATGAAAAGGTGCTGCTAATCTAATAAATCAAAACAGTGAACTAGTGAGCATGAAAACCAAACTATTCTTGCTGCCGACTAAACACAAAAGAAACTATGCTTAAGGAAATTCAAAATTGCAACAAAATAAATCTAAATAAGATTACATCAATTTATCTTCTGACCCTTCATCATTAGTCCAGCTATGATTTTCGGAAGTAATCATAAACAATTTGAGTAACTGATATTTAATTTGCAGAAAGTAAACTAATATCAAACCATACATTCATGATTCAATCCCTCACCATCAGTCCAGCTGTGGCTTTCGGAGGCAACTAAAGATGTCATGCACGATTTAATATATCTAAATTTGCAGAAAAGAAACTAATACTAAACTACACATTTCATAATACAATCCCTCACCATCAGTCCAGCTGTGGCTTTCGGAGGCAACTGAAGATGCTATGAGCGGCTTAATATATATAAATTTGCGAGAAAAAAACTAATACTAAACTACACATTTCATAATACAATTCCCTCACCATCAGTCGAACTGTGGCTTTCGGAGGTAAGCGAAGATGCTAAGAGGCGGCTTAATATATCTAAATTTGCGAAAAGAAACTAATACTAAACTACACATTTCATAATACAATCCCTCACCATCAGTCCAGCTGTGGCTTTCGGAGGCAACTGAAGATGCTATGAGCAGCTTAATATATCTAAATTTAACTACTGAAGCAGATAAGCAAAACTGAAATGAACAAAGAAATACTGAAATTAAATAAAAGCTATGAAAATCAAATTAGCAGCAGAACAATGTTAGTTCCATGTCATTAGTCAAAAAGCTATGAAAATGCCCGGGCTGCCTATCTATAACCTGAAACAAGAACACTGATCAGTGATTAACAATCATAAAGCATGAAAGACAGAAATGAAATGGAAATTATGGAAGTGTATAAACAGAAATGAAACAAATGCAATATATGAACATTTGAATGGATTATGACACAATGATCTCTAAAGAAACGAAATAAGAAATATACACTAATGCACAAAACCTTAGCTGAGCAGGGGCCCTTCTCATGATTTTCTGAGCAAATCATACATGTTTCTACAACTTTTGCATCCAAGGGACATTCCCTTAAAGCATGTTTCTTCCTACATTTCGGACAAAAGATGGCTAAAGCATACATTGCATACGCTGTTTTTGGATTTTTAAGGGTGTCTAGTTGTTCACTAAGGCTCTAAAATATCGATTTTGAACTCATCAAGCATGTTACCAATCTACGCCTACTTCTTGATCCGATTCTGCGAGATTTGTTAGCCTAATAAGAGATCCCTAGGCCCTTTTCCCATTTTAGATTTTCCCCTTGAGAGATGGACACATAGTTCTGTTATCACGAAGTGGAAGTTGAGAAATGTCTCCTTTCCCCATCATGTTTAAAATATCTATCCATTCATCTTTGATGACTTTTAATAGAAGGGATTTCAAAGTTTCCTCATCTAAGTTTCTCATCTTTTCTCTTTTTAAGTTGTATTGAAATCTTTCAAGTAAGTCTTCCAAATTTTCATCTTCTTTTTGCATCATTTTGAATACCTCATCTTTGTGATTGGTAGGCATACAATAGTCCAAGTATCTATCCAAATTTTTTTGTTTCATATCATTCCAAGTCCTAATAGATTGAGTGGCTAATCCCATGAACCATTTCAAAGCAGCTCCCTTCAATGTTGAAGGAAACAGTTTGAGTTTTTGAGAGTCTTCCGTATAGTCATAGGTTCGGCACACGACTTCAAACTCAAACAGAAATGTTTCAGGATCCTCATATGATCCATAAAAGTTAGGGAGAGCAGATGGTGAGATATTTTTCATTGTTGCATGAGTTTCCTCATCAACTATAGGGAATCCAAACAAATTGTCTCCTTCCTATTTCTACCATTATTTCCTTCATTGTTGTCTCCATTGTTTTCAAATGGGTTTTAGTAGGTGGTATAAAGGAATCCTCTAATTCACTGCTACTTGACTTCCAAAAATCTTAAGGCTAGGTGGGTGATGGTGGTGAATCCGGGTCTTATGCCTTGAAGAAGATGGAGTTGTGAAAATCGAACTCTTGGCTCTAGCTATAAACCTTCCCCTAGAATCTCTTGCTCTATGCATGTCAATTTTTTTATTTTTAAGTTGGGCTAATAATTCTCTTTCTGATCTTCCAGGTCACACTAGGTGCAAGAAGAGAGCATACTTAAGAATTATTGAACCAATAACTCTCTTTTTTGATCCTCCAGATCACACTAGGTGCAAGAGGAGAGAATACTTCAAGAAGTTATCAATTTTTCCCTTCTTTTTATTGTTGTTTTTTTTTTTAAGAAATTGGCTACCTAGTTACACTTCCCCGGCAACGGCGCCAAAATTTTTGGTAAATTTAGTGTGTCCTAAATTTCTACATTAATTATCAACCAGGGATTCGTAAGCTGACGAAGTGTGGCGCACTATATGTGCAAGATAACCTATCTCTTACTTTTTGTCGTTTTTGGATTTTTATGAAATTCTAAAAGACAAGTATGGTTATGGATATTCAAGGCAATGATGTCCTTTATAATGATTTACCAACCTGAAACTGAAAAAGGAATTTGAAACATACAATGACAAAACTTGAAAGGAAATGAAAATGTGCTACTGAAATGAAAAAGGTGCTGCTAATCTAATAAATCAAAACAGTGAACTAGTGAGCATGAGAACCAAACTATTCTTGGTGCCGACTAAACACAAAAGAAACTATGCTTAAGGAAATTCAAAATTGCAACAAAATAAATCTAAACTGACACATCAATTTATCTTAGACCTCTTTCATCATTAGTCCACCTAAGGATTGGAAGTAATCATAAAAAACTTGAGAATCTATATTTAACTTGCGTAAAGTAAACTAATATCAAAACCATACATTCATAATTCAATCCCTCACCATCAGTCCAGCTGTGGCTTTCGGAGGTAACTAAAGATGTCATGCACAATTTAATATATCTAAATTTGCAGAAATGAAACTAATACCAAACTACACATTTCATAATACAATCCCTCACCATCAGTCCAGCTATGGATTTTGGAGGCAACTGAAGATGTTATGAGCAGTTCAATATATCTAAATTTGCAGAAAGAAACTAATACTAAACTACACATTTCATAATACAATCCTCACCATCAGTCCAGCTGGCTTTATAAATCAAGATGCTGATGTTCTTAATATGATTCAAATTTAAAAGAAACTAATACTAAACTACACATTTCATAATACAATTCCTCACCATCAGTCCACCTACAGTAGCTTTGAGGCAAAGCAGAAGAGTGCAAAAGAGAAATGGGTAAATTACTAAGAGCAGAGCCCAAGACCTGTGTTTATAGAGGGATATCCACAAGTGAAGGAGATATTGAAGAATGCAAATCAAGCTTCTGCCATCTTGTACAATTCAAATATCACAAAGAGCACAGCATTTGCAAGGTCATTTAATGGCTTGGAAGCAGAAATTGGAGACCTCAAGTTTGCGGTCAATGAAGTATCTATAGCAACAGCCACGGAACTTCTTCAGGAGGGTGAGCGTTGGTTCAAAAATAAAAGCATCAGTGATGAGGCATGGAGAACAATCTTACGAAATCAAGGTATGGACATAACTGTTTTTAAAAAGAGGAATTCCTGTGCATGCATTGAAAGAGGAATGGGCTACTTTATTGCTAGTTGTTCAGAAATTAATTACATGTGAAGGCCGTTTTGGGTCCATGTATATGTACCATACCAGGCTATTGATGAATTTTCTAGAAAATCAAACTCTCAATCTCCCATATTTTCTATTCAATAGCTTGAAGAAAATGGCTGTGACTGTTCAGAAACACTTAGGAGATGTAGAGTCTCATCTATATCACCACGGCCTTATAAAAATTCTGATTGAAAAGGAGTTAAATGAAAGAAAATACACATGGGAACAATTTCTAGTTAGAAATTTCTTTGAGGAACCTCAGGAAATTCCTGAAGGTAGTTCAACAAGAAGGAGTAGAAGAAAAAGAATAAGTGTTGAAACCCAAATTACTCCTACTCAGGAAATTCCCGCAGCTAGCACAGCAAGAAGAAGTAGGAGGAAAAGAAAAATTGATGAAATCCAAAATACTCCTACTAATACTATGGAAAGAACTGATAGGGAAGAGAGACTGGTAAAAAGGAAGAAGAAGGAAATCAAGGGTAAGAAGCCAATAACACCAAAAGAAAGAGAAACTATTGAGGCTGTACATAAAACTCCTTCTTCTGAAGAAGAAGATCATCAAGTGCTATCTGAAAGATTAGTTTATCTTCAAAAACAGTCATCTATACCCAAGAAGGCAGAGAAAGGAAAACAACAACAAAAGGATAGTGTACCACAGCGTGTGAGGAGAAAACGTGGTGACTTAAGGAAAATTGAGAAAACATAAATTAAGGGTCCTCATTTCATTGAGGATTTGGGTGAGGAGACATACGAGCAGGTCTGATGACCATAGTCCATCTCAGTCAGTTAGTGAACCTGGTTCATTTCATTCTCAGTCAGACATTGAACATACTCAATCCTATTCTCAGCAAGATATTGATGTAAGCCCTCCTCAGCCAGATTTTGAACATAACTCTCCTTCACGGCATTTTGGGGACAACCCAATAAAAATGACACCTGAAATAGACCCCAAGCAGCAGGAAGTATATGACTACATAGAGTCTTTGGAGAAGGCAGCTACAGGTCCAAGTACTTCATCCATCCAGCCTCATACATTGCAGGATGATTTAGTCCAATCACTAAAACAGGAAATTTTTGAGCTAGAGCTTTTAAATAAGCACATCAAAAATGAAAATGAAACATTGAAAGAACAAGGCAAGCTGGACAAGATCATCCATGATAATACTATGTTACATTTGGGAATATGGCAAAATAAAAATAAGAAATTGAAAAGGAAATGCCAGAAATTGAGCAGAGCACTTGTGAATATCAAATTTAGGTGCTTAATGAAGAAACCCAGAATGATGGCAGTACCAAAGAAGAAGAGAAGGGGGTTAGATGTGCTGGCTGAAGTATCAAGGCACATGAATTGAACAAAGAGTATCGAAATTTTGGTTGCATGAGGACATGCAACACCTTCACAGTGGGGGTATGTTGAGTCCCGAATTTGCCTCTTTTCCATACACTTTTCCATATCTTTTTCACTCACCTAAACCTCCAAAAATTGTCAATATCATGTGCGAAAGGGTATCTAACATGGTTTTTAAAGGTATATTTTTGTGTGTTTTGCTATTTGATTTAGATTTTGTTCATTCGAATTTGCGGAATCTTGCCACTTTCGCCAGTGCCAACTTTCCGCGACTATTTTGTGACTATATGCTACAGGTGTCCCTCTGATGAAAACGAGCCACATGGCGGGTCGGGGAATGACGTGGACATGGTTCGTGTCCTATTGGTTCAAGCAAACTCATCCAAAGAAGCCGCGGTCAAAGGCGTCCACATGGAAGTCAACCATGGAGTCTCATGTCGGCAGGACTCTATTCCGTGTCTCATGAAGATTCATACGGCCGTTTCTAAGCCTGCGGAGGATAAATCGACATATGTACAAGGTTCCTTAGTCGAATTCAAACATCCACCTCTCGTAGATTTACTTTCCAACACGGCCATGATCCTAGATCCGTGGACGTAGTGGTCTACGTGCTCTTCACCAGCATGAACTTTAGGAGCCAGTTATATTTCTGTTGTTATATATAATGCGTTTGCATACGCATATAGAGTTAGTGAATGTTAGCCTCTATTATCTTTTATTAGTCTGCTCTGTAGTGTGATTACGCTGCACTTGTGCCGTAACATCACCATTCTGTAATGACTGTTTTTTTTAATATAAGAAGACTCTATTTTCCAACTTAATTCGTATTTGAGGACCGTTGCCAAGGCTGGTGTAGAGGGCCCCTGCTCAGCTAAGGTTTTGTGCATTAGTGTATAATTTAATTTCGTTTCTTTAGAGATCATTGTGTCATAATCCATTCATATGTTCATACATTGCATTTGTTTCATTTCTGTTTATAAACTTCCATAATTTCCATTTCATTTTCGTCTTTCATGTTTTATGTTGTTAATCACTGATCAGTGTTCTTGTTTCAGGTTATAGATAGGCAGCCCAGGCATTTTCACAGCTTTTTGACTAATGACATGGAGGCTAACATTTCAATGCCATTATTAGTTTGCTTTTCATAGCTTTTATTTTAATTTCGGTATTGCTTTTTCATTTCGGTTCCTTATACTGCTTGATGGATAAATTTAGATATAATGGTACTCACCGCATCTTGAGTTACCTCATGCAATTGGAGTGATGGTGAGGGATTGTATTATGAAGTATGTAGTATGATGAAGTATGTAGTTTAGTATTAGTTTCTTTTACGCAAATCTAGCATAGATATATTAAAGTACTCATAGCATCTTGATTTATACGGAAACCATAATTTGGATTGATGGTGAAGAGTTGTATTATGAAATGTGTAGTTTAGTATTAGTTTCTTTAAATTTAGATATATTAAACTCCTCATAGCATCTTCAATTGCCTCCGAAAGCCACAGCTGGACTGATGGTGAGGGATTGTATTATGAAATGTGTAGTTTAGTATTAGTTTCCTTTCTGCAAAATTAGATATATTAAACTGCTCATAGCATCTTCAGTTGCCTCCGAAAGCCACAACTGGACTGATGGTGAGGGATTGTATTATGAAATGTGTAGTTTAGTATTAGTTTTCCTTCTGCAAATTTAAATATATTAAACTGCTCATAACGTCTTTAGTTGCCTCCGAAAGCCACGATTGGACTGAGATGGTGAGGGATTGAATCATGAATGTATGTTGATATTAGTTTACTTCTTATGAGATTAAATATAGGTTACTCAAGTTGTTTAACGATTACTTGAAAATCGCCATTGGACTATTGATGAGGTCGAGAAGATAAATTGATGTAATGCGATTGAATTCTTTTGTTACCAATTTTGAATTTCCTTAAGCATAGTTTTCTTTTTGTGTTTAGTCAGCAGCAAGAATAGTTTGGTTTTCATGCTCAACAGTTCACTGTTTTGATTTATTAGACTAGCAGCACCTTTTCATTTCAGCAACACATTTTCATTTCCTTTCAAGTCTTGTCATTGTAAATTTCAAATTTCTTTTTAAGTTTCAAGTTGGTAAATCATTATAGGGGATATCACTTCCTTGAACAAACATAACCATACTTGTTTTCATTTTAGAATTTCCATTTCACCTTAGAAAACCAAAAACGACAAAAATTTAAGAAATAGGTTTATTTATTCTGGATTACTAATTGAACAAAGTGTGAACAGAATATACTCAATGACCAAACACTCTCTTCATCATCAATTTGTAATAACATCCTCTTTAATTTTCCTTTTGTCATTCTTTCCAAATTCGTGGGTGTTTGAATACCGGTTTTGGATGAACTCGACCTCCCTGGATTAGCCAAGCCCAGTAGAAGCGACGACATGAGTAAATGCAGCATACCCATTCTCGACCCTTTTCTGAGAAATTATTCCATGTGGATCATAGGGCCATTTCTCTCCCAACAACAACTGCGTCCCTTCCAATATTTTTGATACTTCTTCAAAAGCTTGTCTTGTATTGACAACAAAAGGGCCTATGCTCATAGGCAACTTGTACATCAATCCTTTCTTCCTGGGCAGAAAATGAACTTGATCTACATTAAGACTTTGCCTTATAAATTCCAAAGCAAAAAGTCTCATGGGAACAAAGGTTGGGAGCCTATAGGGATCAGTACTAACTCCATACAGTCTTATCTCAGAGTAATCTTCAAAAATAAACCAATCTCCAAACTTACAATTGGGTCCTAACTGTAAGAACTCCTGGGCCTTTGGCAGAAAGCATGGAGGAAGAGTTCCATTTAGAATTTTATAAGCAGTAGTCATGAAATGGTCAGTAAATTCAAACAGCCCGGCTTCATTCTCTTCTTTCCTAACCATATCAGTCCAAAACAAAACTGACTGCTTATTTTTATTACTATCCATTATATTTAAACCAACACTCATGAACTCTTCAACATTTTGATACAAAAATAAGTAAACAACCAATGATGGAAATCTGAAGAAACCTGTTAGAGGGAAGGTGATCAATTGGGAATTTACTACTTCACAAAAAAAGATTTGATGTTCTAGCACTATCTCTGTTTCATCACCGATCGAACATCCCGCAGACTTACGTGATGAAGAAAACCCATCAGTTTCAAAATCTCCGTAATGCACGAAGAATCGGCCTATACCGAACACCGAACGCCTCCCAAACTCGAACTTTCCGGCCTAAATCTGAGTTTTCCGGACTTGGTATCAAAAGCGACATGCAACGGCTGAACCTTCATTTGAAGATCCGAAATACTAAACCAACGAATCTTCTGAGAACTCAATGGAGACTCATCTTCTGGAAAACATAATGCTTGACGCATCAATTGTGTTGATATCTGCAGGACATTTTCCCCCTGAGAATTCATGACGAAGCACTTGCCAGGGTCCATAGATGAGACTAACCATGAAATGAACTCGGGGAAGAAGTGAGTTTTCTGAACACGTTTTTGACAACACAAATCGAAATTTTGGCAGCAAGAGAACAGCCAGGGGACTTGTCAGTGTTCAGGGTTACTTGGTAATGCAATAGGGGGTGGTTGACGGACGATGCGGTATCATGAACATCTTTCTCGCTATCCAGGAGGGGACTGAGACTTGATGAACCAGAAAACGATGTTCACTTGGCCATGGCTGACAGGAATTCGAAACCAATTCGTGGGGCAACGGATAATGCAAGGTGGCGGAACGCGGTTAAAAAGGGCAAACAGTCACATATAAACCAAAACGGGACGGAAGAACCCCTTTTATAGGCTACGGGAATCCATAATAAATGCAGGAATGACGTGGAAAAACAGTTGAAAGTGGATGACAACTGCTTTCCATCTCGGCTGATGACGTCATTGCGGGGGGTCTGTGAGTAGGGCGGAAGAGTTTGATCCATACCCCTCGTAATAAATCCCATCCGTTGATCACGGCATTTCCAAGATCTGACCGGTCAACTGCGGGGGGTCGGGATTTGATAACCGACGGGCTAATTTACCCCTCGTAATAGCTTATCCGTAAGCTTCTTTTCTCTGATCATCACTTCCGCTCGGGACTTAACCTTCAAATCATACATATAGAAATAAAGAAATACATTGCATTTTTTTTATACTAAAGTATAAATAAATTCATACTGTAGCATCTTTTCGCATTTATATTATTTTTTTTTTTATCTTTTTCCCTCTTAAATTGCAAAAAATAAAATATAAAAGGATATGCAGATAATGATCTACAACATCTGGCTCCACCTGGGGATAGTGTTTTTACCACGAAACACTAAGAAACTGTAGATTAGTGCCTTCACCTCGGGCATGGAGTCACATATTGCTTGATGAAACTATACAATGATCACACCGGATATATACAATGATGAAAAAATAGCCGCTTAATGCTGAAAATAATGCTTGAGATATTGCCCGTTCACAGGCATATCCAACACTTCTCCTTCAAGATCTTCCAACATGAAAGTATTATTTCCTCTGACTTCATTGATTTTGAATGGGCCATACCACAAGGGATCAAATTTACCATGTTTCCCTTTGTCTTCCCTTCGTGTATCCCATCTCAATACTAAGTCTCCCTTCTGAAACATGACTTCTTTTGTTTTTTTATCAAATACTGCCTTCATCTTCTGCTGATAAGTGAGCAAGTTGTCCCGAACTTGATTTCTGGTTTCACTTAGTTCCATCACATTGTTCATTCTTCTGATCATGGCATTTGGTTCTACTTGAGCATCTTGAAGAAAAGAAATCACAGGTTTTACCAACTGTGTGGGGAACAATGCTTGAGTGCCATATACGAGCTGATAAGGAGACTTGCCAGTAGACCTCCTGGTGGTCATCCTTGTTGCCCACAGAGCAAAAAATAACTTTGTATCCCAATTCTTCTGGTTTTCACTGATTGTCTTCTTCAGAATTCTTACCAATGTTTTGTTGGAGGATTCTGCCAATCCATTTCCCTGTGGATGGTAAGCTGTAGAATGAGACAATATCACATTATAAGTTTGACAAAAATTAATAAACCTGAGTGAACTGAAAACCTGGGCATTATCTCTCACAATATTTACTGGACATCCAAACCTGCTAAAGATATTCTCCTCCAGAAACTTCATAACAACCAAATCATTTGCCCTCCTGGTGGGGATTGCCTCCACCCACTTTGTAAAATAATCTGTAGCAGTAAGGATCCACTTAAACTGCCCACTGGATGGTGGATTTATTTCTCCAATGAAATCCGCTCCCCATTGTCTAAAAGGTTCTTCAATAAAAACAGGGAGAAGAGGTAATGGGGCTAGCTTTTTCTTTTCTGCAAATAATTTGCATTTCTGACAGCCTTTGACTGTTTTGTAAACATCAGCAAACACAAACGACCTATAGAAACCTGATTTGAATATTTTATGAGCAGTCACCTTCTAGCTGTAATGCCCTCCACACAAGCTTTCATGATACTCTTTGATTACTTCTGAAATTTCTTCTTCTGTCAGACATAACAACAGCACACCAGCCGGATCCTTCCAATATAATTTCGCTTCAATTATAACATAAGGCTGAGCTTTAAGTTTCAAAGCCCTGTATTTAGCTCTTTTTACTGAAGGGGGACATGAAAGAAAGCATAAATAATGTACAATATCCTTATACCATTCTGAGCAGAGAAATTTATACCTAATTGCTGTCTTTGATTGATTATCACGCGTTTCTCCATCGAATTCTTCTACAGGGGCCAACAAATTGATTCCCAATGCTTGGAAGTTGGACTCTGTCAATAATTTGGCCAAGCCCAATCCTTTAACCAGCTTGGTTGGTTTTACATCCAAATCATACTCTTGAATTTTAGCAATCCATTTTCCCCTTTTACCTTCCACATCGCTTTGTACTAGCACATCTTTTACAGCTGAATTGGGAACGTACGCTAAGATCTGAGAATGAAGGATATAATTTCTGAAGGCTTTCAGTGCTTTTACCAGAGCATACACCTGTTTTTCCAATTTATTATAATTCAATTCTGCATCCCGGAGAACTTTACTAAAATATGCTACTGGCTGTTCCTTCTTTTCTTCGTTTCTCTGCAATAACACGGCTGCAATAGTTGAGGAAGAAGCAAATGAAAAGATTTGAAATGGTTTCAAATAATCTGGACTGATTAGAACAGGTGCTTCCTTTAAAGCCTCTTTAATTCTCTGAAAAGATTCCCTCGCTTCTTTGTCCCACTTCACCTCAAGGTTCTTTTTTAACATGTTTGTTATCTTTTTAACGATCTCTGCATAATTTGGGACAAACCGCCTTAGAAAATTATTTTTTCCGAGAAATTGCTGAATATCTTTCTTACTTCGCGGCAGTGGAATTGACTGAATTGCATCAACCCTCGCTGGATCAATCTTCACTCCTTCCTTAGAAACGATGTGGCCTAGTAATTTACCTTCCTCCAGGGCAAACAAAGACTTTTTAGGATTCAGTGATAATCCAAACTTTCTGCACTTCATGAAGGCTTTCTGCAAATGCTGTAAATGCTCCTCATCAGATTTCGAAAAAATTGTAACATCATCTAAATAAACCACCACAAACTCGTCTCCCACAAACGCGATATCCATCGCCCTCTGGAATGTGGCCCCTGCATTCATCAGGCCAAATGGCATCCTGGCGTACATGAATGTTCCCCAAGGCGTAGTGAATGTGGTTTTCTTCTGATCTTCCTTCTCCACAGCTACCTGGTTATACCCTGAAAACCCGTCCACCATAGACAATCTATAAGCACCGGTCACTTTCTGTAAGACAAAATCCATTTTCGGCAAAGGATAATTATCTTTCAATGAAGCCCTCTTCAAATTCCTAAAATCTACGCATAGCCTTATCTCTCTATTTTTCTTTCGGACGGGTACAAGATTGGAAACCCAATCTGAATATCTGAGTGGAACGATTATCTTGGCTTGCAGCAATTTCTTTATTTCCTTTTCAATTGGAGCCAACAGCAATGGATTAATCTGCCTAAGCTTCTCTTTATGTGACTTGACTCCATCCTTGAGTGGAATTTTGTGCTGTATGATGCTTTTATCATATGTTTTCAAATCATCATACGACCAAGCAAAAACATCTTTAAATTGTTTGAACAAATCTACATACCTTTCTTTATAGTTCTTCGGGATCCCTTTGAACAATTTGACCATTTTAGGCTCCTGTTGAGTACCCAAGTTGCAATCTTCCACCTGCTCGTCTTGGTTCATTTTCTTTTGATTCACGGCAACGTCATTAGCCCCAAACAATCTTTCGAGAGGTACTAAGCCTCTTGGCAAGACATTGTCTTTTAACTGTATAATTTCCTGACCACCAATCTTCTTTTTAAAAGTCTCACCGGCCAATTCGTCTTCCTCACTTTCCAAATCAATCTGATGATCTTCAAAATCTTCAGTCATCAACAGAAACTGCTTAATCTGTTCATCATCTTCGAAGACCTGCCAATGTTTAATATTGTTAGGAATCGAAGGTCTATGTCTCATCTCAATTTCATACCTTAATTTCAAGCTGATAGGGGGCTTGAATGTACTTGCTACAACAGCCAAAGAATCAGCCAGTCTATTCTCTTCCCTTGGAACAAACTGTAAGTTGAAGGCTTCGAAATAATTTTCGATCAGATCCCATACTTCATTCCGATATGCTCGTAACCTGGGATGTTTAGTTTGACATAAATTCTTGATCTGTATTATAATTAATTCTGAATCTCCAAACACAGTCATGGACTTAATTCCCATCTTCTTAGCTGTCTGCAAACTAATAATTAATGCCTCATATTCTGCGACATTATTAGTGGATTCGAACTCCAATTTGAAAGAAAAAGGTACCAGATTACCTTCCGGAGCAACAAAAATGAAACCAGCTCCCGTGCCTTCTTTGGAAAACGCGCCATCAAAATAACACTTCCACAACTTATCTGAATGTAGTTCCTTATGTACGATTGCTGAATTGATCTTCCCTTGAGATTCTTCAGCAAATTCTGCATCCTCATGCAGCATGAAACAAGACAGGTCGTCCTTCTCTTGGCCATAAATTGGTGAATTACTTGCATCTTTCTTGGTAGCATTTTTTTGAAATCTAGTCTCTCTATATAATCTTCTTTCTTCACCATTGAAAATGGGAATAATAGCATATGTAAAGTCCAGTTTCAAAACTCCTCCAAGCTTTGCCCCCCATGATCTAGATAATAACATACCAAACCTGGCTGGAATATCTGCCACTACAACATCCATCATAATGCTTTTGGCTGGGATTTGAGCCAATGAACAACCATATCTTTAATAAGACCCACACACTTAACCCTCTTTGAGTCAAAAGAGTAAATATCTCTGTATGGCTTGGTGATTTGTAAATTTAATTCCTTCATCACACTCAATGGCATCAGATTGTGTGATGCACCAGAATCTAGCATACAATTGTGCAAAACGAAATCATGCAAGAGAAGAGATATATAAAAAGGAGGAACAGACGAATCTACCTCTTCAACATGAGGTCCAAATGTCACCACTGGCTTTTCTTCCTGTAGATTTACTGTATCACTCACTTCGTCAGGTTGAGACAGATTGATAAATTCAGCAATCTCTTTCTTGTAACCCGGTGTTTTTATTAGTTCAAGAAGAGGTACTTGTATTTTCACTTTTTCTAACTCTTTCGACAGACTGAAAGTTTGATTTGATTTTGTCAACTTTTCAGGTTCTTCTTGATCTTTTATGGAACTTAGATTTTGATTAGAAACCGTAACCACTTTCTCCAAAATGTTAGAATCTCTAACTTTCGTCTGGGAAGTTTCAGCTTACTGCTTTCCTTTCTGTAATGGAGTCGCCATTGGAGTAGGTGCTACTTCTGATTATTTTTCTTCATTATCTTGCGTCCTTAACCTCTTTTTCGATCTCAAATCATACTTTTTATGCAACTCAGATTGCATAAAGTCTGTGAATTGTCTGCAGTAGTCATCCATCTCCTCTTGATCGAATGAGAGATCAGCTTCTTCCTCTTCCTTCACCCCTTCTTCATCGATTTCTTCTTCTGTTTCATCATCTTCCATATACACAGCAGAGATCCGAGCATCATCTTCTCTCTCGTCATCTTCATCTGCTGAACGGGACGGGGCTGCTTCTATGTACAAAGGTGCTTGCACCTGATCTTGATCTTTTCTTTCTCTTTGTAGAATTTGCAGGGGCTGTTTTTTAAATTGGGGATTAAAAACACCTCTATTTTGTCTTGCAGGCTTACTATCTATTTCCAACTTTACCAATTTATTTGAAAGATTCTTTATGACCTTAGTCATGTCTTCAATTCTCTGATCTTGAGCTGAGGCTTCTTCTTTAGCCTTTCCTTTATCTAAAACTTTACCAGCAGCAGACATATTAGCCTCAATCTCCAGAGCATCAGTTTGAATCTGTTCCAACGTAGGAGACCTTCTTTCCCTCAATGTGAAACTGAATTCTGGTTCAAAAGCATTAGCAAAAACAACCCTTGCTCCAATAGGAGGGGGTTTCATTCTAACAGGAAAACTATTATACAGTTTGTTAAATCTCTTAACAAAATCATTCATATTTTCATCGAATTTCTTCTTGATTGCATTAAATTCTGTCAAAGAATAGCCGTGGTCCCTCTTTTCGCCCCATATCTCAATAAAACGTCTTTCTAGGGCATCCCAATCATTAATGGAACCATTAGGTAATCCTTTGAACCATTTCCTTGCCTCTCCACTTAGAGACTGAACAAAGAGTCTCATAACAACATCCAAATGCTCAACGTTTAAATTCTCTGCAAAAGTACAAAACAGGGGCAAGTGCTATTCTGCGGTTATTTCATCTTCACCAGTAAATCTAGGGAGTAACTTGAGATACTCCTGAGGCATATCATGCAGTGGTTGTGGTAGATTTAATGGTGCATATATGTTCATCAAGAAAGGAGGGGCTGCAGGAACTGCCATGTTTACGCTCGGGTTAACTACTCCTTGAGCGAGGGAAAAATGAATACCAGTTGTCGGAAAAGATGAATGAGGTGAAACAACTGATATAGGAATTGGACTGTGAACGATTGCTGAAGAGCAGGTAGGTATATGGGGCTGAGTTTCTATAAAAGGAAAAGACATAAACTCCAAAGATTGCTCTTCTAACGTGGGTTCTTGAAAATGAACGGATGATGGTGATGATCCTTCTTCCGAGAAAATGAGTTTCTTGGAAGCTTTCTTGGATGAGAAAATGTGCAAACTGCTGCCAGGTGCAAGCAATGTAGTTTCAGGTGTATCTAGTATTTTTTATTTCTGGCCCTTCTTTGAAACAAGCTTCTCAGGATCAGACAGAGTAGGAACTTTTTGCTGAGAGGTATATGATCTCGTGTGAGGTTTCTTGGGAGCCAGAGCTATTTTCAACAATCACAGCGTAGTATTTTCTTCTCTCTTAACAACCAGAGGAAATGTAAAACAAAAACCCAGGGAAAATCTTCGAATCTTCGGTCCCCGGCAATGGCGCCAATTAATGTTGTTCCTTGAGAAACAATTCCTTGCTGTGTAAAGGAATCCGTGCTCAATACATTAAAGATTATGTCACAAACAAGTGTATATCTATCTTTGTTTATTAAACCTTCAAATATTAATAATATATTCTCCAAATATCAAATATTTACAAGTTCTGCAATGCCATTTTCTCTTTATGTTGAAGTGAGCGAATGGAAGACGAAGAAAGAAAAGGATTTTAAATTGACATGCTGCTTAAAACAGAATCTACCATTATAAAATCCTGAAGAAGTGAGTAACAATAAAGCTAAAATAGAGGAGCGCCCATTAAGGATGTTTAACTCTTAGATACATAGATATCAAGAGACCTGTAGCTCAAATCACTCTACTTTATTCATAGATATGGAAATGAAATGAAAACTGAGAAAACTATTCAACACAGATAGAATGATGGAATCTTGCAAAACTTTTCATTCATTCAATATTTTTAGTACAAAATTAGCCTTCAAGGTCCAAAACTCGGAACCTTCTTTCTTCTTCCAATTGTTTTTAAATACAATATGACCAAAATGGTTTCCAATAATGAAACCGATTCTAACTAACTCTAACTGCCTAACTGCTCACTGTAGTGGAGGTACATGCCTCAGAAAAGTTCTATTAAATTTACATGACTTCAATTAAAACATGATAAATTCCTAATCTAAGTGAGATGATGCTCCTGAAATAGTGGCTATCTCAATGACTATTTGTGGCTGAGTGGTTGGAGTTGTCTTTTCTGTGTCCATAGAAAATCTTTTGCATTCTTTCCAGAGCTTATCCTGAGTCGTCAAAGCGTTCTTATAACGATGATATTCCAGTGTAAATGCAACAACCTGACTATGAGTAAGATTACCTGTGAATAATGTCTTCACCATCCATAGCAGAAGGAAATGCCTTTGTAAGAAATTAAATATTGTTTCTCCCTTTAAAACCTGTGTCTTCTCATGCCTGCCATCTGCTCTGATTTTTGCAAATATCAACTGATCTTCATAGAATTTCCAGGACATAATCTCCCCTCTCTCCGTCCAGCATGAGGGCAAACCTGCTCTCGTCAACTTGTCAAATGATATATCAAATTTTTTAATTATCTCTTTAATTCCCTGTAACCGCTTCTTTGTGGCCTTTCGAAGGTCGTTTTTTATTATCATTTTATTTACCTCTTCAGCATAGAAGTACCTATCCTGTATCCCCATATCTCCTAACTCTTCATCTGTCTTGGCATTAATAAAGTTTATGAATTTTCTGGCCCAATTCGCTCTTTTAATATCGGCCTGCTTCTCAGATAATAGCTCCTTTTCATGCTCTGAAACAATGCTTTTCTCTCTGGCAATTATATTCATGGAATCCCATTTTGACTTCATTTCTGAAATAATCTCATTCCAAATGATATCCTTAGCTTTAATAAGAGAAATATTTCCCTTTAATTTCTCCTTGAGCTCTTTGATTTCATCCTCAGCTTTCTGTAGCTTCTGCTTGTTCTCATGTGCTTTTTCTTCCCATCCCTGCATCATCTTGGTAACTGTGGCCAATTCTGACTGGGCTTGTTTACAATCTCTTTCCGCCATCTTTAATTCTATGTTTAGCTGAATAACCTGGGCTTGAGGGTCAGCTTCACCTGCAGAAAAATCAAAAGTACAAGTATGGTTCTCGATTTGATTCTGTAAGGTTATAGCAGTCTGCTTTACCTTAGTGAGTTCTTCGTCCTTCTTCATCAACTGCTGTCGCAATTCCTCTTTCTCCTTTTCAACCTCAGCTACTTCGGCCACCAATGAGTGCTCTGTAGCTGGTAATTTCAACTTTTTCCTTAATGAAAATATTTCCGCTTCTGCACTTTTCATAAGTTTTTGAATTGCGGTTTTATCATTTGGATCCACACTGATTTTCATAATGATCTTCTTCAGCTCTTCATTTTGAGTAGTTAATGCCCTTGCATTAGCTTTCTCCATTTTTCATTGTTTGATGACCTTTGCAAGCATGTTTTCAGTCTTGACTGCTGTAGCATTGGTCTTGCTCAAATCATTTACAATCAGCTGACCGGTCTGCATGTGAAGATTCATTTTGTCCCACAAGGGGATATTTTTAACATCCATGACTATGTTTAAATCCTTAAAGTTTCCCGAAGGTCCAAGGGACATTCCTGTCGGATGTGACACAGCCATCTTAAACTGATCTTTCTCCAAATCCATCACAGTCAATAATTTGGTTTGGTCAGCAGGTATATGATGCTCTGCTTGTGCTTCTATATTGGCTTTTATCCTCTGGTTCCTTTCCTCAATCTGTGTGAACACTTGCTTCATTGAAGGAGATTTTTCCAAATGAAGTTCCTACCTACTAGGAGATGAGGGGCAATCTTGTTCTTCATTGACCTGGAGAGTAAAACCAGGTGAATTGGAAGAATGGTCCTCTGCTAGTTTGGTCCTTTTTTCCTCTCGGGGCTCCTCATCATCGATTTCAATAACATCCTCTCTACCTCTTTTGCTCATTCTTTCCAAAATTGCAGGTGTTTGAATACTGGTCTTTGATGAACCTGACCCTCCTGGATTAGCCATTTTCTCTAAATCAGGTTTACTTACATGAGAAAATGCAGCATACCCATTCTCAACCCTTTTCTGAGAAATTATTCCATGTGGGTCATAGGGCCATTTCTCTCCCAACAACAACTGCGTCCCTTCCAATATTTTTGATACTTCTTCAAAAGCTTGTCTTGTGTTGACAACAAAAGGGCCTACACTCATAGGCAACTTGTACATCAATCCTTTCTTCATGGGCAGAAAATGAAGTGGATCTACATTAAGACTTTGCCTTATAAATTCCAGTGCAAAAAGTCTTATGGGAACAAAGGTTGGGAGCCTATAGGGCTCAATACTAACTCCATACAACCTTATCTCAGAGTAATCTTCAAAAACAAACCAGTCTCCAAATTTACAATTGGGTCCTAACTGTAGGAACTCCTGGGCCTTTGGCAGAAAGCATGGAGGAAGAGTTCCATTCAGAATTTTATAAGCAGTAGACATGAAATTGTCAACAAATTCAAACAGCCCGGCTTCGTTCTCCTCTTTTCTAACCATATTGGTCCAGAATAAAACTGACTGCTTATTTTTATTACTATCCATTATATTTAAACCCACACTCATGAACTCTTCAACATTTTGATATAAAAATAAGTAAACTACCAATGATGGAAATCTGAAAAAACATGTTAGAGGGAAGGCGATCAATTGGGAATTTACTACTTCCTGCCAAAAAGACGGGATGTCTAGCACCACCCCTGGTTTCATCATCAGAGTGAACATCCCCAAGACTGCTTTATCAATTTCGTGATCATCGTCTCTTCCCAAATTCTCTGTAATGCAGCTAACAACTGGCCTATACTGAACACTGAACGCCTCCAAACTGAACTTTCCTGCTTCAAATTGAGTTTTCTCTGGACTTGGTATCAAAAACGACATGCAACGATTAAACTCTTCATTTGAAAGATCCTCGAAATACTGAACCAACGAGTCTTCGGAGAACTGCAATGGAGACTCATCTTCTGAAAAACATAATGCTTGACGCATTAATTGTGTTGAAACCTGCAGGATATTTTCCCCCTGAGAATTCATAACGAAACACTTGCCAGGGTACATAGACGAAACTAACCAAGAAATGAACTCGGGGAAAAAGTGAGTTTTCGGAACACAAGCGGACAACACACCCGAACTTTTCATAGCAGAGAACACAGGGGACTTGTCAGTGTTCAGGGTTACTTGGTAATGCAATAGGGGGTGGTTGACGGATGACGTGGTATCATGAACATCCTTCTCGCTATCCAGGATGGGACTAATACTTGATGAACCAGACAACGATGTTCGCTTGGCCATGACTGACAGGAATTCGGAAGCAATTCGCGGGGCAACGGATAATGCAAAGGTGGCGGGACGCGGTTAAAAAGGGCAAACAGTCACATATAAACCAAAACGGGACGGAAGAACCCCTTTTATAGGCTACAGGAATCCATAATAAATACAGGAATGACGTGGAAAAACAGTTGAAAGTGGATGACAGCTGTTTTCCATCTCAGCTGATGACGTCATTGCGGGGGGTCTGTGAGTACGGCAGAAGAGTTTGATCCATACCCCCGTAATAAATCCCAGCCGTTGATCACGACATTTCCAAGATTTGACTGGTCAACTGCGGGGGGTCGGGATTTGATAACCGACGGGATAATTCACCCCCCGCAATAGCTTATCCAAAAGCTTCTTCTCTGTGATCATCACTTCTGCTCGGGAAGCTGCTCGGGACTTAACTTCAAATCATACATATCGAAAAAATAAAGAAATACATTGCATTTTTTTTTATACTAAAGTATAAATAACTTCATACTGTAGCATATTTTCGCATTTATATTATTATTTTTTTTATTTTTTTCTCTTTTAAATTGCGAAAAATAAAATATAAAAGGATATGCAGATAATGATCTACAACAGAGGTCATGAAACCAAGAAAAATTCCCTTAAAAACCCTAGATGGACAATGGAGGAGTTTAGGCAAAATACAAATAGAGGGATGAGGCCAAAGGTGGTGAAACATAGTGATAATTAGTGGCATGAGCCCATGATGGGTCTTCTGGGATGGGTGAGCTGAGCTTGGCATGACGGAATCATGAAATAGTGAAAATTTATCCTAAGGATAATGAAGGCCGTGAGATTTCTAGAACTCACAATGTTCATGAAATTTGTTTCTAGAAATCTAGAACTGATACTTAGTCATCTTTAGATAGTGAAAATTATGGATGACTAACAGTGGATCCACTTGGGGAGGGCAGCTCCTTTTCAGGAGGTGTCCATAACTTTCAGATCTCTTGGTTTATGAAGACTAGTGCCTCATTCATTGGGCAGATTTTTACCTCTTTAACTTGTTGATGCTTGCTTGAAGCTGTGATCTTTAGTAATCTGAAAAAACATGATTAACATCAACATCATCTCTACCTACCCAACCTACTTGCCTAACATTTTTTCTTCCTTGGGTGCATTTTAATTGGCAAAACCCTTGACATTTTTCTTTTTGAAAACAAAAATCAAACTATTTAACTGTACCCTTATCTCTTCCAAGAGTTCAGATTAGGCTGATGAACTCTTTTTATTTTCTACCTAATCTACTCATTTGTCAAGATTAAGCTATTTGAAAAACTTTATTCTCTATCCTACTAACATGAAATTGAAAACATGGTTTAAATCAGGATTAGGCAATCTGACTTACCATGGGTTGTGGCATTAGAACAAGTTGCACACAAACATTATTTTTGTATAAACAAAAATTAGGAAACATAAGGGTTGTGATCAATCATTTGTTAAACATTCCTATATTTCTCTTTGGTTCAATTTTATGCATGTGGAACCAGCATTCTTCATCCTTAATCTACTTCTTTTGACGAGTCAAGTTTGAATGATTTTGGCAAGCATATTTCTCACTAACTTATCAACAATAAATTGAAAACATGTTCAGCCATGATTAGGCTAGATGACTGAACAAGACTTCTTTATGAACAAGTAGTGGCATTTAGGCTTGCACACTTTTAGTAAGACTATTTTATGGGTATGGGGTTGTACCTCTTCTTTTCATCTGCCCTCTTTTTCATTTTTCTTTGTTTTTTACTTTTTCACTCTTCTTGGTCAAAACAATCTAAAACTAAAGGTAGAAAGATGCTCATAGTGTTGACCCTAATCTAACCTATACATGATATACATTTAGCTGGTGAACTCTCTTTTCCAATACATCCAATCAAGAAGATGATTCCATGAGAGATCTTGGTTTAGCTCTTTGAGGGTGCTGACAAAATTAAAAAGCCACTCCCCCCTCACTTGTGTTTGAACAGTAGTGTCTAAAATGTTCTTGAAATTCTGCATCAAACTGCCCTTGACATGTTTTACTCCCTCTCCAAGTGCCTCTAACAAATCAGCAAAGGGATCTTGAAACAATACTTGGCTTAGAGGATTTGGGAGATATGCTTGATCCAGGACTGCTTCTTCCTTCACTTGGCTGAGCTTAGGACTCCTTTGGGAAAGAAACTCATCCTCTTCCTCATGATCATCTGAACTGGTAGACTCATCATAGATTGCAATGTTGTCTTCAAGAAGTCCTGGTATACTCTGATTTAGTGGATTGAATTCTATGTGAAGACCATCATGTTGATGAGCAGGAGCACTCTTAGGTAATAAATCTTCTTGAGAAAGAGGTGCAGCAACTCTTATGTGATTGTAAATTTCCAAGCCTTCATCTACAATTTGAATTTCAATGGGACTTGGTGGCTGCAAATCTGAAGCTGAAGAAGATTCGTGTCCCAAATGATTTCATCAACCATTTCAGGAAAAGGTTTTTCACTTACAACTTGCTCAAGAAGTTATTTTTCTTTTCCAATTTCAACATCAAAACTAAAACACTAATGATTCCCAATCACATGAAAGTTATTGCTGATGGGCTGATATGAAGTGGAACAAAGGATTAGAGATCCTTTACTTAATTCTGAACTTTCAAGGCTTCCCTCATCAGTGGCATATATGGCATGAATTGGATTACTACTTTTTTGAAGTTGATGAAAATGATCTTCTTCCCACAAACCAATTACTAATTGCTCTGCAAAGTTAGTTTCTGTTTGGAGGATATCATCATCAGATTGATCAAACTTTGGAAATTCATCAAAATAAGTAGTGTCACCAATCAAACATATTGGATTATCAATTTTTTCTTCTTCGAATTGATATATAAGTTCACTTTCTGATTTATGGTAGATGGGATTAGTAGTAGAAGGACCATAAATGTTTTGTTCACATGAAGGTTTAGAGGAGGGCTGCATGTTTATAATCTGATTGATTTCATCTTCAGTTAAAAGAGGAGGAATTTTTCTCTTTTTTTGGATAGAAGCACAACAGTTCTCTTTCTCTTGTGAAGGCTGATTTTGAGGCTAAATGTTTTCTTGAGCCTCACCTAGAAGAGATGGTGAATCATCACATGTGCCTTCAGAGAGATCCTGTGGGTTTTCTTCTATTTCTTGATTGGGTTCTTCCTCAACTAACTCCTCTAGGCTATCATGATATCTATCTTGAGAATGAAATTGGTGAATGGATGTTAAGAGGTCTTCAGGATGCAAATTTTCCAAATCTTCATCACTATCTAAAAGGTACTGTATGATATCATAAGATTGATCACAACAATTTTCAGCCAATGATAAAGATGGGGAATTTTGTTTATAATGCTCATAAAATTCCTTGTGTATATCCATTAAGGAAAACAAGCTACCAGGTCTTAGACTCTCATACCATTCCCTTGCCTTCCCTTCTAATGTTAGCATGAAAATCTTCATAAGGCAGTCCTCATGCCATTCAGCTTTTAACCTCCATACATGGATATGAAACTTGGTGAGGTGTAACAAAGGGTCATCAGACTTTTCATCTTGAAACCTAGGCAGGTTTTTGTCCCAATCTATCTGAGGCAATCTGTGTGGGAATCCAGGGATATGATCTCTATTCATTGGAGCATATCTCCTTTGTATCCTTGGATCCATGTTTGTAAATCAGAAAGGGTCACTGAATCTTTTCAACCAGTCTTATAGTTCTCTACCAGTGGAGTCTTAAGGTCTATTTGAGATTTTTGGAGTCGATAGGTGGAAGGTTTCAACTTTTCTATCCACCATCAGCATGATTTGGATTGCTTAATGCATTCCCAGGGGAGTTTATGAGAACTAGTGGGCTCAACAGGGCTACTGAAAACTAGTGGAGTTGCCAGGTGGATGACGTTTACTGATTTAAGGATGTTCTTGTTGTCCACCATCAACAACTAAATACCAATCTAAGGATGTTCGTGAGTTTTGTGAGATTTAAGGAATACTTAGTTTGTCACTAACTCAGAAGGTTCCACCGTGATCGCCATTATGTTATAGTGGCGATGAGGTGGCAGATAAACCACCATATAGTATCATTCAAGGCTTCTAAATCTTTTAAGGAATGTTTAAGCATGTACTATACTCATAGGTCCCACCGTGATCGCCATTATGTTAGTGGCGATGAGGTGGCACATTCACTGGATTTTCTAAGTCAAACTAAGGGTCTAAATAGTCTTAAGAAGTATTCAGGAAACTATGTACTCATAAGTCCCACCGTGATCGCCATTATGTTGGTGTGAGCGGTGGGATAAATCCACAAGAGAGTACTCTTAAGGGTTTTTTGAAAGGTTTAGGGAAGTCTAAGTTTGTTTATCACTCAGAGTCCCACTGTAATCACTATTATGTTGGTGTTAGCGGTGGGATAAATCCATAAGATAGTACTCTTAAGGGTTTTTTTGAAAGGTTTAGGGAAGTCTAAGTTTGTTTATCACTCAAGGTCCCACCGTGATTGCCATTATGTTAGCTCCCCGTAATTTTCTATATTGGTTGACACACAAATGGACAGGGGTAACATCAAACCAAGCTTTAGAATCCAAGGACCTAGCCTTCCTGGATTCAAAGAGGGATCTCTCTTTTAGGTGCAAAGATGTGAACTTGTTTGCTGATTAGGGGTGATTTTAGGCTAGTTATGAAATATTGGGTTTGATGATTGTTTTTGGTTGGGTATGATGCTTAGAAAGACTAGATAGAAACAAGGAAAACTTCAAGTCATTGGGCAATGGAGTCTAACAAGGTCACGATAGGTTCATCAATGGATTAGGGAGTATTTGCAGGGCAATTTTAACTTGGTTGGTGGATCTTTGAGGTTGTGAAGGATCATGAGATGGAAATTAAGCTTGAGAACAAAAAGCTAATAAAGGGCATACCATAATCGTTTATATACTTTTTTAAACTAAGGGAGTTAGAAGAATCATAAGCATAGAAAGAGAATCAAAGGCATAAGAAAAACCTAATCCATTTGATTTCATACTGAAAGCAGATAATCATCCAAGACAAACATTCAAATGAAATACAGAAAGGCAAGAAATTTATTTAACTTTCAGTGATTTCATCATCAAGAGTAGAAAACATTTAAGATGCACAAATAACTATAACCATAGAAGGAGAGAAAACCCTAAACATCTAATATTACAGCTATGAAGGTCCTTTGAAACAACCAGCTAAGTAAATGCAAAGAGCATGATCGAAACAAACTTCTTTGGTAAACCTAGGTAATGATGCTTTAAAGAGATGACTCCAAGAACAAAGTTGTTAGTGGCAAAAAATATGCAGGGCTAGCCATGAATCATGCTTGATACCAACTGATCTAAGCCATTCAAGAAATAGACAAGCTCAGTAAATCCTTAGAGAGCAAGATGGGTTCTCTAATCATATCCTAGCAAAAGAAAACATTAAGGCAGTGAAGAACAAACAGATCTAAGGTGCCATTAGCAAACATGTCTTAGTCTAAATTATTTGTCCTAATACAACATAGAAAGATGGAAACATAATGAAAAACTAGAAAACATGAACAAAAGAGAAACACATCACCATCAACCAAGCTAATGGATCCTCCAAACAATCCTCCTCTATCAACAAACAAATCAGGGCATGCATGAGCTCCAAGACATCAATTTGTTTTCAAAACTCCAAGAGAATATGTATTGCTTCAGAATAAGTCATCAAAATCCCACCAAATATACAAGAGCCTCATGCTCTATTTATGGAGAAAATGAGGAGGTGGAAACCCTAGGAGGCTTCCAGAAACCCTAATTCAGTCATAAATGTCATAAATGTGCTTAATGACCATGCAAGGCCCAAGGCACATAAGAGATAAGATAATAAATGAAAAGCATAAAAACATAAATCCCCAATAAAATCAAGAGTGATTTGTCCAAGAAAATATTTAAAAACCATTTTTTCATTAATCAGTGTCTTTTGTTGACCTTTTGGCAAAAGACTGTCTCTGTGTGTAGCACCCTTTCAACAGAAAATAGGGTCTGTTGTAGCTGCTTTTTGGACCCCTTCCCAGCATCGGTTTTGGCCCCATGATGGCTTGTTTGAAAGCTTGATGAGTCTAATTTCAAAAAATACTTGATTTGTGCTGAATTGATTCCATTTACCTGCTCAATAATTAAATCTCCCAACAATTCTCAGTGCACAGCACTTGGTCTGAAAAGGAGGCAGAAAGGTCAAATTTGAGGTGTTTTTTGACCTTTTGAGGGGGAAAAAATGCTCCAAGTGATCTGAAATTTTGTGGGTAGACTGTTGGTGATGTAAAAAATCCAAAAATGTAAACTTTGAGAGCTTAGGATGCACCAATTTTGTGCGTAGCGCCTAGGGTGTTGCGCTCCTAGGGGTTAAAATTTGGAAAATACAAAATTTTGTCCAAATTAGCTCAAATTTGGTGGAGAAGGTCTTCAATGGTTTTTAGAAGCCTATGAAAAATATTGAGCCATGTCTCTGAGTTTTTATTGGTCTTTACCTTCTTTGAGTGCTCGAAATTCAATGCCTCCTTATTGATTTTTCACTATCACTTTGTTCTTCTTTTTCTTCACTACCCTCTTACTTAGCATGAAAACCACTCTCTCTTTTGTCTTCACCATATTCTTGTATCTTATCTTGCTACCTTTAGTGTTGTTGCCTTGGTTTTGAATTTTATCATCAGCCTCTGTATCTATTTCACTTTGGCCTTGTCCTTCATTGATGTCTTCTTCTTTGTCATTGCCTGCCTCTCCAAAATCAGTTTCAGCCTCATCATCTGCTTTTTCTTGTGCTTGATCTTTCATCTCCTCAACATATTTCTTGGTTGCTTTACCTTTATCACCTTTAGTCACTTTTTCACTGTTTTTTACTTATCATTGTGCTCACTAAAATGTTTATGTACCTTGTTTGTCTTGGTTGTAGTGCACTCTCTTGCTGACTGTCACCCTTATTACTTTCTCCATTGTCCTCTGTGTTTTCACCTTGCTCACTATCAACACTTTCTTTGTTTTCAAAACTGTCATATTCATTTTCCTCCTCTATGTTATCATCATTTTCTTCATGTATATATGTACTTTCCTCCCTTTTTTCTTTACTCTCTTCACCATCTTTTGTCCATCATTGTTTTTTTCATCATCTCTTCCTTTAACTTTTTCTTTGACTTACTTATTCTTCTTTAGACATGGTGGTTGGCCTAGGGTAAAAGGATTTTCAACTTGGTGAGGGCCTTCAGATTTAGGGATGGAATTTTAGTGATGTGAGGGAAAACTTGGGCAAATGGGGGCAAGGTGGAGCAATCAAGGAGTGATCCAGAGTTTAGAAACAAGTTTGTTGTCACTGAATGTCTTTACAACCTATGACAAACTCTCAAGCTTGCAAACCCTAACTTGGGAGGTCAATATTTGATTTTTGTGCAGCTTAGGGTTTGGTCACCTTAGGTCAAGCAATGTCTTCTTAGATTATGAAAAGAATATTTGGAGAGTGAGAAAAAGGAGTTACTAGCCTTATTTGACTGTTTGTAGAAGAGTTGGAGGCAAAAACTCAAAATTTTGACATTTTTTGAGAAAATTAGGCCAAAGATTGGCTGTGTGTAGTGCCTAGCTCCAGGTGCGTACCGCAGTGTTATTTAACACTGCACCTACCTCCTCTGTGCGCAGCGCCGGGCTCCAGGTGCGTAGCGCCTCTGCCAATGCGTGGCGCCCATTTGCAGAGGGCATTTGGAGGCCTTCCCGGTGTCAGAATGAGCTCCGTGATAGCTCGTTGGAAATCTTGTGGAGTATACTTTCCAAAAATTCTTTTTTTTCATTTTGTGTCCATTTTCTTATTCAAAAACTTATTCCCCCAACACTGGTCAAAAAGTGTTGAATGATGGTGCAGAAATGCAGAGTGTTGATGCAGAAATGTAGAGTGCTGGTGAAGACCACTTTTGGATGCCTTCCTCAATTTAAAATTGATCTCGTGATAGCTCATTGGAAATATCTTTAAGTCTAGTTGTATTTTTTTTCATCAAGCAAGTCATTTGGACACTCCAGCTATGAGAAAACTTGATTTTCCCAAGGTCACTCCAGCAGTGCAGAATTTCTCCCGTGACACCTGTTTTTTTTATATTTCTCCAAAAATGTGAAACCTGTGTAAAAAATGAAGGATTTTTTTCTTCTTGGCCCTATGATGGAAAAAAACCTCTCTCACGTTTTCCAAATTCATCTCTGTTTGGTCAGAAACATAGTTTGAATAAAAACTGGCCCTAGGTGTGGCAAATGACTTGGTCCTTGGATTGAATTCTTGGAAAATGATGGAGGCATGATGTTTATGAGCTGGTATGGACTTATGCTTGCTTACATGATCTATAAAAATAATACTTTTCTCTTGTGCCTCCTTTTCATATCAAAACCTAGCTTAGTTGGAAGAGGAAATTAGGGTTTGGTGTGAGGATTTAGAACTGCCTTGCAGAGGGAGGGGAATGAAGGGGTTAAGGGTTGTATAAATTCTTGGGGAAATTTTGGGGGATAGGGATATATGTTAGGGAGTAGGGGAAAGTGGAATTTCAGGAATTGAGTGAGGGGAAGGGGTCCAAAATTTCAAAACACAGGCCTAGTCTTAGAAAGTGTCAATTTGTGACAATAAACTAGGTTTTGTAGAAAAATGATGATTCTGAGGGATAGGAGTGATGGGAAGTGTTTATGGAGGTATTTTACAGATAGGAGGAGGTGTAATAGCATCAAGATATAATCCTTGTTGATGATTTAATCATGGAGGTCATGAAACCAAGAAAAATATCCTTAAAACCCTTAGATAGACAATGGAGGAGTTTAGGCAAAACAAAAACAGAGGGTTGAGGAGAAAGGTGGTGAAATATAGTGATAATGAGTGGCATGAGCCAATTATAGGTCTTAGAGGATGGGTGAGCTGACCTTGGCATGAAAGAATGATGAAATAGTGAAAATTTATCCTAAGGATAATGAAGGCCGTGAGATTTCTAGAACTCACAATGTTCATGAAATTTGTTTCTAGAAATCTAGAACCGATACTTAGTCATCTTTAGATAGTGAAAATTATGGATGAATAATAGTATATATGCCTAAATATACGATAATGCAGTTAATGTGGTGAAGCAACAATTCTTCTTAGCGATTCTTTGATAAGTATAAGGCTCCTATGCTCAGATTTGTTATTTAAATATGTAGATTACATATTTGTGACATGTTTGATGAAATTCCTGTCATGTCTAGTGATCTGAATATGGGCAGACTAGTTTTTCTATGCTATCTCCCTCATAAATATAAAATAAATGTGTTTACGATCGTCTCAAATTAGCCATTTATGTGAGGGTTTATGTGTTAATTTTAAGTGTATTTTATGAGAAATTCATTAAGTAAATTAGATGTTAAAAATACATGTACAAAAAGTGAATTGCAAATAAATAAACACATTACACAAGAGTTGATTATAGAGTTCACCCCTCTTGGGCTACATCTCCATGGACCTGATTCAACTAGCTAGGCCCTCTTTGGATTAATGGTCAATTATCTAATTACATGCACCTACACTACTCCAATGGATTTTCAACTTGAAACCTCAAAATAGACTCTTTTGGATCTGAAAATGGTCCAAGTGGACTAGGCATGCCCTCCTCTCCTGGTGGCCCTAGGCTTATTTAATATTCAAAGTGGAAAAATCACTTACAGAAGTGCTCCTTTGCCTCTTCAACCTACACCATCATGCTCAAAGCATCCAAACAATCTAGGATTGACTCTTATTGAGCCTAATTTGGTTGAAATATGCCAAAGTTATGGCTTCTTCAGTTTTCCCTAGGAAAACTCCTCCAAATCTGGAGAAACTCCAGTTAAGTCCGACAAAAATGGAGCTAGCGCCGAAAATAACGGACCCGCCAACTTCTCCTCCAAGTTAACTCCGGATTGATTAATGTTAAGTGGGGGTTAAGTGTGGTTAAGCGCTAATTAATTCCCACTTAGTGCTAACCATGTGCTCTTATCATAATCCAAATTATCAAAGGATTAGTGCATTAAAACTAGTTTATGGTTAATAAAGTGGGTTTTAAAACTTTAAACTCCACCAATTGCAAATGGGCCTCCAACTTTCATCGTGCGTGTGGTCCCATGCGAGGGGGATGGCCGCCATTAACCCCTCCATATAACACATTGAACTTTAAATAAATTTCATGTCCATTATATGTTAAGATCCGACCATGTAGCCTAGTTGGTGTTGTGTGTGCGTAGTGTGGGGGAGGTCACGGGGTCGAGCCTGACCTCCGCCCAACCACCAGTAAAAATTTTTCTCGGCATATATAATGAATTCGACCTTAGAGATTAACCAAATTTTCGGCCTTTGGGAGGGGCATATGGCGTCCTTCGAGCTAGCCACATGTCAACACCCCATTGGCTCTCCACAAACCAACCAGAAAATTCCACGTGCCCAGAAATTTGGGCCAATCACCATTTGAAAAGTATCAACACCTCATTGGCCGGAGGAAAGCCTAAAATTTTACCTTTGACCATATTCGACCTTTTTTTTTTTAAAATTAGCCTATTTGGTTAAGCAGACAACAGGCTTTAACTTTCACATATGCAGTCAGTTTTTGATGAAATGAAGTGCACCAGATTCCTAGCAACAAGACCTATTCGGTCGTTCTAGTTTGGAGTGATTCTAAGGATTTGAATTTTTTAGCAAATTTTTGCCCCCAATTCAGTTTTTGATCACTCCTTCCCACTGACAGGCTTTTGGACCCACAAAATTTGGTTATTTGATGAGAGTTGAATGCTATTCACTTTCCCAAGTTCTATCAAATTGATTCTACTTGGAAAAATATACATGACAACCATTTGGGTTCACTGACATGCCTTGCCTTGCAAATGGCTTGGCACTTCAACCAATGTCCTCCTTTTGTTGCTGACCCAATCCAACACTTGCTGGCTACTTGCTGAATGATAAAACACCTTGTTGTATCAAAGTGATCCCTCAATGCTTGGAAAGCTGAATGATGGCCTTCCCACTGAGAATCTTGTTCCTCCTTTGCACACACATGCATTCGATGCAAGCTTCTCCTTGGAAACCAATTTTCCAGGTTAAGGCCATCTGAGTGAACTACAACAATGAGTTCTAATATTAGTAATCACAAGAAAAGAAAGGACCATTCTTTTTACCTCCACGGTTCCAAATTCCACATCTGGAAGAATTCATTCACCATCTCTTTCACTTCTTGGCGTCAACACATCAAATGGTCTACAATGGTTGTTGTTTTGGCTGCAAACTCTTTGACATCTTGTCCACTTTCCAATTTTTTATTCCATCATCCTCCAGTATTGTCCTCCTACTCATGCCATGATTTGAGAATGAAAGCTAATCATGAGCCTCTCACTCAAGATTGGACCTTCCAAAGTCCTGAGACATCTTCTCACAAGCACAACCATTAACTTGAAAAAAAAATCATGCAAGAAACACAACTTAACGACCTCTTTCTTTTTCTCCTTCAAAGAAAAAAATGTCACGTCATGTGAACATCGCCATGTACTCTTACATCTTGGTATAAAAATCATCGACCAAACACAAGTCGACAAAACATGCATCTTCAAACAATTGACTCTCAAGTCAACAAACATACATTATAAACAAAGCAATCAACCAACACAAGTTAATCACTCATGCATGTTCAAGAACAATGAAACTATCAACAATACTGTTGTTCACACACGCGAACTCTCATGCATGTATACAATTCTCAACTCTCTCACAAGTACCATCACAAGTACAAGAATCCCATTGGTATGTACAAGTACTTAAAGTGCTGAAATGGCTAAATTTCATTGCAACAAAGTGAATCAACATAACTCGACTTCTCCAAAATCTTACTTCATGCAATATGTAGCATACTTTTCAAGAGAAAATAAATGCATTCAATATAAATGCACCAATCATCAAAAGAAATGCAAGACCTTATTTGGTTAAGAAATATAACCATCTCTTTCCAAACCATTTCAATGACGCTTCTTTCAACCGCACTTCATCTTGTGAATCATCCTGACCCACATCAATTATGGAATCTTATTTTCCATTCTTGTAAAAATCTCTCTCCACCTTCTTCAAATGTCGTGGATGACTTGTTGGATACAAAGTCCAACACTTTTCTACAAGATGACCCTACTTATGGCAATGAGTGAAAAGTAATTGTATCTTCTTTTCAACATGGTTTTCCTTATCCAATGGACCTTTGGTTTTATGTCTCCTTTTCTCTGAAAGTTTCATTTGTATGGTTATATTATTCCAACATCTCGAAACAATATGATTATTCAAACCACAAAAGGAACATGTAAAATTTCTCCAAATCTTATGTGAATATTTACCATGTTTATCATAATAAAAAACAACTTGATTAAAGGCATATTTATACCTTGAACATTCAGCTTTGTTGCCTTCTTGAGGAGGTGAATTTGATGAGGTAGTGGCTCTCTTTGAAATACCAACAATGGCTTCAATGACTTTAGAGCTTTCAACACCCTCTTGTTTTCCATTTCTATTAGTTGCATGCTTATGAACATCTTCTTACAAAGTGGGTGTAAAAATTTTGCATTCCTCATGAAAACAAACTTCACAAGCTTGAGGTAATGAACATGTAATGAAAGTCCTTCTTGGAACACATTCAAGTGCTTCCTTTCCTTTATAGCATTCTCCATCATGTTGTCCATAACCAAGACCAAAATACCTAGGTCTTTCCTCAACAACAATTGGCTCAACTATGTCTTATGCATGTTTTCCCAATCCTTTACCTTCATAGCCCATCTTCATCAATAATTTGGACCCTATTTCTCTAGTGTGTCTTTCAAAATCACCTACACATTCATTTTGAGAAGAAATAGAAGATAAACTTGAATTGCACACATATTTTTCATACACATACTTGGCTAGGGTTTCCTTAGCATCGTGGAGTTGAATCTTCATCTCATGCATCTTTGCTAGGTTTTCATTTGCAATATGGAGCTGAGTATCCATCTCATGCATCTTTTCAAGAAGATATTGCTTCTCCTCCTTCATGGAAATCAACTGCTTTTGAAGTATAGTGTTATCCTTCCTATCTTCAACCAACTCTTGCACCATATCTCTCATGATGTAGAGCTTCTGCAACATCTCTTTATCAAAGAGTCTTGAAAAGGAATATTGATTAGAAACAGAGCTTGATGAAGCTGCCATCACACATGTAATGCATAAAAATCTTCTTTGTTGTGATTTGAGAGCCGAGTCCTCAATCTTGGCCTTCTCTTCACACACATAAAATTTCACACAATTAAATTATCCTTGCACAATGCAAAATCAATAGCTAATTCTCTAGATAACCTTGGAAAACCATCTTAGGGCTAAAATGAGCTAAATTGTGGTCTGATACCAAATTTATCTGAATATGGGCAAATTATTTTTGTTGTGCTAGCTCCCTCATCAGTATAAACTAAATGTGTTTAGGATCATCTCAAATTAGCCAGTTATGTGAGGTTTTATGTGTCAAGTATTAGTGTCTTTTATGGGCAGTTCATTAAGTAAATTAGTTGTTAAAAGCACATTTACAACAAGTAAATTACAGATAAATAAAACACAACAAACACATTACACGATAGTTGATAACGGAGTTCACCCCTCCTAGGCTACATCTCCATGGACCTGCTTCAACTAGGAAGACCCAAAACACCTCAAAATAGATTCTTCTAGCTTTGAAAATGGTTTTCAAGTGGACTAGGCATGGCCTCCTCTCCTAGTGGCCCTAGGCTTCTTTAATATTCAAATTGAAAAAATCACTTACAAAAGTGATCCTCTGCCTCTGCAAACTACACCATCATGCTCAGAGCATCTAAATCATCTAGGTTTGACTCTTTCTGAGCCTAATTTGGTCGAAATATGCCAAAGTTATGGCTTCTTTAGTTTTCCCTAGGAAAACTCCTCCAAATATGGAGAAACTCCAGTTAAAACCGACAAAAATGGAGTTGGCGCCAAAAATAGCAGACTTGCCAACTTCTTCGCCAAGTTAACTGTGGATTGATTAATGTTAAGTGGGGGTTAACTGTGGTTAGGCGCTAATTAATTCCCACTTAGCGCTAACCACATGCTCTTATCATAATCTGAATTATCAAAGGATTAGTGCATTAAAACTGGTTTATGGTTAATAAAGTGGGTTTTAAAACTTTAAAATCCACCAATTGCAAATGGGCCTCTGCCTTTGGTCGTGCGCATCCCTTGTTTAAATACTGCACTCCTCTAGGATCTCCTTAGCAGAGCTTCTGTTAGCTCTCTGCATCTCTGCATTTTCTGGCTCTGGTTTCTTTCATTGCATCCCTCCTTGCTTGTCACTGGCGGAATTTATAGAGCCTCAAATAGTAGATCCAATAGAACCACCTGCCTTGAAACCAAAACTATAATTATCTTTCATATTGACTGCATGGCTTTGAGATATTCATATATCCTTGCCCGACGGCAGGGGAGGAAGGTGCCCTTAGATGTGAAGAATGAGGGTTTCGATGCTTTCCGTAGATCCTTCTGCGTCTTCGAGCAGCTGGGCGATGGTCAAGCAAAGGGAGCTACCCACCGTTTGGTGAAGTCGAATCGAGTGAAAATCCCTTTTAAACCTATACTGGTTGAAGATCTTAGGTCTTATGTAGGGCAATCTGAGAGGACGGTACTAGATCAGCTTGAACGAATTTATAGGCAGGGAATTTTGACCTTTAATGGCGACAGCAATGATGTGTTGCTTCCCATGGAGCCCCTATGGATAGGGCCGTTGTTAGAGGGCAAGCTGGTGAGAGTGGCGTATCAGGGTGTGTGTGGTTCGTATTGCCAAGTGGCCGCGGTTCGAGCCTTCCAGAGGTGCGATGCCCTCCCCTGCGAAGGGAAAATGGAATCTGCGTTCGAGGCACTGGAATCGAATGCTTCTGATCAGGCAGTGGTGGCTGTGGAGAAATAGGTAGACGGAGTCATCGAGAGGAACTACGATTTGATGCTACGACATCCCAATCTCCATGTCGTGTGTGAGATATTTTTGCCCATAAATCATTGCCTATTGGCAATGAGAGGGGTGGGGAAAAGGCGTACTTTGAAGAAAGTGATTACCCATCTACAGGCCCTTGCTCACTGCCAGCGGTGTCTCGGGGCTCTTGGCGTTAAGGAGGAGGCCGTGAACAACACTACGAGTGTGGCTCGTTTCGTAGCGGAAAACCACATAAACGACATGGCTGTCATCGGCAGTGCAATCACCAAGAGGGAATACAGTCTTGAAGTGGTGGAAGAAGAAATGTAGGATGATTCCTCTAACACCACCTTATTTCTCATTCTCACCAAAAAGAACCCTAACAACAATTCTTCTGCGGTATCAGGGTTAAAGACGACAGTGGCCTTCTCTCTGAAAGAGGGAACGACGGACCTGTCCAAGGCATTGTCATTATTCACTTTAAAAAACATAAAAGTGACAAAGATCGAATCCCGCCCTCACCGCGAGAACCCCGTGCGTATGGTGACAAACGAAGAGCAAGACAGGGAGAGTTCTAGGTGTTATTTCGAGTACATTTTCTTCATAGATTTGGAGGCACCAATAACTGACGATCATCCATGGTGCGTGTAGATGGCTCTGGATAATCTGCAACAGATTGTGAGATTTGTGAGAGTAATCTGAAACTATTATGTCTTTTCATAGCTTGATTCAGCTAAAACAAAGAAACAGACTTAATACCTGTAAAATTTGTACAGGGATTTGAGGATTGAGGATTAAATTACAGCTGTAATTTTTTCCAAGAGAAACCATGTATAGGCTTCAATCGAAATACAGAAACTAAAATTTCTTTGAGTAAACTAATAAATTGCATTCAAGGATTTTACTAAATACTAATGCCTTACCTTTTGCATTTTTCCATCCTACAAGCAGAAGCTGATTGAATGGAAGTATAAGTTAGGCATCAACGCTTACCTAACAACTATAGTACCAAATAAATTCCTCTCAAATATATAGTTCTTTTTTAAGAACACATAGACATTCATGATTTCTAAAAACTTAATTTACATCGAAAACTTACCTTACCCTATGTCAAAAAGCCTTTGTTTTCTACAAAGATTATAAATCCTTGGGGCAGAGAATCATAAAATCAAACTTCAGAATCATAAAATCAACATTCAGAATGTTTCTTGCCTTCAAAATCATAAAATCAACGTTCAAAATATTTCTTCATTGTTCATAGCAAGTTGAGAAGATCTTTATTACAGGTTTACCAAAAATTTGAAGTCAACAATTTTATCATGGTTGTGGTGGATTTACTTTACTCACAAAGTATGTTGCTTAATTTTTCTAAAATATCTTTTAAGTACACATATACATGTATACTTTCTCGTCCCTTTAGAACAAGTATGTAATATATTTTTTAAATAAACATATACATATGTACAAATATATGTAATATATCTTTTAAATACATATACATATGTACAAGTATATGTAATATATCTTTTTAAAACAGGTATGTAATATGCATATAAATACACGAATGTACAAGTATGTAATATACAAACAAATAGTTCAATAACATCCGTATGTAATATACATAGATATAGTTCAAAATTTATTGGGAAACTCGTGATATCCAATTTTTATGGGTAATTTTTGGACTAATCAGTCTTGTTGTTTGGGTACTAAGTTAGTTTATAGTTAATCTTACAATTCTCAATCAAATGGACAAATCTATTCAGAAAGTATGCTTATTTTTTCTTTTTTCCTCATCATTTTAAAACAAGTACAATTGTGTAATATACATATAAATGGTTAGAAACTGATAAAACAAGTACATTATTTTAAAAAAATTACAATTGTGTAATATACATATAAATGGTTAGAAATAGATAAAACAAGTACATCATTTTAAAACAAGTACAATTGTGTAATATATATATAAATGGTTCGAAAGTGATAGGGAAACCCCAAGATTATTGAAAGTGATTGATATTCAATTTTTTTGGGTAATTTAGACTAATATGTGTCTTCTTGTTGGTGTACTAAGTTAGTTTATAATTGATCTTATCATCCTCAATCTAATGGACAAACTAAGATTGTGAATAGTTGTCTAGAAGGTTTTCTCTATTGCTTTGCATCTAATAAGTAGACACAATGGGTCAAGTTTGTTATCCCTAACAAAATGGTGGTGCAACACTTCCATACTTTGTCCAAAATATCTACATTTATTATGGCACTTTGTGGATATTATCCTCCATAAATTACATCATCCTTGAGAGGGAAAGTTAAGGTTCAAGTAGTGGAGGATCACATAGAACAACAACAAGAGGTTCTCCAACTATCAAAGAAAAACTTAGTTGTTGTACAAAATAATATGAAACAAAAAGTTGATCAACATCGTAATTAAATGAAATTTCAATTGGGTGATTGGCATTTTTGAGTTTGTAACCATATAAACAAATATCTCTCAAGCAAAAATAAATGATTCGTAGGTGAGGAACTTATAACTCACTCGCTTCATCAACATAGATACTATATAGGATTTTCTTTTAAGCTCTATTCTCATGCTTGTAGAGTGCTTTGTCTACGAAAGGGCCATTATGTCTTTGCCCTCTGTGATATACAAGCGTATCTTCTCTTTTATGTTTTTTTTTTATGGTTGTGAGACTTTTGTTCATAATGGAGCCTACATACAACAACAAGCTCTGCTCCAAATTAACTGGTTGGTTCTTTTCTTTGGGTAACATGCGCAAAAGAACCAAATGGCAATGCAGATGCAAATAAACCTTATTTCTCAATGAAATAATTACTAAATACCCCAATTTTCTAGTATACGAATGGGGTCTTATGAGTTTTAGATTTTGTGCTTAGTGTATTGTGAAAGTTCAAGAACATTGTCCATCAACACTCTCCTATGGCTAGTCTTTACTCTTTCCTTTATTTACTAGCATTGATACAGAAGAATACAATAATTTTTGAGAATTCCAAAGGCCTCTAATATTTAAACCACTACTCCAATTCAATGCTTAATCTTGCACACCTATGATCTAGTCTTATATGAAATATAGTTTTGTTGTGTCAATTAACTGAAGGTTGGCTTCGTTCCTTCCTCTCAATTTCACATCTCTAACTAGAATGAAATATTCAATTGGTTAATGTAAAAAACCCTGGTTGATTTTCTATGTAAATAAAATAAGAACAAGGTCATGGGACACGTATTCAAACTGGAATAGCAGGAAAACATTATATTTGGCATCACTTGTGGTTTATAAATGGCCATGGAAATTGACAAAGGCACTGGTAAAGGCAAAGAGGCAATAATTGGCATTTAATTATGAGAAATAAATGAAAATAGGAGAAAAGGAAGGTGAAGAGACACAAATATGCGTGCTAGGGAAATTAGAGAGAAAATGGAGGAAAATGAAAGAAAAATCAAACATCTATGATGAAAAGGCATTAGAGAAACAATTGATAGTTTTTTTACAGTTTTGGCTCAACACTTGTTCATTCTAGCTCCCCTACACTCTTACACATTTAGATAATTCTTGGAGCATTCTAGCATTCACTTGGATTTGGAGAGAAGTAAGCACAGGAAAGCAAAGGACAAACAAAGGACAAGCAAAGGAAAGCAAGGGAGTGCAAGGAGAAAGTTGAATCAACAACTACATCATGATTTCATTGCAAGTAATAGGTTGCATGTGTGGATTTCTTGTTGAGATTTGGATGCATGATACATGCAGGTGGTTATATGGTTATTTTTTGTCATTGGCATGGAGATTTGTGTGGATTGACAATGGTTTTGTTGGAAATACTAAGAGGGGGGGTGAATCAGTATTCCTTTCAATTAGAGCATTAGTTAATCTTCAATTATTATCAGTGTTTGTACAATGATAGCAGCAAACAAGAGGAACACAAATGCACACATTTTTTAAGGTGGAAACCCACTCCGGGAAAAAAACCACCTAATGCTTTTCTAATAATTCTCTAATATTCAACTCCAATTGAAAATAAAGCTCCAACTTCCTAGAATCTAGAAAAGCATTCTTCTCCAGCTCCCACTGGATGGATGCTCCAATGCCCGAGATTCTTCAGTAGTCAACTGAACGGATTCCCCAACACCCAATGAGCTACAACTCACCCTAGCACCACCCTACCACCCTATAGAAGCATAAAAGAAGAATGGACTCCCGTACCAGGGAAAATGGTCCACTTTACAATGATATAGAATGATGTAGAAGAAGAAGATATACTAGACCATAACCCCAACTTTGACACAACCACATAATGATGATCCTAGACCTCCCAACACTGCCTCTTCAACCCTTGGCAGATAGACACTAGTACAATTTTTACAATAATGTATTTACAATGACTTAGTACAATGATACCTTTACAATGATTGTATGCAGTGCTGCCCACTTGAAGACTTCATATGATGAAATTCTTGCTGCTGTTATGCACCTTGGTTGCTGCTCTTGTTATGCTACCCTCTGTTGCACCTTGCTTTGCTTTTCTACCGTAGAAATTATGGTCCTTTGCAATCCTTGACAACACATGATCTATCTTTTTCTTGCCTTGTAGGAGCTCGATATTGAATCTGGTGTATCTCTGTCATTTCAGATCCTCAATATCTGATTTTCGGTCCTGTAGTAGTCCTCTAAGTCCTATTTTCAATTCCACAGGTATGACCCAATTTGGATTCTTCAAGAGAGGGTTATACCCAATCTCTCACAATTCCCTAATTATGGACTGTTTCAGCAGAGCTCACTTGTACGACATGCCATGTGTCACTGTTTCTTCATTTGGCTCTGAAATTGATAAAGAGAAAACTACAGATTGTGCGCTATCTACTTCTTTTTACAAAATTCAAATTTGATACTCAGAGAGAGAGTTATGACGATTTTACCAAGGTCACTTCTTTGAGATGAATTTCAGGAGCCTGCAAAAACCCTGACTTCCACAGATCATATCTCCAAAAATGTTGTGCACCTTGATCTAAAATTTTTACAGCAGCTTCTTCAGTATTTTTTCTTCGCCTCATAAAAATTTCAGCTTCTGAAACTTCGTAGAAAAAAATTTAGAGCGAAAATTCCACGATGACCTACTTCAGATGGTCGAATCCCTTGCATAAGGAGGAAATGAGGATCACAATTTATATAAATGCTTAAGTTGAGAGGGGCTTAAACAAGTGAACGTGGGAGGGATTTTAGGAGCTTAAAAAATATTAATTATGACTTTTCAATGACCCATGTCCCAACCCCATGGGGTTTTAGCCCACTAACTGGGGGTACAAACTTCAAACATGAATATCTCTCAAACCGTGAAGAATTACATGGCGTGCCATATATCAACGGAAACATCTCGACAAGTAGAAACCATAAAAAGCATTATTGACCTAGAATATATTAATTTGGTAGGTCAAAATTCTCATTCAATATTGGGTTAGCCCCTAGTGCTGCTTGGGTTGACATCAATGACAACCGCTGATCAACAATCTCCCCCTTTGGCATTGATGGCAACACAAGTACTCCCCCTGCGATCATGACACCTCTTCCTACAACATTCTCTCCCCCTTCGACATCAATGGCAAAGGGTAACTCCCCCTGAAACACAACCATCCTGCGGACCTGTACACACTTCCACTCACGCTGACACACAACCGTCCTGCAGACCTGTACACACTTCCACTCCCCCTTTATATTCTGAAAAAGGAAAATCTAATGAGAACTTGGGAGAATCCCAAGCTTCTGGCAAAGATATTCCAATGCTGGTGAATATTTAATATGTGATTCTTTTGGTGCTGCTTGGAATCTTGCTACTTGTCCAACTGCTTGCATAACATCTGGTTGGGAGGCTATTACATATAGAAGACTACTAATCATAGATTTGTACAACCTTTGATCCACATCCTTAGATGAGTCGTCTATGCTCAATTTGCAACTTGTTACCATTGGAGTAAGGATGGGTTTGCAATCTTCCATTTTAAATTTCTTGAGCATTTCCTTGATGTACTTGGCTTGACATATAAATATTCCTTTCTCTTGCTGAGATATTTGAAGCCCTACGAAGTATGTCAGCTCACCAAGTAAAGACATCTCGAAATCACTTTGCACCTTTGTAGCAAACTTCTTACTTAGTCGATCATCATTGCTACCAATTATTGTATCATCCTCTTTAGCTATTAGACATGCTTTAGTTGCTTCATCCATAACATATATGTTGTTTGGAGCTCGAATTGTTGTAGCCACAATTTTTTTTAAGCTCTTATTGTTATTCATGTGGAAAATTTGGTCATAAAGTTGTAGAATGTCGCACGTACCCTAGGAACGAATACAATTCCAGGAGATCTGTCAAATACGAACCTCCCGGGGCTCAGAAAAATATCAATAGATTTGAACATTTAAGAAATAATATTGAATGTTACAAATGGAGAAAATTTGGACACATAGCCAAAGATTGCAGACTTGAAAATCCTCCAGAAGAATCTTCGAATCCACAGAACAAACGAACATGGAAGAAGAAGAAGAATGATAATTGTGCTCTCGCTTTCAAGGCTCAAAAGAACAAAGATGTGTGGTATGTTGATAGCGGTTGCTCAACGCATGTGACTAGAGATAGAAATAAATTTGTATCTCTGAAAGAGAAGAAGGACAGAACCGTGTCCTTTGGAAATGATGGATCTTCAAATGTTATAGGATCGGGTACTGTCACTCTTAGAAGCAAAGATGCTCTAGCCATTAGGGGAATTTTGAGGTCTAAAATGGGCCTCCTAAGGAAATTATAAAATAATAGTGGAAAAAACCAAATAAGATTTGATGACATCATCAAATTTTAGAGGGAAAAATGAAAAAACTACTTTTTCAACTCATATTTTCAACTTATCTCCCAAATTTTTTACTCAAATTTCGAGCGGGAGTACTCATTGGACGCGAAATTTAATTTCTCATCCAAGGAGTACCCATTTTTCATACTTTCGATGGGTCCTACTACACGAAAAATGAGAAATACATAAAAAAAAATGTGATTACAATCACGTTTTTTTATGTATTTCTCATTTTTCATGTAGTAGAGTTCATCGAAAGTATGCAACATGGGTACTCCTTGGATGAGGAATTAAATTTTGCATCCAACGAGTACTCCCACTCAAAATTTGAGTAAATATTTTGGGAGATAAGTTGAAAATATGAGTTGAAAAAGTAGTTTTATTATTTTATTATTTTTTAATATTTTTACCCTTTTATTTAAAAAATGGTAAATCATCCCCCATGGTTGACATCATCATCTTGAATCCTATTGGTTGTTATAAAGTTTAATTATGTTGTAAATTTTTCTTAGGAGGCCCATTTTAGACCTCAAAATTCCCCTAATGCAAGAATGTTCTATTGGTTGAAAACATGAATCACAATCTACTCAATGTTGGACAAATGTGTGATCAAGGACACACAATACTATTCAACTCCACGAAATGTGAAATCAAGAAAGGCGTGTATGGTGAAATTGTGGCTACAGTAAGTGGAGCTCCAAACGACATATATGTTCTGGATGAAGCAACTAAAACATGTCTAATAGCTAAAGAGGATGATATGATATTGGGTAGCAATGATGATCTACTAAGTAAGAAGTTTGCTACAGAGATGCAAAGTGATTTCGAGATGTCTTTACTTGGTGAGCTGACATACTTCTTAGGGCTTCAAATATCTCAGCAAGAGAAAGGAATATTTATATGTCAAGCCAAGTACATCAAGGAAATGCTCAAGAAATTTAAAATGAACATTGCAACCTCATCCTCATTCACGGTAATGAAAGCTGCAAATTGTTACATCATCATCTGTATGATGTGACTAAAGAGCCAAAGCAAATATATGATTAGTAGTCTTCTATATGTAACAGCCTCCCAACCAGATGTTATGCAAGCAGTTGGACAAGTAGAAATATTCCAAGCAACACCAAAAGAAATCACATATTAAATATTTGCCAGCATTGGAATATCTTCGCCAAAAGTTTGGGAATCTCCCAAGCTCTCATTAGATTTTCCTTTTTTAATATGAGGTATCACAGATGGCTGTGTTAGGGGGAGGGAAGGGTGTACAAGCTATAAAGATGGCTGTGCTCGGGAGTTAGTCTGCTACTGGAGTACAAGGGGAGATAATGTTGTAGGAAGAGGTGTCATGATCGTAGGGGGAGTACTTGTGTTGCCATCAATGCCAACCGCTGATCAACAGGTTTTAGCTTTGCTTTTTCATTTCCTAGATAGCCATGATCTAGTGGGTTCTCTATTTGGATTTCTAATTGGTTCTCAGTTTCCATATGGTTTTGGGATGGGATAGAATCTCTGGATCCCTGGAACATCTTGGGTTCCCTGGAGGTTTTGGATTGAGATGAGAGATCTCTGGAACTCTATAATAGCTTGGGTTCCCTGAAGGATGTGGGTTGAGATAGAATCCTTGGAGCCTTGGAAAACTTGGGAAGAGACCAATCTGGTTGGCATCAATGGTTTCTGGACCGGTTAGGTGAAATCACTATGGTTGAGGGTTGAGGTGGTTTGGCCTCTGGAAGCCCTGGTTGGTTCTATTTTGGTTTAACCCATACCCACATTCATGCTTGGAATATGGCACAGGTATGATTGGATGAAAGAGAGATCTAGTTCAACCCAATCTATGGTCGGGTGGTACATATAAGTCCTTGACTTGGATGGCTTTTGCATATGCTACTATAATCTATTTCATTTATTGTGATTGATGAGCACTTATATTGGTTATTTTGTTGATTTTATGGTTAATTGTCATCGGCTCCATTATGGTTATATGCTTGGTTAGATGATGTGATCTTACTATGGATCTCGTTCATGATCTGATAAGTTACTAAATGATTGGTCAATGCATGGACTAACAAGTGTTGTTGCAACTAGTTTAGAGGTCATTGGACCTTCTTGATGATTCTATGATGAAGTGCATAAGTTTATGATCATATATCCATTCATGACTTGTAGCTTCTATGTTTATCATATGTTTGATGAAATGTTTATCATGAGACTAACATATTTTGAGAAATACGTAGCTTGTATTTTTATTACACAGACTTGTTATCATCATTGATTGCATTCTGGAAGGTTATGGGCACTTCTGGGCAGTGGCCTGAAGACTAGCCCTAAAAAAGTGGCATAGATCTCGCCATTGCATACACATAACAAGGAAATTTTGGTCATAATCGCATGTAGGAAAGCCTATGGGTGTGGTTGGAGCCTCATAACCGCATGCACAGTGTGTTATGGGCATGGTTGGGGTGTCAAAATTGTAAAAATGAGTTCCACATCAGGAGTTGATCACTACAGATGGTTGTCAAGTTGTTGAGTGATCTAGTGTTCCTAAGGGGTGGTAGTATGTGTTTCAGATGTAGGTCCCACTTCCATAATTGGAACTTGGAGGTCGAGTCATGTCATAGTAGCACTCAACTAATGTTTACCTTGGAGAGATTGTAAAAATAGGTAAATGTGGGAGGAGGCATTACATTTAATTCCTTCTTACATGGACTTATCATGCAACTTGTTATCTCCAAAAAAAAGAAAACTATGTAGCAGGATATTTCATCCCTTAGTCAGATGTGGAAGGAAACTCATACAATTACCATCTTCAATCACCAAATTAGACTTCACTTGTCTGAGCCACCACTATTATGAGTTATTCATTCACTCATGTGGAAAAAGATGGAGAAACCTCATATTACAGTAAGATATTACACTAATAGGTGTTTTTTACTTTTGGTAATTTCAATTTTTTGTGTGGTCGATTGGATTCAACAAATCATTCATTTCAACATGTGCAATCAAAGCAGACACTTCCTAATGATAACCTTAGTTGGAGTGATGAAAAATTGTTGTCTAAGAAAAGTTGTTTAAATTAAGTCCACTAATGCTTTGTGTGTCTTTTATTCATCACCAAGTGAATTCACAACATCACAGAAGTCGTCAATTTATCATCCAATCCATCGTTTAAACATAACATTGATATGGATGAAATCAGGTGTGCTTGAAAATTTATTACTATTAACTAGTAGAATATACAATATAAAATCATTTGGCTCTCGATTGATATTCCCCTATATTCAATATATTGAAGTGTTTGAAGGGAGCCAACCACAAAATGAGAAATGACTATTCTGCAAGACAAGGTGAGATTGAAGAAGGCTCAGATTTGAACATCAATTGATCAACAATGTGAATGCATATTGCAACTAGCTACGTGATCTTTAGTGGACTATCATAGGTTAGCCTACATAGATGGCAATATGATCCTACATTTGGTGGTTGAGTTTCCAAGTATGACTAACTTAGGGGAGGAAACAAAAGGTTAGCTATGGTTGAGAACTTTACTGATTACCCGTTTTTTTGAGATAGCAAAAAAATCATCCTATTTTAAAAAGTGATGATTCATAATACCCATTTTTTTTGGGAGCATATTTTTTATACTTTAAATTTTCTTATGTATCAAGTATGGACATTTTTTTTAAATGTTAGTGATTTTCATATTGATTTTGAAAAGCATTGATGCAATGTCAACCCTTTTTTTTACACAACTTATTTTCTACACTTTAAATTTTCTAATGTATTAAGTATGGATATTTTTTTTAAATGTTGGTGATTTGGATTTTGAAAAGCGTTGATGCACATCAACTCATTATTTTTACAGAGCTTATTTTTTACACTTTAAATTTTCTAATGTATTAAGTATGGATAATTTTTTTAAATGTTAATGATTTTCATGCAGATTTTGAAAAGTGTTGATGCAACATCAACCCCTTTTTTTAGAAGGCTGTGTTTAGGGGTAATTTCTTTGGTGAAGGAACATAGTTACCTATCAAATGAGAACTTTATCAATTACCCATTCTTTTGAGATAGCAAAAAATCATCTGATTTTAAAAAGTGATGATTCATAATACCAATTTTTTTTGGAGCATATTTTTGACACTTTAAATTTTCTTATGTATCAAGTATGATTTTTTTTTTGTAAATGTTAGTGATCTTCATGTTGATTTTGAAAAGCATTGATGCAGTATGAACCCCCTTTTTTTACAGATTTTGTTATTTACACTTTAAATTTTCTAATGTATTAAGTATGGATAATTTTTATAAAATGTTAGTGATTCTCATGCGGATTTTGAAAAGTATTGATGCAACATAAACCCCTTTTTTTAGAGGGTTATTTTTACACTTAAAATTTTTGAATGTATTAAGTGTGAATATTTTTTTTTAAATGTTGGTTATTTTCATGCGGATTTTGAAAAACATCAACATTTTTTTCGAGTCATATTTTTTACATTTCAAATATTCTTATGTCCTAAGTATGCACAATTTTTAAATATTGATTATTTAACCATTTTTCAGTTGTCTTATTCTTCTTCTTGTTTTTCGTTCTAAGATGTTTATTTTTTAATGGTTTTCCAAACATGTGTTTTTTGTTTTTCTTGCAATGTTTTTTTATAATGATTTTTTTTTTCCAAAGTTTACAAAAAATAATAACATTAATATTTTGAAGTTAGGATTTTTTATATATTTATATATCGTTAATTAATACTTCAATACACATAAAATAATTGTCACTAAAAAAATAATAATTTTAAACACTCGACAAAAAATACACATTTTGCACATAGATATAATTGAAAAATATATACTTTTCAAAACCTTTTCGCTGAAAATGACATGTTAAATAATAAATTTTTATGAAATAATTGAATAAAAAAAGTTGGAAAGAATTTTATATCCAAAGATGAAGACATTTGAAGTTGTTTTCCAAAAAAAACCATACAAATTTAAAACAATAAAAATAATTTAAAATAAATAAATAAAATCCTTGAGAATAAAAATTCAAAGCATAGAAAATAAAAAAATAAAAATACAACTAAAATAATTAAAAAATAAAAATACAACTAAAATAATTAAAAAAAAAAAAAAAAACCATTGAACATTTAAAAAAAAAAAAAAACTTCAAAAAAATAAAATAAAAATAAACCAAATAAAAAAAAAATTTAAAAATACACACATTATATTTATAAAAAAAAACATTAAAATAAATAAAAAATCATTTTAAAAAAAAATTAAAAACAAAAAAGTATACTTAAAAATTATTAAAAATTAAAAATAATTAATAAAAACAATTAATTTAAACTTTTTTAAAAATGGCATCAAGGAGGGGCTTGAGGGTCAACAGAGAGGCCCTGGCTGGGTGGAGAGCCTCTCCACCAGCCCTTAGGCCCTTGCCTAGCCGTGGACGCCATTTTTTTTTAAATTTCATTAAATTTTTTTTTTAAATGTTTATTTTAATTATTTTTAAAAAAATTATAATATAATTTTTTTTTATTTGTTTTAGTTTTTAATTTATTTTTTTTTAATGTTATTTTTTTTTCCTTTGGTCTATTTTTATTTTTATTTTTATTTGTTTAAGAAGATTTTTTTTTCCCATTTCTCTTTGACATTTTTTTTTTAATCTTTAATATTTTTGGGAGTTTAATTTAGTTGTATTCTTATATTTTAGTGTTAATTTTTTTAAATTTTTCCTTAAATTATGATTTGTTTTTTAAATATTTTTTTATTCTTTCATATTATTATTATTATTATTATCATTATTATTTAATCTTTATCTTTTTTGAGTTCAACTTGTTTTTTTAAACAAATTTTATGAGTGTTATATATATATATATATATATATATATATATATATATATATATATATATATATATATAGTGTTTTTTCATCTAAGTCTTGATGATGGAACACGTTAACTTGAAAACTACTTTGTGATTTCTTCAAAATATATATATATATTTGATTTTTTTGGTCCTTTTTTATCCTTTTAATATTTTAATATTTTAATATATTTTGTTTATTTATTAGCTTTTTTTTTTTTTACTTTTTGCTTTTGTTTTGTTTTACTTTTAATTTTTTTCAATCTTTTAATTTTCGTTTTGTTTTACGTTTTTCATTTGTATTTATTTACCTATTTATTTATTATTGTTATTTTTTGCAAGGTTCGTGTCGATTCTCGACTAGCAACATGGCCTCATTATGTATCAATTTGATAGTTGATTTTAAATTTTTCGTTTTATGGATAAGGTTTTCCCCCACATTGTGTCAATTTCATGGTTGATTTTCAAGATTTTATTGCAATAGGTCGAGATCCCCTAGAGTGTGTGTCAATTTGATGGTTGATTTTTAAATTTTCGTTGCAATGTGTCTAGTTGCCTTAGGCTAAGATTTTAAAAACTATAATTTTAGCATTTAAAAAGAAAATTACTCTTGGTATAATGGCTCTTTCATTCAAGCATTCATTTAAAAAAAAAAAAAAATAGTCATAATTTCTCCATAATGCCATGGTTGAAATATATTGAAAACTTAAAGTTTCTATTCGTGATATTTGGTTTTAATTCCATGGTTGAAATTTTTTCAAATTTTAAGGTTTTTCTAAGTCACTATATTTTATCTTTATGTTATAATTGAAAACATATATAAGTATTTTATCTTTAATGTCATGGCTGAAAATTGTTCGAAATTTAAGGCATTTTAGAGACATGATATTCTAGCTTTAATGTCATGCTTGAAAATTGTTGGAATTTTAAGGTTTTTCAGAGTCTTGATATTTTATCTTTAACGTCATTGCTAAAAAATCTTGAAAATTTACCCCGAAAAAAAAAAAAAAAACAAAAAAAAAACAAAAAACAAAAAACAAAAAAAAACAAAAAACAAAAAACAAAAAAAAACAAAAACGTTATTTCAACATCAACACATTTCATTTTTAGGGTGTTTTTTACACCAAAAAAATTGGCTTTACTATCATTTTTAAAAAATATTGAAAATTTACCTCGAAAAAAATAAATAAATAAATAAAAACTAGTGATGCAGAATTAACAATTTTCATTTTTCGGGTTGTTTTTTCATGTTTTTTTGCTAGATTTCTCGTTTTGAGGTAATACATCTCATTTGATCGGTAACTTTGTTAAGAGAGATTCAAATAGAGAAATAGAGATGTTATGTAATTTTGATCATGTACCTTTTTTTTGCTTCAATAAAAGTATGCTTGTTGTTTCCATTATGCTTTGATGAGAAGGATATGCCTATTCGAAGTCAAGTTTTCTGAGCAGCACTTTTAAGTCTCACGCACAGGCAAGAGGACCCCTGTTGTGTACGAGGAGTTGTAACATAGTTTCCTTCTTTATGTATTTCATTTTATTATTCTTTATGATTGGTGCTATTTATTTTTCATGACTTAGATTTACAATTATTTTGCTTATTATTTACTTGTTTTTCCACAGGTTCTAAGCACTTTAATAAAACGCAAAAAGTACCAAAACATTTACCATTATATTTTGAAATCACTTTTTACTTCTGCATTCAAATTCAAAGGTATTTTAGGATTTCTCACACAACATTATAAACATGAGTGAACTATAAGTCTCGCATACACGCACCAATCTTTGAATTCTCAATGACTCAATTTCAGTTGCTTTGATAGTTAAAATTAAATGCCTTGCTGCCATAGATAGTTGTCATGTATGGAAGAATATAATTTGATTTCTTTCAACTAGTTTTTGCTTCCTTAGAATTAGAACTTAAAAGTATTCAAGAATACCATGGATAAAATTTTGAATGCCTTTAATAGAATAAAGTGTTTTTGTTTTCTATAGATCATAGTTTGAAATGATTTCCAATAGTTAAATATGTTGCTTCAATTTCATTAGAATAGATTCATTGTCCTCTTAGGTTAAAATTATCACTTCCTATATTAATGAATTATTGTTTTTACTTTCATCACTTCCACTAGAATAATTGTCTTCACTTTCATTATTAAGTGTGTGCGTGTTTTGCCTAGTTTTCATTTCATTAGGATTCCATTACTTTCATTCAAAGAACTGTATAATTTTTTTGCATTCTTTAGTCATTAATTTCTTTGTATTAGCTATTATTTTTTGTAGTATTGGAGGTGTTCTAGTCTCGAAACCTTGTGGAGAGGCTAAAACACATGATTTTTCCATAACCCATAAATTGTTTATGGAAATTCCCACTAAAAGTGTCTCAATTATATTATTAGGATATTTTTAAATATTTCCTAAGTCTAAACTTAGGAAAAATGGTTAGTTAATCAATATTAATTGAGAAATGTGTGAATCATCTAGAATCTCACATGGATCAAATAGGAAATAATATTAGCCTGTGATTAATTTTTAATCTTGGCCAATGGAAGTGGAACAAAAGAATATAAGAAGAAGTCAATGGGCAGATGGAGAACATACACTAGAGATCAATTTCCTTGGAGAGTTTGGCTTTCCAAAGGGCAGCAGTAGTTGTTGGAAGAGTTCGAGCTAGAGAAGGAAGAAGAGATAGACATGGGCAGGGACAATAAAGTCGGAGGAAGCTTTTTCCAGATATGGTGAGTACATTGCAGAGAGGCTAAAATTTCTCTAGGAGGTAGTGTAGAAGATTCAGAAGGCAGTTCGATTTTGGTGGGGAGAAGTTGGTTATCAGTTCCAGAGGCCGAAATATATTTCCAGAGTGTCGGAGTGATAGTCTCCCAGTCAATAGTAAGTAGGATGGCTTGATTTGCAAAGGTTTTATGTTGTAGCATTTGAGGGACTGCACAAAGGTGACGCAAGGCCTACGCAAGACTAGGTGGACAACTTGATTTTCAGGGGTAGTCAAGTGTTGGGATTGCTTGGAGTGAGGGTAATTTCCCTCAGATAATTTTTGCCAGCATTTTCTCCGCAGAATTGCTATTTTTCAACATCCAGATTATACTCATATTATTTCACTAATGCATAATAATTAAAACTGTCAATTTTTGCACCGCTTTTCCCAAGTTGGGTTTTTCCGGGGACTTTAGTCTAAAAATAATTGTGTTAAATTTTATGTGCATGTGCTAGACTATTTCTCAGTTTCCATCATTATTATTTTCCGCAATATTTTTGTGAAGATTGCAATGTGCTTATTTTGTTGTTGTCGTAGAAATAAACTGCTAATTTAATTAATAGTTAGATGAAATAATACCATTTTCTACAATAAAATTTCAGTGCTGAAATTTTCACATGGTATCAGAGTGATTTTGATCAGGTGGGAAGATTATAAGAGAAAGCATAAATTTGTTGTTCATAGGAAGCAACAAGATGCTTTTCTGGTGGTTGCGAAGAGCCTAAGCCAGGCAATTCAAATTTCTGAGTAGATCAATTTTTCAATGCAGGTTGGCAGAAAAATTTGGCTTGCCAAATTAAGTGATTCCAGTAGGCAGAGGAAGCAACAACTCGATAATTTTCGTTAAGTAGATTCCTTGCTTGGACGCAGAAGGGTTTTGTAGTAGTAGAATCGACGTCAAGTGGAAGAGAAAAACACAAACAAAGGGAAAATTTCTCTCATGGGATCTTGAGTTTTATAGATCTGATTTTTCCAGTTGTATATTGGCAGTAGCCGTGGGCATATTTCTTCACTCTAGAAGGGAGTGTGAGTAGAAATATCAACAATTTATCAGAGGGAAATAGGCATATTTTCAACCAGTTTCAAATATGGCCATTGTTGGGCTTAGAGATCAGGATAGGTTGGAGGGATCCTTTAACCTTTTCATCTGGAAGGCAAGGATGACCTTCCTGTTGGATGAACATTGCTTGAAATCCTATGCAGACAATGTGGTAGAAGTACCTTAGGATGTCAATAAGCTCAAAGAATACAGGAAGGAAATGGTGAAGGCAAAGAGATTGATCTTAGATGGAGGCTGGGATCATGTAGTCTCACTTATGGCAGAGAAAGGAACAACCAAGGAAATATGGGATGCTATCGTCCAATTCTATCAACGCATTTCTTAGCAACATAATATCTTCATGTAGGAGAAGGTGAGAAGCATCAGGATGATGAAGGGAGAGAGCATAGACTCCTTTCTCACCATGATCCAGGAGGTATGTGATTAGCTTTCAACCATTGGGGAGGCACCTCAACCAACAAAGCTTCTACATTTGACACTAAATAGTGTCTCAAAGGAGTGGCATGTATTTGTCCAATGTAACTTGGTTAGAGACACATTGCCTCTATGGGAAAAGATTTGGTCCGACCTACATCAAGAGGAATTTAGGCATGCTCTATTGAAGAGTATCACACTACCACATTTCGGGTTAAAATACAAAGGTGAAAACCAATGAACAGATAAAATCAAAACCATCATCAGACACTCAATGCAGTTTTTTGTTTTTTTTAAAGCCCAACGAACGTCGGCTATGCGACGTTGATTACATAGAGTCGCATATTCGGCAATCGTTGTCTATGCGACGTTAATTACATAGAGTCACATATTCGATTATCGTTGTCTTGTCACTGAAAAAACAACCAAATTTCGGAATTAATGGAATTTTACCGTTGTGCAACGTTTATATATATGTAGGGCCGAATACCTATTTACAAGTTCCACATTCTTGTTATACATACCATGCTTTTGAAATGTTATAGGCCTATTTTGAGGTTGATTTTGATTGATAATCATCACTAAAAGCTATTTGGTGAGGAAAAATGTCAGATAACATTCCTCAAGGATTGGGCCAAGGAGACGTGGGATCGACATCGGGGGCTTCGGAGGATGGGAAATGTTATTTCCATTGTAAAAGGTGCAAGGTCTTGAAAGTAAGGAGACTGTTAATAACAAGAGCTAAAAATCATTGTATAACTTATGGACATGTTGAAGGTGGAGATGAATATCATCCATTAGTAAGTACTTATTCATTATCATCCATTAGACCATAAGATACTTGTTCTTTATATTTCTTATACATGCCATAAGAGACTTGGTCTTTACTTAGTTCAAATATATGGTCAATTGCACAAGTGACAATCTTCCAAAATATTCATTTTGTGTTTTATGCATTGAGAAAAAATATCATGATGAGTTCTAGGTAGTTAATTTGCAATTAATATTTATGTTTGTTCATGAATATTTATGCTAGGTAGTTTAAAATTAATATTTATGCTAGGTGGTTTGTAAATAATATTTCTGGTAGTTTGCAATTAATATTTATGCTAGGTAGTTTTGGCATTCATCGACGATCTTTCTCTTTCTCTCTCTCCAAAACTAACCTCCTCTCCTCATTGATGCGCTATGTTTCTCATTTGTTCAAGTTTCTACTGCTAGGATTTCATTTTTCCCTCCCTCGTAGCACTAGGTTTTCCAAATTCCTTCATTCCTAGCACTACCTTTTTAAATTGTCCTTTTCATAACACTAGAATTTTCACATTTTTAACTTTCTAGTGCTATATTTTTTCCCATCTACCTTGTTTTATAGTGCTAATATTCCTCCTTGTTTCCTTTTCTAGTGCTATGAATTCCAAATGTTCCCTTTTGTAGTGCTAGGCTTCCTAATTTCTCTTTATTCTAGCATTGAGTTTGTCAATTAGACTTCTTTCTAGCAATAGGATTTGCAATTAGGTTATTTTCTAGTAACATTGATTTTGCAATTGTACCCTTTCCAAGTGCTAGGAGTCTCCAAAAGTCCTCATTCCAACATTGACCAGTTTCACATTTGTTCCTTTTTCCAGTGCTAAGTTTTGAAATTGTCCTCCTTTTGACCTATTTCCATATTTTCCTTCATCCTTTTTCTCCTGAATTGGTTACAAAAGGAAAATTTCCTTAGGAAATTAAAAATGAATATTCAAGCAAACATAGAATAAAAAATACAAGAGAATATAGGAATAATAAAGAAACAGTCCATCATATAAGTAGCATTTAACAATGAATGAATTCTTTAATATGACTTTAGATGAAGATTTGTGAAATGTTTAATTGATATATTACAGAGCATCTAACAAGGATGAATTCTGCATATGTATTTTTCAATCAAACATGAAGATAACACAAAGAAGAATCACATACACATAAGAGATTGATGCATTCTTCAACACACCATACTCTCGGAAACTCTGATATAAAATGACAATGTACTTCTCTATTGATTTTTCATTAATATCTCAAATTTACAGAATCACAAAATTTTGTTCTCCAAAATTACTCAAAACACGAACCCCTTTTACATCATAAAATAATGTATATATACAATATTAGACTCCTCGAGCCATTTTTAGAAATTACAAAAAAGATAAATAAAAACAAATTTTGTTATAATATTGGATCTTTGTTCCTAGAAATAGCATATCCAGCGAATTACTTTAGGAATTACTAGGATCCGATATCCCTGAAGAAATTTGGTGTCGAATAAAACTAACATCCTTTGATTCTATTGCTTCTTGGCCTCGCGCCTTGAAAATCTCCTCAGTAAACTGCTTTTCCCAATCACTTTCTTCATTATCCTCATTGGTAAAATCTTATCTGAATCTACAATAAAATCACTTATGATTTGATTATCTACTTCTGCGCTGCTATACCTTTTCTCTTTCTTCTCGATGCTCCAATTTATTTCAGGCATATCAAAATCTTCATCACTGCTGGATGCTGCTTCAAAAAAATATTCTATCTCTTCCATATATTTCTTAGGCTGTAATAATTATGTGTATTTCACTAGCTGTAACTCTTTTACTTCAATATTTTTCCTCTTACCCTTAAGCTCTGCTTTATTTTATGCTTTCCCTTTCCCTTTTTGACAAATTACTTGTGAATTTAATCTTTACTCCATAAACGGAATGAATCAAAAGAAAGATCTCAGCCAAAAATATAGACTCTCAACTGCCAATTTTATCTACAATCATAAATGAAAAGAACTGTAATTCTAACCTCCCTCTCCCACAACATGCACGACATGTGTGTATGCTTTTATTTTCCTATAACAAGTGCAAGGCCACCTCCAAATATTCAACCAATCTATTTCCCATGATTAAGCCTGAAATCCCTGATAGATAGTTATTCTATGCTCATGTGCAAAAAACTTCACCCTCGAGAACTTGTTGCAAGAGACGAATTTGAAACATTCCACTTATATGCAAATATGGAATTTTTTTTCTAGATAGATGATGAAGGAAATGATACTACCAACATTTCTCTGTTAATTACATCTAATTCTGAATAGAAAGTATATACTAGTGCTAAACTAGAAATCACCTTTCTAACTTCATAAAGCAGGAAAATATCTTCTTTCAGGATTTTAATTATTTCCTCTCCCTTCGTATTTGTATTGATTTGATTTATGGTTGATATAACAGTTCTTTTAGCTAGCAACATCATATGATATTCACTTTATGGAATCAACAAACCCTATGAATTCCAAAACTTGGCAAACCCAACAGAAACATCTCTTTGAAGATTATTTTAAAACCTTATATTCTTGCTTTCATGAAATCTGTTTTCAATGAAAGATCCTTCCTTATCTGAATTTTGATGATATACTTTCTTGCTTGGGATATCATTTTTTCTCTATCATCTATCCCTACAAAAGTCAATTGGGATTTTGTTAAATAATTTATAGCATTTTGAGCCTTTGATGGTTTATCTCCCAACATCTCTTGAAAATTAACAATATTGGCCGAAACAATACAATCCAATTCTCTTTCATCCTCCACTTGTACAAAATAATCTTTAAGCTTTTTAATTTCTGAAATGATACAATCCCATATCAAATATTTCTATTCTATTAAACTCTGCTTTGTTAATTTCAACTGTTGTTGTAGAAAATATTTCTCACTTATACTTTACTCCAAAGCTTTACCTTTCTCTAGATTCTCCTGATTAACTTTATCTAAATCAGACTAAAACTTTTTAATCTTATCATCCTGCACTGAAAGCTTCTTTAAATCTGAAATCAAAGAAGAGTTAGCTTCAAATTGATCTACTTTCTCTTTATTTGTTTACAATTGCAAAACTCTAGCCTTCAAGTTTAATGTTTCCTGCTTTAAATCATCTCTTTCTTTTTTCAAATCTAGCAGCTCCTGAGTCTGAGGATGATCAGTCTAAAAAATCTTCAAATTCTTATTTAAATCCTGAATAATATTTTCTTTATCCTGCAACAATTTCTTTGATGCTTGCTTTTCACTAGACTTCCCTTCTGTTGCTATCAAATATGCTTCTAATTTCTTGCTTTGATTCTTCCATCCTTTTGACATGGCTTTCTCTTTCTTAATTTTCTCTTTTTATCTGAAAACCTTATTCTCCAATTTATTCTCATTAAAAAATGAACATAGTAGATCAGAATATAGAACATATGAGACTTTATTATGGAAATCAATCTTATCTAGAACATTAAGTTTATCCATTTTGATATTTACCTCATAAATTATGTTCTTATCTACCACAACAATCTTCGGGGCGTTACTAGTAGCCTCCTTGGTAGAAAATAATGAAACATCCTTAATATCAACCTTCCTAACATGAGATGAAATTCTCATACTTTCTTGAATGGACATCTTTTTCTTTTCAGCATAATCTCTAAGAACATATTTACAGGATTGAAACTAAGAATGTGACTCTTGAGAAAATATGATTGTTTGCACTTGCAACTCTTCACCTCCTTGTTGGGCTTCAAATTCAGCCTGATACATAGTCTTCTCTAAGGAAGAAGAAGCTCCTTTTTCTTCTTCTACAATAGTACCCTTTACTTGGTGACTTGATTGATCTTCATCATCAATCATCACAATGTCAAGTCCTTTAGGAATAACCTTCTTCTTCCTAAGAATTTTTTCAACTTTAACCTCTGACTCTAATATTTCCTTATGAAACCTTTTGTATTGAATATATTTTATCATGGGATTATTAATATCTGTAGTCAAAGGATTAGACTGCATTTGTACATAAGAAGTAGTTTGCACCTGTGGTTCCAAACATATGTCTTCATTTATTTTATCGGAATTAGCCCATTGAATTAACTCTTCCATTTCTTCATTCTCAAAAGAACCACATCTATTCTGACTCTTTCTCTGATTAATAATTCCCCTAGGATCATACCTGACTTCCTGAGCTTCCTTGAAATTCATTCCTTTAACAATTTCTTCTATGATTGGAAGAACAACAAAATTAGAAACTACAAAAGTTTGAACTATGTATTTGAATTTTATACTAGATCCCTTTCTGTGCTTGACAAAATGTTCTTGCTCAATTAATAAGCTTTGCCTCAAAAACTCCAGAGCAAAAAATACTTGAACCAGAAAAGAAGGCAACATGACAGGTGCCTTTGTGAATCCATAAACCATGATAACTATAAAATATTTGTACAAAAACAAATCTGCAACAAGATCATTTGTCATTTTCATATTACTCCTCATTTCCTCAAAAATCCTGGGTAGATTTGAATCATAAAGCAGTTGATACACTGGAGCCATAATTTCATGGACAAATTTGAAGAAGGAAAAATCAACTGCTTCCAATAAGAAACTAAGATCCCTGATGAAAATATATGATTTTATCTCTTGCAGTGCAATTTGATTCTCATGCACAATCATCTTAAGTAACAATGCTTGATATTTGAAATTATGTTACAAGTGGAAGTTTTCTAACTGAGAATGAATTTTCTCAACCAGAAACTCATCAAAATTAAGGCTTTTGGAATTGTTGGACTGACCCACCAATACAAGATATCCTATCATGACATCAAAAACCAAACTATCATCATCCAGACCTAAGACCTGACATAATAAAGACAATAAGCATTGAATGGGATGCTGAAAGATAGAAATTTGGTAAGGAAAATACATTCCTTCAATATTTACTTCTGGTTTGACCATTTTTTATAGAAACAAATGCAAATTGTCTTGACCTAACTCTGCAACTGAACTTAGACTCGACATCTCGGAAAATTTCTCATATAAATCATCATGTGAACCTGGGATTGATAAAGCCTTTCTGACAGTTTGGGAATTGACTTGACAAAGTACTTTAGAACCCTAAGAATCCACTATAACCCTTTGAGAACTCAAATAATTCTCTATTGACCATTCAATGAAGTCTGGAAAAGGAAATATTGAATCAGTAAAAAATTGAAAAATTGCAGACCCCAATTTTGTAGGAAGTACCGATGGATTAATTACAATGAATTTATTCAAATTTTTAATAGATCCTACTGATAACCTAGTTTCAAAAAAACTGGATACAGAATCTGAAAGATGTTCCTCCACGGGATCTAGATCTTTAGCATTGACAAAACTCGCAGAAGGAGATGACATTGATCCGAAACAAAACTCTTGATTGAACACAGGGGCAACAGAGCTCTGCTATGACAGAGTAACCAGAAAATGGCGACGGAAAAATGACTTACCTAGAGAATGAGAAAACCACTGTCTTGCTCACCGATTTCAAAGTTGTTTCCAAATCCCGAATTTAAAATGGCGAGCAACCTCAGAGTCTTAGATGTATACCTCCAAAACAGTTAGTTGGAAAGTGCTCGTCGATTGAAAACTAAATTAGCCTCTTCGCAACTTTATCAGTGAGAAAATATAGACCGTTAGATCGTCACTCAATCTATGATTTACCGCATTTCCCAAATAATAAATTATAAATAAAAATTAAAAAAAAATTGTCGGCCATAAACAATTTAAAGAAATAAAAATAAAAAATAAAAACGCAATCCTCATATATTTGTGCGGGAAAGTGTATGTCCAAAACATTAAATGAAAGAAACAAATTTGTTATCTTAGCCATAAAAAAATGTTAAATAAATAAAAATAAAAAATAAGAAATAGGCTCTCCTTTTTTACAATAAAATATTAAAAAAAATACCTATGCTATCACAAAACCATGTGCAAATACTCCTAATGCTACTTAATACAAGGTCAAATACAACCCATTGTTTTATAGTAAAACCATGTGAAATTACATCTTCAAATCCCTTTTAAACCAATACCCCTTAGCCTATGGTATATCTACCCATAATAATATGTGCCAATTCCCTTTAATAATCCATTTGAAAAAATGACTTTCCTTCTTGGAATAACACATGGTTTAGAAAAGAATAATATTGGGTTTCTGATTGGTTAAAAAACCCTAGCATAGCTCTGCATCAGGATGACCTCCATGACCTCGAGTTTCTTGGTTCTGGTAACGATTTCCCTTGGTAGTCCTTCTCCTCCAGTCAGATCTATAATAAACTGAGTCCTGGATAGCCACAGGCTTTCCAATGACCAACTCCAATGGGGGGGCTGTTGCTCCCCCTACAGGCCAGTCACCAACAGGGACAGTGGCAGGGGCTGAACACACCAATCAGCACAACTCTAGACCGTCTGAAGAAAATACAGGGGTGACACCCACAACACAAATGGAAAGTAACTCAAACGTAACAGACGCAACCACAAAATCTGCTACTTGCATACCAAAAGAAACCAGGAAAAGAGTGATTAAACTCCTAGCGCATCGCATAAATGGAACCAATAGGCAATTTCATGGGCTTCTGGCCCACGAAAAAGGCTCTGAGAGGATGGATAGCCTCGAAATGGAAACCAAAAGGACACATAGATCTACAAATGTGCTCAAAGGGCTTCTTCAACATCCTCTTTACCTGCTCTCAAGACAAGGATAGGATCATGGATGGAGGGCCATATTTCTTCAACACTGCAAGGCTATACCTATGACCTTGGACTAAATGCTTCAACCTAGACAAACAGGATCTAACCTGGGCACCAGTCTGGATCCAACTCTACTCGCTCCCTCAGGACTACTGGGACGAACTCACCCTTCGAGACATAGGAAATTCCCTAGGGGAGTTCGTCAAGATCGCAGAAGAAACTAAGATCAACAGGTATGCAGCCTACGCACATATCTGCGTCTACATGAATCTAGTTGAACCACTCCCAGGCGAGGTAAGTCTCTTGCATGAAGAATTTGAATGGACTCAAACTATTGACTATGAACGCATTCCTTTCAGATGTAGGAAATATCATCAACATGGGCATCTATTTAGAGACTACCCCCTAAATAAGAAGGAAAAAATGGAAAAGAGCACCAACGAACAGGAAAATGAGGGATTCACAAAGGTAGCAAGTAAAAAAATACATAACAAAAGAGCTACCCCACAACAGAACAAAAAAGCACCAACTACCAGCAACAGTTTCGTAGCCCTTAATCAACTAAGTGAAAATGAAACAGTTCCAGGCCATGAGGTTGGAAGCACCTCCACTGCATAGGTCCAATCTGCAATGGTGCAGCAAAACATGCTTCAACTAGAGACCTTCTTAAAACCTCCCAATGCCAATACAAAGGTGGAAAACGACTAGATCAAAGGCAAAGAACCAATAATGGAAACGATCCCAGAGGTAATGGAAAAAGACCCAGAAAGCATAGATATGGAAGGACTGGATCTTGCAGGACTAGAATAGGCATGCACCAACAAGGATTACACCTCAATCCCAAAGCAGCAAATTGAAAAAATGGAGGAAATATTAGCCAGGGCACAGTAGTTCCCCTCCCTGGGTATATAGGGAGGAACGATAATCAACACCCAATACTTCGTAAAAGAGTCCTGAAAAAGAGGAATGAAAACATCTCTGCAATGAACTATTGAAGTAGGGAAAGAAATGGTGGAATCAGGACGTTTCCCCAAGCTAACTAGAGTCTATGCCCTTACCTCCCAATATAGCCCATGAAGCTCATCTCATGGAACATCAGAGGGCTCAATAAACCCACGAAGCACAGGATATTAAAAAAATTAGTATGGAGGAACACCCTACAATTTTCTACATGCAAGAAACCAAATGCACCAGTTCCACTCTAGAAACCATCTTCAAAAATATATGGAAAGGTATCAATATTATAGCATTCAATGCAAATAGGGCGTCTGGGGGACTTTCCATCATCTAGAACCCTCAAATCATCACTCTAGAGAATTTCCATGCCAATAGAAACTTCATCCAGGGTGACTTCCACTTGGCAGGTACTGATATCCACAGATTGCTCACTAATGTCTACGCACCCCAAAATGCGCAACAAAAACTAATGCTCCTAAGCAATCTTGAGGAACTCAACCTTCAACGATCCCACCCCCTCTAGCTTCTGGGAGGAGATTTCAACAGGATTACCAACCTCCAGGAAAATAAAGGTGGCAAACAGCATCTCGAATCTGACAGTAATGGATTCAAAGAATTCATCCAAAGTAACAATATCATAGATCTTCAAACCTCCAATGGAATCTTTACATGGAACAACAAAAGAGGGGGCACCCAAAAGATAGCCTCTCGGTTGGACAGATTCCTCATCACCAACAATCTCATCTGCCTTGGAGGGAATCTGGACACTACCATCATCCTAGCAGCGAGATCTGATCATTGGCCGATACAACTCCAATGGCTCCACCCAAGTAAGCATGCTCCAAAACCCTTCCATTTTGGACATTGCTGGTTCAGGCACCCCAGGTTCAAGGATCTAGTATCCCAATGGTGGTCTTCTATAGAACCCCCTCCAAGCACCAAAATGCTTCAATTCCAAACAAAACTGAAACTTCTCAAAAGACATCTGAAAGTCTGGAACAAAACTATATTTGGTAATATATTCACAAAGCAGAAATACCTGGAGGACAAAATGAAAACTTTGAAACAGAATATCATCCAAAACGGACGCACATATGAGACATCTCACCATGAGCATTGCATGACCACTCAGTTGGAGGAAAGAAGGAACCAGGAAGAAGCCCTTTGGAGACAAAAATCCAGAATCAACTGGCTCAAAGAAGGGGAAATAAATACTAAATTCTTCCATCAGTCCACCATACAACACTGTATGCACAACAGAATTTCTGTCATCAAGAACCAAGCAAGGGAAAGGTTGGAAATGCAAGAAGCCATCACGAAGGAGCTGCGCAATCACTTCAGGAACATCCTCAATGAACCCAACCACCAAAAGCAGGAAGCCATCGGGAGAATTACCCAACACATTCCCAAGCTGATAACAGAAGATCGTGATAGGATGTTACTCGCTATGACCACTACTGCTGAGGTGTAATAGGAAGTCTTCCAACTGAAAGCTAGGAAAGCTCCAGGGCCTGATGGATTCATGACGAACTTCTTTCACTTCTTCTGGGACATCATCCAAAATGAAGTCTAGGAATTAGTGGAGGAATCTAGGTCCACTCACTGGCTATTACCAGCTCTAAATGCTACCTTCATCACTCTGATCCCTAAATAAGATAGAGCTGCCTTGCCTAGTAAGTACAGACCTATAGCCCTTTGCAATTTCATTTACAAAATCATCTCCAAAGTCGTAGCTAACCGGTTGAAGAAGCTAGTACCTCTCATCATCTCCTTGGAGCAAACAAGGTATGTGGAAGGAAGGCAAATCCTGGATGACATCATCTTAACCCATGAGCTCATTCACTCCCTCAAAACCACCAAAAAAACAGGTATACTTCTCAAAATTGATCTTTCCAAAGCTTTTGACAAACTAAGTTGGGATTACATAAAATATATCCTTGCAACTTTTGGCTTTAGTAACACCTAGATCAGATGGATTACGAGTCTCATCACCTCTCCCTTTCACTCCATCCTACTTAATGGCATCCCCTTTGCCACCTTCAATCCATCTAGAGGCATAATACAAGGGGATCCCCTTTCGCCCTTCATATTCATCATCATGGATGAAGGCTTGGGCCACCTGATCAAAAGCTCTATTCAAACGGGAGCGATGTTGGGATTACCTCTCCATAACCTACCCCCAGCTTCTCATCAGCAATTTGTGGATGACAACCTAATAATGGGCTACCCCTCTATCCAAGAAGCCCACACCCTCAAAACCGTTCTTGATTCCTTCTCTGAAGCTTCAAGAACAGAGATCAACCAGGAAAAATCTCAGATCTTTTTCTTCCACACCCCCCCTGACCCAACGCAACATTTTTCACATCCTCGGCTTTACCATTGCTTCCCTCCCCTCAAAATACTTGGGAACTCCACTCACTAACTCTGCCATCAACAAATCCTCTTGGAGAGATCTACTTGAAAAAATGGAAACCCGTCTCTCCAAATGGACTCACTGCACTCTCAACATTGCCAGTCGTCTGGTCCTCATCAAATCCGTCTTATAATCTCTTCCCATCTACCTTTTCTCAGTTCTTGTGGCTCCCAAATGGGTCCTTAAAGCCATTTGCACCTTGCAAAGGAGATTCCTCTAGGGAGGTACAAAAGGCAAAAACAAATGGGCCTTAGTCAATTGGAAAGATGTGTGCACCCCAAAAAATCAGGGAGGTATAGGTCTTCGGAACTCTGAACACAGCAATAGCATAATGGGAGCGAGCATCTGGTGGAAATGGGTCTCCAATCCCAATACCACATGGGCCAACCTATGGATGTCCAAGTATGCGTAGTACTGGCTAAAGGAAGATCTCATTAGATACAACTTAGATTTTCCAGGCTCCCAAATCTGGAAAGCAGCCAGTCAACAAAAGGATATCATCCAAAACAACAACTTTTGGGAGCTACGAGATGGTAACCAAGCCATATTCTAGGAGGATTCCTAGCAACAAACGCCAAGTCTCTCCTCCATCTTCTGTAGACCACTATGGAATGTTGTACTCCAAAATCGGAAACAACAGAAATCTCATGACTTCTGGATGGAAGACAACTCTCAGGGATATAGGCAATGGATACACATCAGCAAATGGTAAAACAACTGGAACAATGAAAGCCACACTGACATCTGGGAGGAGTTAAGCACAAAAAGGAAAATCCAAATCAAAACAGGGTTTGACATCCTCTGCTGGGGGCACATGCCAAGTGGCACTTACTCAACCAGGGAAGCCTACCATCTCCTCCATCAGAAAAACTCCAGACTTGTCGACATTATCTGGAAAAATATCTGGAAGGCTAATTTATGTCCCAAAATAGCCTTGTTCCTATGGCTGCTCAGTAAATACTGCATACTCACATGGGATAATATATCGAAACGTGGGTTTGAAGGGCCCTCCAGATGTCCTCTCTGTCAAGGCAACTCGGAAACCATCGACCACTTGCTAGACCTATGTCCGCATGCCAGCTCCCTATGGAACATAATTATTGTCCTTTGCCGACATTCCAACCATGCCAGAGGCAAAATCATTCAAACCATCAGCACCTGGCAAGAAAATCCTTTCAACAGTAATCTGTTGAACAGATTATGGCAAATCACTCCGGGTATCGCATATTCAAGGACAAAGCTTCTACACCTGAACAGCTTTGGGATAGGATTCAAAGCAACCTCACGGAAACTATAGCTTTAGATGCATGGAGTAAGGAGGACTTACCCATCGAAGCAGCTGAATGCCACATCTGGAACAACTGGAAAATGAGTCTTAACACTCCCATGGAAATCACTCCCAGAAGCAAAGGAAGATCTCTGGCCCCAGACACTTGGTCGCCTCCCCTCCCGGGTTTTTTCAAATGGAATTTTTATGGGGCTTCTAAAGGTAACCTAGGAACAACAGGTTTTGGAGGAGTCATCAGGAACACCAAGGGAGATCCTCTCAGAATATACTATGGGAAAATTGGATGACACAGTAACAACTCTGCTGAGCTAGAAGGAATGATACAGGGTATTCAAATCGCCATAGACTTCCACTACTTCCCTCTGGAAGTGGAAGGGGACTTGCGAATAATAACCATGGCCGCCACCCGTATCCTACAAGGCATTGCTTCTTCGAAAGTCTCCAATAGTTGGAGACTTTCTGTTACACAATAATTTTTCACCATCCCTGCAATCCTCGTCCCACACATTGGAGGGCTCATTTCGTGACCTGTGAGCAGTAACATGGCTTGAAACCACTTTCATGACATCCCACTGAACAAGAGCTTTCATTGCCCTAAAGACATCTCCTTGTGAAAAACCCTAAAAATGGCCCTTTTAGCATTGGCGCGAGCAGGCAGTTCAGTACCCGCGCCAATGGGGAAAATACTTCAAAGAGGCCGCGCCAGTTGGCGCTCTGTCCCAGAGTCGCACTCGCGCCAGCCAATTTAAGGAGTGTTTTTTAAAAACAAATGGTGGAAGTTTCGTCCTAACTGATCCAGGAACTGATATCTATCTTGAGTTGGGAGGTTTGGCTACGGATTTCCATAGAGAGGAAGTGGTTTGCCACCTCTCATGGAAGCTTCCTTAAGGATAGGGCCAATCCCATGATTATAGGGATCCCAACTCCCCTTCCTCCATCTATAAAAGCTTGTCCATCTCCATTGCAAGCTAGTCTTCAAGTTCCCAAATTTCTAAGAGCCTTACGCTGCAAGAGCCTCCATAATTCCCTTAAGGCCAATTTCAAGCAAGGAGACTATCGTCAAGATCCGAAGAGAGAGGTTTGTCCCATCCTTGACAGGCTTTTCGAGACGTGTTCTACTAGCGACCCGCCGAAGGAGAATTCAGCGTCAGAACTATGGTTGTAATTTTCCTTTGATTGATTATTAATGAACGACTATTGGTTATGGTTCCACTCTTGTTGTTATTTATGATGATGAGTTATGTCCTTTCTGACTGACATATAGTTGCATCCACTGGATTTTATGCTTGCATTTGTTTTGTTTCTCGCATGTGCAGGTGTCCATCACGGAGATCGTGGGGATCGTGATCTGCCAAAGCTAAGGAACGGGAGCGCCACCTCTTCTACAAGCAACAGCGTTGGATTCCAAGTAAGCCTTCATCGTTAGTCGGTTTATTTGCAATTAGGAACCTGCACTATAGCGTGAACAATTTTTTCTAGACCCGGTCTGGGATAGTAGGGATCGCCTCTGTCCGCAGAGGGGATTTACCTCCACAAAAAATTGGCGACTCCACTGGGGATCGTTAGCTTGTTGTCGTTCGTTTTATAAGCTATAGACGGAGCCTGAAGTTGGCCAGATAGCCTTCGAAATGCTTTTGCTCTGCAATTGTGAAGTAGATCAAAGTTGCTTCATTCAATCTCCGGTTTAGTTTGTAAATTGAACCTTTGGAGCTTTGTCTTGTCTTTTCGGTTGATTCTTGATTCTGCTTGCTTGATCAGCTCTTTGGGCTGGCTCTTCCTGTGAATTTGGCTTTTTGGATAGCTTGATCATCACTGGTCTGCTTGTTGGATTTCTATTTTTTATTTTGGCATAGCAAACTTTACTGGCGCGCTTTTTAGCATGACAATCGCACCAATTGGCGCAAGTTGTCCATGTATTACCCGCGCCAATCTTGATATGGCGCTAGTTTCAACCTGACAGTTGCACCAGTGCTGGGGACTGCTGGGGTTTGCTCTGTTTTGAGCTTTCTGAGCTTCATCTATGTGTTTAGCTTTGCCTCGCTTTGAGCCTAGATTACATGGTTCATTTGAGTCTTGGAGATTCTGCTGGAAGTGGTGAGTCTGGTCTTGGTTGGGAGAAATTCTTTGTTTTTTCATTTTCAGGCGTTCGCGCTTGTTGTCAATTAGAAACCCACACCAATTGGCCATTGGCGCTAGTTTTCAATGTGCAAGTCATGCCAGTTGGCGTTATTTGTCAATGTACAAGTCGAGCCAATTTCAGGGTGTGTGAAAATTGAGATTTTTTCCCTTCCGATCTTTTCAATGTATGAGCATAGATTACATTGCTCATTGTTTGGAATGTCTTATTTCTATGATTTCTTGATGTAAAAGGGAATGAATGCCTTGTTTTGATCTCATGCTTTGGAAGTCCTCTTTGTGTTTGACCTCATATATCTTGTCGCCTTTTGAGGGATTTCGTGACAGAGTCTTTGAAACAACGATTGCATTCTTAGTGTTTGTTTACATCTCTTTTTCATTCATCCTTCATTAAGAAGATTTGCGTTTATTTAGTTTTCGTCTCAAAGTGTTCTTTTGTTAAAATTCATTAGATAACATTGCATTGAAGAGTATTTTGAGATTTATCATTGAACTTAGATCACATTGTTTAATGATTGAAAGCTAAAAATCGCTTTGAGTGCATTCTCTTTCATTGAAAGCATGCATTAAGTAGATTCTCATTTCATCGAAAAATGCATTGAGTGAATTCTTATTATTTGAAAAGGAAAAAGGAAATTGTGCATAGATTATAATTGCATAGTTTTCGAAAAAGAGGGTTTTGCATAGATTACATTGCATTATTCGCATCGTTGAACGTTTGAAATTAATTTTGGATAGTGAAAGTCATCTAGTTTGGAAAAGATTTCATTTGCAGTGTTGTTTTATGTCGCATCATTGTTTGAAGCTCTTCCCTTAACTAGATAGCATTCATCGAATTGAAAAGTTTTCTTTTCTCATATAGCTGCATATAGGAGATTGTCAGATGACATTCGGTAGGGCCTGAAACTGAGACATAATTGAAGATCAACCTTAAAATTCATTGAATTAAACTAAGGCAGCATTGAAACATTAACGCAACATTTAGTGGTCTAGGCTAGAGACGTGTTTCGGCGTCGTTAAACCTAGTAGTTTTCGTTCGCCTCTTGGCTTTAGACAGCACTAGTACGGACTTGTGCTCCCCGTACCGTCACGTATATAAAGGGAGACCCCACTAGGTTTCAATCCTTTATCCATAGGAAGCCGAGTCTGCCGCCCTATACCCGTGATACACCGGACACAGCATTCGGGGAGATTGCCTACACGTACATTAAGTCCTTGGTTGATTTCTCTTTCATTTTGAAACCAAGGTGTATATTGCAGTTCACAGTTATTTGGTACACCCTTTGCCTAGTATTCCTATGTAATATTCCTTTTTAGGAATATTTTTAAAATTACAGCAAATGGTATAGAGATCTAGATGCAAAGGGAAGGAACAACATATTTGCAGTCAAACAATAGCATATATATATAAATCATGCACAGATACTCAAGAAATGCCATGGGAATGCTGAGCCATTTTATTAATTTGCTAAATATAGAGGAATACAATAATGATTAAAGCGATAGGGGCCTATACTTGCAAAGGCAAGTTAAGATCTATTCTCAGAATGCTGTGGTATTTCAGATCTATGTTGCAGGGGACGGCTGGGACTCAGATCTGCATTCCAGTCGATGTTAAACGACTGTGTCACTGCCCAGACGTGCCTTCTCGCGGATCTATGCGTCCTCCAATTAATCACGCCTCCACTAGTTGGGATCTGCAACAATGCGATCTCCCGCCAATCAGAGACTCTCCAAAGACGCGTAGCTATTTCTGCAAGTAATCACCTATCCGCGATCCCTCCAGAATTCAATCAGGCTTCACCAATGCGGCTGCGTTCCACTGTGCAGTGATTAAATGTGTTGATCTTCCACAAGCGTAGTATAGTTAACAAACGCACTGCTTCTCCAGAATCTGCGATCCTCCACAAGTACTGTGCGGTCAATAAACGCGTTGTCCCACCACAAAATACTGGATCGATCTTCCTACAAGACACTGACGAAACTACCTCACCCGAGCAGGCACTCGAAGTCCCCTGGGGCTGAGGGCGAGATCTCTGATCGGAGACACTCAACGCGCTAAACAGCGCTGCAGACGAGCTAAACAGCCAGCATGCCTAAGTCGCAATGACCCATTTCAATTCCATAAACTTCCATACCCCCCTGAGTGAAGAAGTGCTCCTTTTTATACAGCGCCGGCCGCTCCCAAATCCTATGGCCACCTCAACCCACCATACCACGGTAATATGATACCATGGTAGCGTCCTTATGTCACGTACCCCATTCGGCCCTCCTCAATTACCATGTGCGTTTGTGCTGCGTGCCCCATTCGGCCCTCCTTATTTACCATGTGCGTCTATTTAGAGTGAGTCATGGTCCTTTAACTCACGTTTATTCCTAAACTAACTAGATAAAGCAAAATTGACAAAAATTAATATTTCCAATTAGCTATCGCTAATTGGGAATATTACAGTCTCCCCCCACAGAGTGTTGCTTGTCCCCAAGCAACTGTAGTGATGGATGCTGCAAGATTTTCTCATTCTCCCAAGCCGCATCCTCATCTGGAAAATTCTTCCACCTTACCAAGAACTCCCGGATGGTTCTGTTTCGTAGTTGCCTTTCCCTGGCATCAATAATCGCTTTGGGCTGCAGTACCAAATTTCCTTCATCATTTGTAGGTGGTAGCTCCCTTGTTACGGTCTCCTGCTATCCCAATGCTTTCTTTAGACACGATAAGTGGAAAATATTATGAATCTTGCTGCCTTGGGGCAGCTCCAACTCATACGCAACCTGTCCAACTCGGCGTATCACCCAGTATGGCCCATAAAAACGAGGCTTAAGCTTCTCAACTCCCTTCTGTTTCAGTGACGACTGTCGGTAGGGCTGCAAACGTAGGTAGACCAAGTCTCCTACCTCAAAGGCCGACCCCAATGTTAGCCGCATACCCATCATAGGCTCAATGTGGGCGCCCATCTAGACCTCACCCAAGGAAATGTCATGCTTGATGTCCATAGTATCCTCCTCTACTAACTCGGGCTCCATCATATGCTGCTCTGGTTGAATCGTCACAAAGGACTCATCACCCAGAGTATCTCCTATACAGTCCCCTGACTACTCACCCTGCACAATAGAACACAGCTCTGGTCTACTGTCATCATCATCTCTGCATGGCTGCTCTCGCTCCTCAGAAGCATCCTCATATGATCCCATGGACTCATTTGAAGAAGATTCCTCATCCTGGCATACGGAAGGAATGCCTACCGGCTCTACCTCTACCACCTCATCTGCATCTCTCAAACATGAGTGATCAGGCCCCCAAGGTTCTTTGCAAATGAAGCAAAGTCCCTTCCTCCTCAGCTCCGGAAATGGGGGTGGGCTGAAAATCTGAACTTGGCAAGCATCATAGCTTACCCCATGCTGTCCTTCTCTCCACTCATGACAAGTGTAGAGTGTATGTTGATCCTGGGCTGCAAAATCATTGCCCTCCAGTGGCAAAGTGAAGAACAATCCTCCAAAGAAGGTTCCTCCCACAATGAAGAACAGGCTGGCCCAAAACAATTCATCCATGAAGAATAGGACATGTGCATCATGGATCATCCTAATGAGATGTTTTCTGAAGGTGTTACATGAGGATACATAATGCAAAAAATCTCTCACAAGGATACAACGTAGTCTCATCCACTGCAACTTCAGAAAATTACATGGCAAGCAATGTACAAGATTCATCACATCTACTGGATAGTAAATGGTTGAATATGACAACAACATAAGACCAAAAACTTTCCCATGGCTGTACAATGGATGAATATCAATCTCATGGCCAATCTCAAAAGAGAACGCACATGTAGTGGTGGTGGCCATGCCTCCTCCCATGCTCCCATTAGAACATGTAGTGCAGAAAATGTGAGAATTTTTCCCGCTCACGGACACATCCAACTCATGTGTCTCCCTCATAATCAAGCTTCCTATACAAGTCTGGTCTATATCAGCAAATGGAGACATGATCAGCAGCAAAATGAAGGAAATTCTGGAGGTTACAAGTGATGGAAAGGGGTACCAACAGCTTCCCCAACAAGTACAGCGCAGTTTTACAAGTTGCTGCTTGATGAAAATATGAGGCAAAATGTTAATCATACATGTTTTTATATGATACTTGCTATAGTGTGACAACTGAACATACATGGGGTGATAGAACATTTTCCCAAGGCCACAAAAGAGATGTCTGCCTCCATCATGTAGCTTGGCCTAATACAACTCATGGAGCAATGTGATAAGCTTGCCCCCCTGTGAAGCAAGGCACTACATAAGAATGGTAAGAGTGTGCAAATCAATGAATGTCTAAACAAACTTCTCACCATATGCTAGGAGTAAGATGGTATCTGGGTCCATACATGAATCCTTCATAGTGTTTTGGCATGCTATGGAGAAGAATGAACCATGTGCTTCAAAAAGATAATCCTCCTTATGCTTGAAAACCCAAGTCAAGAAGAAGATGCTATAGATGTCTATATCATCATTGCCTCCTCTTTGTTCATCCAGTGCAACAAATATGAAGTGATCCTGGGACCTATGGGTTATAGTTCCACTATATCTCTATCGGGCACGCTTCATCCATAAAGTTCTGCTTCAAGGTGATAGCACTGTGAGCTCATGCAAATAAGCTTCTGTCAATACAAAGCTCTGTTCTTTGACATGCTCCTTGTCAAAGACTCCTCCAATAATGCTGCAACAATTGCGGAATACTCCCCAAGATGGAAGTGCTTCCAAGCCATCATCAAAGATCAAGGAGATAATGCCATCTCCTCCTCCTGCAACATCAGACAAAGGGTGAGAGCAAATCTGCCCTTGCTCCCCCAAGCAAAGCAACAAGACATTTTGCTGCCTCCCCATACTTCCATCATACAACTCATGTGATGAAGACACAATGAATGATATGAGTATCATATCAACACCATGCATCCATACTCTATGCTGCTTGATGATGCAAGTATCCAGCCATCTTCTCCCCGTCCTCCCACTCTTAGGAAGAGTGTTTGCCAAGTGATGGCCAAACTCTTTCAAGAGTAACCAGCGCAGCCAAGCCACTTGCTGCCCGGTATCATAGATCTGCAAGTAGCCTCCTAGCTCCTCGCTCATCAACCACATCCACTCAATCACTTGTGGATGCCTCCCTCTTTTCCTCATTCTGGTACTCCTCCCATGACGGTTACCATCCTCCCAAATCGAATTTCTGACTTTGCACTTCATGGGAATTTGAAATGTAAACTTCTCAAGGATCAATGAGACCCTATCAAGAATCAAATAGGTGGTAGGCAAAAACCTCTCATCATGGTGTGTATGGCTCAAGGGATGTCCAACACAAGCATGAGAGATGTTATCCATCCTAAGATGTCCTCCATCTCCTATCTGCTCTGGTGAGAAGGGAAAGAAATCATTGCTCCCCGTAGTGTATCGAAGTGCATCACTAGCGAGATCTCTCCTGGAGACCTGCAAAAGAGAATCTCCACAATTTTCTAAAGAAGTTACTGCAACAATAGTTTGTGGAAATTCTTTTATACCTTGATGTGCATTTGGAACTTCTTGTAGAACTGCAAGAGTCCCATCCTCAAAAGTGTTGGCTGCCCCAACTGTCGATGCATGTGGCTGCTCCTCCATGAGTGTGCCAGCGTTTTCACAAGCCTCCTCAAGAGGTGATGTGATCTCTTCTTGATGAGAATTGGAAGCGCATGGTACTTCCTCTTCCTTTTCTTCAATCTTCTTGACCTCTTCTACGGTGGATGCATTTCTTCTGGATCTAAAAAGGGATGAGAATAAATTCACCTTTTTCACCGTTCCAGTCTTCTTGGGCTTAGACTCACAGGGGCTAGTGGATCCTTCATGCATGGGAAAATGTGATCTCCCAGTGGTACGCGGCAACTCTGAACTCTGCTTGCTAGAAAGTCCTTTGTTACCACTGTACCTTCCTCCTTCATCCTGCCTAAGCTGACAGTAATCTTTGAAGGGCAAAGCCGTTCTGAAGTTTTCCCCCATGGACTGCCATTCATGGAAATAATCTCCATCATGATAATGTTGATATCCTCCGTGATGGTTGCGGGGTCTGCTGTCCTGCTTGATCTGAACAAAGTCTTTGAATAAAATGGCATCCCTGAACTCCTGCCCAGCTGCCTGGTACTCAGCAAAATAATCACCTATGTGGTCAGAGTCTAGTTCCTCCTGTGCTTCTGTCTCAGTTTCCGTGTCCAGAAAAGTGGGCATAGTGGAACGGGCGGAGGCATGTGGAGCTTGGTGCAGAGTGGCAACTCGTTCTTGCAAATGGTGATATGCGCCCGACCCCTCACTAACCTGGCGACCCCTTGAGGTTTCACGCTGTCTACCCTCCACAGCAATGAATCTTTGACCCATCACCTCTATTTTCCTTGCTAGATCCTGCACTGATTTGAGGAGTGCTTCCCCAAACTGTTTCGCATCGCTATCATCCGCCATTGGCTCTCCCTGCTCTGCTTCTACCGCAGGCTCCTCCTGTTTTGCGTCCACCACTCGAACGTAGTCTCCATCTCCGTAGGCGTTCTCCTCTCTGTACTTCCCACATCTGTGGCAGACGTAAGGTTTTTCTTCCGATGACATAGACTACCAGCTCCACAGGCTGAGCCAGATCTATGCTCTGATACCACTGTAATATTCCTTTTTAGGAATATTTTTAAAATTACAGCAAATGGTATAGAGATCTAGATGCAAAGGGAAGGAACAACAGATTTGCAGTCAAACAATAGCATATATATATAAATCATGCACAGATACTCAAGAAATTCCATGGGAATGCTGAGCCATTTTATTAATCTGCTAAATATAGAGGAATACAATAATGATTAAAGCGATAGGGGCCTATACTTGCAAAGGCAAGTTAAGATCTATTCTCAGAATGATGTGGTATTTCAGATTTGTGTTGCAGGGGACGGCTGGGACTCAGATCTACATTCCAGTCGATGTTAAATGACTGTGTCGCTGCCCAGACGTGCCTCCTCGCGGATCTATGCGTCCTCCAATTAATCACGCCTCCACTAGTTGGGATCTGCAACAATGCGATCTCCCGCCGATCAGAGACTCTCCAAAGACGCGTAGCTATTTCTGCAAGTAATCACCTATCCGCGATCCCTCCAGAATTCAATCGGGCTTCACCAATTCGGCTGCATTCCACTGTGCAGCGATTAAATGTGTTGATCTTCCACAAGCGTAGTATAGTTAAAAAACACACTGCTTCTCCAGAATCTGCGATCCTCCACAAGTACTGCGCGGTCAATAAACGCGTTGTCCCACCACAAAATACTGGATCGATCTTCCTACAAGACACTGACGGAACTGCCTCACCCAAGCAGGCACTCGAAGTCCCCTGGGGCTGAGGGCGAGATCTCCGATCAGAGACACTCAACGCGCTAAACAGCGCTGCAGACAGGCTAAACAGCCAGCATGCCTAAGTCGCAATGACCCATTTCAATTCCATAAACTTCCATACCCCCCTGAGTGAAGAAGTGATCCTTTTTATATAGCGTCGGCCACTCCCAAATCCTATGGCCGCCTCAACCCACCATACCACGGTAATATGATACCATGGTAGCGTCCTTATGCCGCGTACCCCATTCGGCCCTCCTCAATTACCATGTGCGTTTGTGCTGCGTGCCCCATTCGGCCCTCCTTATTTACCATGTGCGTCTATTTAGAGTGATTCGTGGTCCTTTAACTCACATTTATTCCTAAACTAACTAGATAAAGAAAAATTGACAAAAATTAATATTTCCAATTAGCTATCGCTAATTGGGAATATTACATCCTGAGTAGTCATTTTGATCCCATCTGACTCCCTAAATTTGAAAGGATCACCAAGCGCTTGTCCTTTCACGCTTGTTTCAAAAATGAAAGAGATAGAGTCACCTTTCATCCGTTTCTCGACTCTTAAAACATGAAATGGTGAATTTTCTAAGTTTCAATGTGGTAAAATTAATCACCCGCGATCACACGCCTTATTATATTTTTCCTGTTGGCCGTTTGATTGTGTGCCTTGGTTTTTAGCCCGTGTGCAATTTTGAGTTGTTGATGGCAACTTTTTCGGAGTTCACCAACCAAGGAATCCCCTCCGATGGGAATCTTGGTCATTTTCCTCCTTTTGGGAATGTTGGTGTTCCTTATATGGCAACGTTATCCCTTCCTGGGTTAACTGTTGAGTTGCCTGTTTGGTTGTTCTCAACCTCTGTGGTTCCGAATGTCTCGGCTACTGGACAATCAGTGCCTCCACCTGAGCAACATCATGTTGATTCCAAGGTGGACCTCTCCCCTTCTTCGCCTGTTTTTGCGCCCTCCTCTTCTACTTCGCCTGGTGAAAGTCTGGATTCGAGTAACCAGGTGGCTAAGAAGAAGAAGAAGAAGAAAAAGAAGAAGAAGTTTGATAAAGGAGAGGCTAGCTCTGCAGCTATTGTGCTTAAGAAGCCTTCCATCGATAAACCTCCCAACCCTCCATGGAAATTCAAATTCCCTTGCATGTTGTGTCAGGGAAACCATCTTCTTAGAGATTTCCCTGGCATTCCCAAGGTGCTCGAAGTATGGTCCAACGGTCGTCCGCCGTTGCCTTTGGCTTCCCGGAGTTAGGTTGGGGGCACGTCTTCAGCTGCTGCTGGTAAGGCTCTTAAGAAGCAGAGTAAGATTACCAATCCCTGTAAGTTATGTGAAGGGCACCATGCCATTCACCTTTGTCCGTATATGGATGAAGCCAAGCGAGTTTTGGACATCTCGACTGTTTCTACACCATGCCTTCTGGCTGGTTACAAAAAAATTTCTTTGAGTCCTCCACCAGCTGATCCTACGATTGGTCAAGAGTCATCCTTGGTCGATCTCGCTCCCTCGGAAATTCAAATTCAAGAATCCGTCCCTGACCAACCATTGGTCGTGGGCTCGTTTGAGCTAGCCCCATCTACGGTGCACAAGGTCTTTTCTGTGGAGAGTGGATCCCATACCCCTCATGTTCTGTTGGTTTCTTCAGATTCTTCGGACTTGGAGAGAGATTCTCCTGTCCCTATACCTCAAGAAGCTGCTCCTCCACCTCCCATGATGGAGGTTCCGGAGGATACCCCTCCCACCTTCGAGATGGAGGTCGTGGAGGATGCTCCTTCTTCTTCCGTAACACCAGAGGAAGACCATCTTGGTTCGATGGTAGCCCCTCCAAGTAGTTTGGTCGCTTCCTTTGATTGGAATCGACTTGTGGGATACCGCCTTCCGTCTTATGTGCCTTTCGAGATAACGGTACAAGCCTTTGGTCTGGTTGTGCCCAGCACCATTATAGACGAAGGTGCGTCTGTTAGTGTTCTATCCTCAACTACTTGGAAAGCTTTTGGCTCGCCACCACTTGCGCCTGTTACGCAGAATCTGTTGGCATTTAACATAAGAATGAGTCAACCCTTAGGGATCCTTCCAAGGTTACCTGTTACTTTGGGAGGTAAAACTGTCCATATGGACGTGATGGTTGTTCCAGGCCCCTTGGATTTCAATATTCTCTTGGGGCGTGATTATACCTATTCCATCGGAGCGCTTGTTTCCTCCCTCTTTCGTGTGATGTGTTTTCCACATGAAGGACGGATCGTGACCATTGATCAGCTTTCGTTCTTTGGTCCTGATATGGCAGTTGGCTCACCATCATCCCTTCTTGGTTTTTATCCACCCGTTGTATCTGCCCCACTGCAGGTCAAATATGTGGCTACCTACCCCGTGCCTGTACCCAGTGATAGTTCCGTTGTGCATCAGGTGCTGGGGGCATTGGGTCCTGACTTCCAGGATGTTTTCCTTCCATCAGGAGTGGAAATCTTGGAAGCGATGACTTCTTGTTCATTATAATTAGGTTTTCGGAGCATGGTTCCTTGTCTTGTGTCAAGCTCCCTAAAAAATGAAACTAGGTTGTCGGAGCACAGTTTGTTTCCTTGTGTCAAGCTCCCTAAAAAATGAAACTAGGTTGTCGGAGCACAGTTCGTTTCCTTGTGTCAAGCTCCTTAAAAAATGAAACAAGCTAGTTGGAGCACAGTTCATTTTCTTGTGTCAAGCTCCTTAAAAAATGAAACAAGCTGCGGAGCAGAGTTCCTTGTCTTGTGTCAAGCTCCTTAAACCATGAAACAAGGTGTCATGAGGATAGTTCTTTTAATGTGTCAACCTCGTTAAAATAATGAAACATGTTCTTGTTCAATTCGAGTCTTTGTTTAGATCTCGTAAAATCCCAGTCGAGTCTTTCTTAGATCTCGTAACTTGAACCTTCACTCCATCTGCCTTTCATATGGACTGAAGCTTGGGGGGCATGTACCTCGAATTGAGTCACCATGCTGGGGGCATGCTCACTTTTTCAAGAATAGTTTGTTTCCATTTCAAGCTTGTGTAAAAATGAAACTGGTTTCAAGCATAGTTTATCTTTGTTTCAAGCTTGTGTAAAAATGAAACCAACTTCAAGCAGAGTTTCCTGATTTCAAGCTTGTGTAAAAATGAAACCTTTCCCTTTACCTCTTGTGATTTCCATTTTATCAGCTTGTTTCTGCCATATGAGCCTTGGTTTTCTCACTCCATCGTCACTATCTGCTTGGCCGATCATATGCCTTCACTTGGTTTTTTTACCCGTTCCTGAGGAACCGCTGCGATGAGTGGTCTTGTTAGCCAGCCTCTCAACCTTTATTTGTTCAGATAAGTTCCACCATTACCGGAACCAGTTGCTACCCTTTATACCACTCGTTCCTCCAGGAGGAGTCAAATTTCAGCTCTTTTCTGACTCTCTAAACATGAAAATATTGCCGAGTCCCTTTTCGTTTCGATCTTGTTAAAGTGGCCGCGAAATGACATCTACCCAGTATACGTTTACCCCTTTTTCGGGCTGGGTTATATTATTTACGAAAAAGGAATACCCTAGCCTATCGCGACTAGGAGGTTTTCTCAGACATACTTTTCTACCTTTTCGGGTCTGAGAAACTATTTACGAAAAGGGACCGTTGGAGTTTACTTTTCAGTTGTCTTTTCAAACTCTCTAAACATGAAAAGACGCCGATTTCTTCCTTTGTCAGACTCGTTAAACCCTGATGACATCGGATTCAGTCACAACGACGCTACTCGAGTCTCTCCTTCCTAGGGCTCGTTAAACGTACTAGGATGGACTTATATGACAAGCATATGGTATCCTCTTCAAGCTTGTGTAAAAATAAAGAGGTACTCACTGAAATGGTGGGAAAAAATGGAACCAGGATCATTGTCGTGTCAGCAGTATGTCGCTCTTGAACATGGCACTTGTCTGCATTCATGTCGGGTTGGGGACATCTCATCTCGTTTTTTCACTTGCCTCCGTGGGTTTGGATAATCCCTTTTGACCTCTCATCTGCTCAATGCCTCGTCACTATGACCTCTGATCTTTTGATGTCAAATACTGCCAAGTCCACTGTCGTGTCGTTTATATTTTCAAGAGAAGTTGACCTCTGCAAATATCAACCTCCCTCTGATTCTCATCTGATCGTGATTCACAAAAACATTATGTTCCTCTGTCTCGTGTCAATGATGTGGGAAACATTATGGCCCACCTTCGATCAAGGTCACTTCCTGTCGACTTCAACTCATTATCTGGGAAGCTGATCTAGAGACTCCCTTTTGGTGCCTTGGAGCCTGCATGCCTCAATGGCAGGTTCTTCGCATTCGACGCGAGGTTTTCATTATTGGCCTCCGATCGAGTGATTCTATGGGTGTTCGATGCCAGCTCATTGACTCACATGCCGTAGATTGTACCTGTAGTACCTTGAGGGCCATCGTCATTATTGGTAGTACCTCTCGCGTCTGTTAACAACTTTCATCATTGGCTGGTAATCAGACGATGTTCTTGCATGTTCGACTTCAGCTCACATATTCACATGCTTGAACTTGTACTATGTTCGGGTTGAGATGGAGCGCAAGACCCTAGATTTTGTCTGTTGTAATCCAGGCTGCGATTTTGTGGATTATTATGATTAGTTACATGACTCACTTACTGGATGGCTGCGACCATACCTGAGTCTATTTATCGATCCTCACTGGATGGATGCGCCCATGCCTTGGATCTGGATTATTGTATACTCTACTATGGATGGCTGCGCCCATACCACATATATATCATGTATTTGAGACATCAGTTTTACTTCTTCACACAGGTTTTTCGACAGCGGAGTTTTCAGTTGGACACGTTCTCGTAAAGAATTTCACCCCTCTCTCTCTTTCGGGCCTCATGCTTTAGGGGGCATCTGTTACACAGTAATTTGTCACCATCCCTGTAATCCCCATCCCGCACATTGGAGGGCCCATTTTGTGACCTGTGAGCAGTAACATGGCTTGAAACCACTTTCATGACATCCCTCTAAACAAGAGCTTTCATTGCCCTGAAGACATCTCCTTGTGAAAAACCCTAAAAATGGCCCTTTTAGCATTGGCGCGAGCAGGAAGTTCAGTACCCGTGCCAATGGGGAAAATACTTCAAAGAGGCTGCGCCAGTTGGTGCTCTGTCCCAGAGTCGCACTTGCGCTAGCCAATTTAAGGAGTCTTTTTTAAAAATAAATGGTGGAAGTTTTGTCCTAACTGATCAAGGAACTGATATCTATCTTGAGTTGGGAGGTTTGGCTACGGATTTCCATAGAGAGGAAGTGGTTTGCCACATCTCATGGAAGCTTCCTTGAGGATAGGGTCAATCCCATGATTATAGGGATCCCAACTCCCCTTCCTCCATCTATAAAAGCTTGCCTATCTCCATTGCAAGCTAGTCTTCAAGTTCCCGAATTTCTAAGAGCCTTACGCTACAAGAGCCTCCATAATTCCCTTAAGGCAAATTTCAAGCAAGGAGACTATCGTCAAGATCCGAAGAGAGAGGTTTGTCCCATCCTTGACAGGCTTTTCGAGACATGTTCTACTGGCGATCAGCCGAAGGAGAATTCAGCGTCAGAACTATGGTTGTAATTTTCCTTTGATTGATTATTAATGAACGACTATTGGTTATGGTTCCACTCTTGTTGTTATTTATGATGATGAGTTATGTCCTTTTTTTTTGACATATAGTTGCATCCACTGGATTTTACGCTTGCGTTTGTTTTGTTTCTCGCATGTGCAGGTGTCCAGCACGGAGATCGTGGGGATCGTGATCTTCCAGAGCTAAGGAACGGGAGCGCCACCTCTTCTAAAAGCAGCGGCGTTGGCTTCCAGGTAAGCCTTCATCGTTATTCGATTTATTTGTAATTAATAACCTGCACTATAGCGTGAACGATTGTTGCTAGACCCGGTCTGGGCTAGTAGGGATCGCCTCTGTCCGCAGAGGGGATTTACCTCCACAACACTTTCTCACAAGCTCAAGGCGTTGGAACTTCTTCTTCACAATAACAGAGCCACCACTTTCTATTATGTGCGTAGAAAAGCCAATGTTGTGGCAGGCCTTCTTGCTAACAAAGGGGTGGAAAGCCACTACGCTCTGTACCACACCACCCTTGAGTAGAATCGGAAGATGAGGCACTGAAACAGAACTATCTCATCCTCATTCAGCATGACCAGCTTCTCCTAGATGTGGGTAACACGCTTGACACGGGTGGACAGCAAAGCCCAACTCATGCGGACTGCAAAGATCTCCAAAGAAATTCTCCACCTACAGTTGATCCAATCACAGTTATCTCCTCACATGATCCTCACAGAAACATCGATCACGCAGAATGGACAAGCCTAGTGTCACCTAACCCGGACCATCACCTCCATCTTTACCTCCATAAATGACCATGTTGCATAATCAGCAATGTATCCACGCTTATCCCTCTACGCCTTCCCAACTACTTGAGCTCCACACGCAGATCACTGATGGCCTCTCTGACATGCCTCATCTAAAATATTATATATCCTCCCATTCTCGGCCCCTTCCCTACCTTATCTTCCCTCTGCTGCATTTAGCTCTTTTGATTTGGATGCTCGTTGATACCAATCAACTAGGAAGTCCAAGTCCTGGAGTGGAGTTGCACAGCCCCCCTCTGCTGGTGCATTGCATCCTGCGCACCTGCCCCCCAGCCTCTGCAGCATCTCTTGTCCCTGTGTTTCCCCCGCCACCCCTCCCAAGTGTGTTATGGCTCCCAGGCTGCACCAACGCAAAATTCGTGGTGGACAACGAGGGGCTTTCCCAGGCTGCTACCATTGCAGCGAGGACAATCGCCTCGAATGGCTTGAAGGCTCCTTGTCAATCTCCCCTGCTAGCCATCTTTTAGTTATTGAGCAACGTGTAGACTCCTACAGGAGCCCAGCGCAAAGAGGAACTCGGGGCGCGCGGCAGTCCACCTCCACCCCCAGAGCTTCCTCTCCGCAGAGCATTCAGGCACCCCTGAATAGTCCTGCGCAATCTAATGAAGACACAGATATTTGGATCATATATTCCGATGGCATTTGGATGAAGGTTCCTGATGGATTAGATCTGGACTCCCCCATCCTCTGCACTCTTTCAAATCTCCCCATTCGCACTGCTGCTGAAGTAGAAGCTGCAAAGGAAGCGATTGTCGCGCAGGCCCCTGCATGTCCCATCTTCAAGGAAACTCCCCACCATAGTGATGATGAGGATGAATAATGTTTGTTTTGTTGTTCAGTCCTAATTTTTTTGTCACCTATGTCCGTAGGGCCTCACTGTAATGTCCTACTCCTACGCTCCAAAATGTATCAGCGCTACTGCACACATAGTAATTCTTGCTCACAATTTTTGTCTGGGCCAACCCCCTCCCCTACGGTAGCCTAGAAACAATGTAACAAATGCAAGGATTGGTTAAGAGCAACTTACCAAACCTGCCTATAAACTATGTATTTTTATGTTTCTGAATTAATAGATTAGCACAACTTACCAAAAAAAAAGAAGAACACATGGTTTAAAAGAAAACCATGGGAATGAGCCACTTACATCCTCCAACCATGGGAATAAGCCACTTACATCCTCCATATAAAATAAAACCAGTATAGACCCATCTAACTCTGATTCTACGAAGCCTCGAGAGGGATCATATCCCTTGAGGTGAAAACCTCTCTTCACTTTTTTACTCAAAAAATGGGTTTGCACCTCAAGGGATTTGATCCCTCTTGATGCTTCGTAGAACCAGAGTTAGATGGGTCTATAAGGGTTTCTATTTATTTTCACCATTACATGTTCATATTATTAAACTCATTAAATCTATGAAGTTATATTGATTTGTTAATATATTCAATGAAATCGTTCCCATTAAGGGTATTTTTACTTTGATTATTATGAACGTGTAAGTTTTAATTTGAGCCATATGCAAATGATTAGTTAACTAGCTAAGTTGTCTTTGTCTAGCTCTTTTTTGTCTTTGTTTTCATATATTATATTTGTAAACATTTCTATCGTTTAAATATTTGCGATATATGACTAATATTCTTTCATTGATTGTAATTGTCTAGTATGGTGCTCCTAGGGAATTCCTAAACGAGGAAGAGGTTGTTATAGTACAAGCGCTTGTTCAAGAACATGAAGAAAATATTGAGTCAGATCAAGCTAATGATCCTATGGAAGAAGATAATGATGTTGATAACACATTGGATGAAGATGGGAAGAATAGATTGATCCATGAGACATTTAATAATGTTGCAAGAAGGGATGATGATGACGACCCGTATGTTGGTGGTTATGATATACATGTACTTGAGAGGGGAACTCAACCTCTTTATAAAGGCTCAAAAAAATCTCTTCTCTTTGTTGTATTTCCTATGGTCAACTTAAATGTGGTGAATGGTTTGTCAAGCACATGTGTGACACAGCTCCTAAGCTATGTAATATATTTTGTGACATTTAGTACATCATGATAAAGAAATTATTTTTTTCCTTTGTTTTCAATGTTAGTATTGCGATCACCATTTGTAACATGTTTTGGATGCAATATGTATATTGTTTACATTAACCAACACTACTAATTTCTGATGTTGTAGATTGTTAGGTGAATTTCTGTTACCACCGTCAAATGTTTTACCTCGCACGTACCGAGATTTACATGCCATTATGAAATATATTAGAATGGAGTATCAAGTTATCAGGGAAAATTTTAAGGATGGACGTTTATCTTAAAGTTTAAAAACTCGGCAAATATTAGTAGTCCCCAATATGTGAATTGCAAAATTTTTGATGTTATTTTTGTAAAAACATTTAGTTTTGTAATCAATTTATATTAGTATATATAAATTTTTGGCGATTTTTAGGGTAAAATATTTTTATACTATAAAATTTGGGCGAATCAATTTTTAAAAAAAAATGGGATGGGCGAATATTTTTTTTGGAAAAAGCATGGAAAATTAGCCCACCTGCGAATATTAGCCCCTAAAATTTTTCATGCATGTCTTAATGATGATATACTCTATTATAAATAACACGCATCAAAAGAAAAATTCCAAAAATGTGATGAGAGTAGATATCAAACCAATAAAGTAACAAAAAAGGTGCCTCGCAAGGTTCTTTGTTAGATTCCCAAAATTCCACGTCTACGAAAATTGTTCAGGTGCAAAAGCATAACACAATTTATGGATTACCATGCAACGAAAAGAAGTCAAGATGGTTTTTCTTTGAATGCCTACAGATGGATCTGCTTTACGAATATAGAGGAAATATGACCAAAGTTTAAAGAAGAACCTCTAATCTTATGCTTTCATTAACAGCTGATGGAGTCAATCCATTTGGAGAGCTAAGATCTATTTACTTAGTGTGGCCCGTTTTTGCTATCAACAATAAAATTCCTCCTTGGATGTCAATAAAGAGGGAGCACATAATGTTGACAATTATTGTTCTAGGTATCATTGTGTTTAGAATAAATATATTCATTTACACAATAAAATATCATGATTTGTCTTGTTTGTTTCATACTTATGTCTTATATTTTTGTGTTTACTCATATATGTTCAATCATGTCTTATTATTTTTTGGCTACTCATATATTTGGGAATTATGCACTGTATTTTCAATCAATTAAGTAAGTACCAGGTCAAAGATATGAATGCATTGAGCCTCTTATTGATGAGTTACTAAACTTATGGAAGGGCATCACTATGTATGATATCTCCAGACTAGCAGATGCACAAAGAGAATTTGAATTCCATGTAATGCGTGTATTCATAATGCCCTAGGGCTAACACATTTATGTGGTATATTATAACATTACCATGCACTTTAATAGTGTTTACTAGTTTTATGAAGTTCATTTCATGCATTTTTTTGTAAATATTCCATTCATTATACATACTTCAATTAATAATTGAAATAGAAATTAATCCATCTCTTGTATGTCTTCAAACAAAGGGTAAATTTTCTTGTCCAGTTTGTGGTCCTAAATTGAAATCTCATCGTTCTTGAAACCTAGGAAAGGAGGTGTTTGATGAGTATAGGAACTTCCTCTCTAAGAACCATAGGTACCGAAGAACCGAAAAACATGTTTTCAATGGGAAAGAAGAGACTAGATTAAGACCACAGAGAATGACACCTAGTCTATGGAAGTTGAAATATAATAGAATCTCTCAAGGTATGGATTAAATCATCTATTTTCCATTATACATGAAATGTTTGGATATTTTATATTTTTATTGCATTTTATTCATTGTACTATTTGATAGTTATTGTTGTTATAATATATAAAATATGATTCACCTTTTTGTTATTTGATAGTTATTGTTGTTATAATATATAAAATATAATTTATTCAAGATATGTGCAGGTCGACCTTAAGGTTTTGTGCCCCAACAGTTGTGTCACACACCCTCACCGATAGATATATATTGGTCAAGGTTGGAGGACATTTCAGTCATCTCATCCTCACACATTTCTCTCTCCTCATCTGATTGGTTTGGTGACCTTGGTGGCTCTTCTCTCCACACGTGGGAAATTCCAAGCAGTAACACATTTCTGATTTCAGTCTATGGAAGTCGAAATATAATAGAATCTCTCAAGGTATGGATTAAATCATCTATTTTCCATTATAAATGAAATGTTTGGATATTTTATATTTTTATTTCATTTTATTCATTATACTATTTGATATTTATTGTTGTTATAATATAAAAAAACTATGATTCTGCGAGGGTCGACGAGGCATTAATAACGGGGCACTACCACAAGGAATGAAAAGCTATCATGAGAAATTCATTAGGCTCCCCTACTATGAGCACCTAGAGATTTTTCATTTGTTTGACACAATCACACATCGGGAAGAATGTAACGGAAGGGAACTTTTATGACAAATATTAGATGGAAGGAGAGATAAAGAAAAAATTGTCAAGGTTTGTAATGACATTAAGGAGGTCGATCATTCAATTCAAGAGAGTATTGATTCATTCAAATAGCAATAAATATGGCCAAATCTATGCACCCTTCCTTGGTTATTGACGGAGCGACAAAGCAAGGATGTTAAAGGAGTTATTGAAAAAAATAAATTTCCCCGCACAGGTTTTCTTCAAACATAAAGAATATCCTAACAAAGAAAGGTGAATTAGGTAGGGTAAAGACTCATGATTGGCATACATTCATTAAGGTAATTATTTTGGTGTATATATTTGTACATTAATGGTGAAACATCTTGTTAGTATTTTTGTTTTATACTTATTTCAGAATAAATAATCATTGATTATTTTTTTGTTACAATATGTTCTGCCTCTATCTCTCCATACAACTTTGACAACAATGTCAAACAAGTTATATATGATCTTGGCAAATACATGAGTTAAGTGGTGATTTATATGCAAAGTGTAATTTTTTTAATAATTTGTTGTACATTAACTTCTATTTGACTACATGTGTTTTACTAGTAATGTACTATATATCTTATTGTTGAAACTTGTGATTTGATTGTTTCATTTGTGAATGTTTTTCATCTAAATAAATTGAGAAAAGAAGATATAAAGTATTGGAGGAAACAAATTCTTCGTCTAATGTGTGAAATGAAAAAGTATCTACCTCGCGACATTTTTTTCAATGCACAAGAACACTACCTCTTACATAATTTGAGGAGATTTAAAAGTGTGGACACAGCCTTCTGCTGAAGATCAAAATGTATGGGTGAGAGGCACTTGAAATATTTGAAGGCTTTGGTTAGACAAAGACAACGCGTGAGAGTTCTATGGTAGAGAGATATGTGGTATATCAAACCATGGTTTATATTAGTCAATATAGTCTGACAATAGGAAAAATTATCAATGCATTGAATTGTGCAGGATGTCAACTCCATGATAAAATTTTAATGGGAGCACCTATCGAGAAAGGTACAATGAGAAAGTTAGATGTAAGTATATAGTGGAGATTTATAGTACATTTGAATTTTTGTTTTTATGTATATCGTACTTATTTAGTTTTTAGTCTTCATGCACAATCCAATATAATAGTGGTATAATGTGTTAACTAATTATATATATGCATGTGAAGCTGTTTTATTTATCTGACCCGAGTTGAGAGTGGGATGCAATACATTTATACATTGCGAGAGAAATTTGTTTTGATTGGATGAAGGTATGGATTGAATGATGCAAACGAAGCTAATAATGGTAGGTTATCATGATATGGTGTGTACATTGGTCGAAGAACACGAACGTGAGTGGGTACCAATATTACACGGGGGGAAATTGATTTAGCACATGGTTTAGTACATTACCCAGGCAAGCATATACTTCACATATACTACTTATTTTTTACAATTATATTGATGCATATGGTGTGTTTTTTTATTAATTTCAAAATTTTCAAGTATAAATATGTTTATCAAATAAGTATTTTTTACGTGTTTTTCATATTGCGGTTGAAACACCACAAGGCAATGTGGTGCAATGGCGCAAATTTCACATCAAAAGGTTGGATGAAAAAAGGACAACTTCATATAGTGGGATAAGCGCAATATTTCGGGTAGAGAACGTTGCATATAGAGGTGAAAGACACATCTAGAAGTATACGCAAATTGATCTTATGGGTATTTGGATGATATACTTCGGTGTGAATTCCAAATCCTTCAAATTAGTTGTGTTTGATGTCAAATGGTATAGGCTACGAATCAATGAACATGATCCTAATAGAATTGTTATTAAAAATTATAAGAAGTGCCATGGTTAATATAAGTCAGGCTCGAGCCTATGTTCTTTCAAGCCAATGCGAACAAGTATTTTACTCGAGGTTCCGGAGTAAAACGGGGGTGGTCCTGTCTTTGTTGGATATGATCCAAGAGGAAGGCCATTAAAGTATAATTTAGTGGAAGAATATGATATTGAAGAAGAATATGATGTAAGTATCAAAGTTTCACGCGTCAGATGAATATGTTGAAGAAGTTCAAGGATATGTTAATCAAAAAGTATTGGATGAACTAGATGATATTGATAATACATCGAACGAATAACTTGAAGAGGTCAAACTAAATGTGGGAGAGGATGTTACGGATGATGATATAGGCGATGATGATCATGATGCTGATATGGCCAATACTTTTAACATGAATTACGAACACGATGATATGGATGATGAGTTGGATGAAGAAGAAAATTTATCGATATCAAAATGTTGAAAGTACGAGGTATGTATTTATATTTTTTTCGGTTAGTTTGTTCTCTTTCATTTACCTTCAATAGTAAAGAAATTTTTCTAAGACATTCTTATGGAAATTTATTTTAACTTAATATTCATATGGAAACTCTGTCGAGCTAGAGGTGGGGAGAAACAATGCAATGGAAGAACTAGTGAATGAAAAAATTAAACTATATAAAATATAACTATATATAAAATTAAAATAGATATATAATTAAACATAAATATAACTATATATATTAAATAACCAATATTAAAAATTAAAAAAATATAAAATAAAAAAAATATCTAAAAAATTCAAAAAACCAAAACTACTTCTAATTCTCGCGCGCTATGAATTCTCCCCAACCCCACACCCTTCCCCTCAACCCATTAACTCATCACATGTGTCAACCTTCAGTGTCCACGCACTCTAAATTTATCCCGACCCCACCCTTCCCTCAACCCATTAACTCATCGTGTGTGTCGGCACAGTCTCCCTACACTCAACACAAATACCCCACCGAAACCCACTCACTCGGTACGGAAACCACGGTGAAAGCACTTGCTCATCGGAGGACTCGTCGCGGACGTGGCCGAAGTGATTCATCCCACAAGTGACGGTGACGGTTCTTCATCCACGAGTGACGGTGCTTCATCCGGCCACTAAGAAAGGACTCACCGCATTAGCGAGACCCCACTCTATATTCGACCAACAACCATGGTAAGTTTCGCAACTTATTTAGGCTGGCTATGTGTCAAATACAACACAAAATCCATGCTTATGTGTTACTTTTCAAACATGGGTAGAGGCCAAACTAAATAATTTTCATGTAAATATTGCCTAATGGGTGTTACTTGAGCTCCACAAACACTTTCCCTAACGAGAGGATCCTCTTGTAAAATCCACAATAATTTTTTCTCCCACATACAAGAAGAAAATTCGCAAGGAAAAGAAGTATCCCAAGGAATTTCTTACTCAAAGAGGACCATATCTCAAATAGGTTATCAAGAAGGAAAATTCAAGCCTTTCCCCTCGTGTACAACATTTTACATATGATCGAGGAAATTTGATCTTCTACGTATCGATCTAAAGAAGACATGGTTAAAAAATTCTGCGACGAAAGAAATTTGTATTTATATTAAAGTTACAAGTTGATGCGGAAAGCGAGAAAAATTGCACCCACGGGGAGTCTCCTTGCCTGCTGTTAATGAGAAAGATAGTAGCACTGCAGAGTTTGCTATAGATGATGATACTAGTGTGTCAAAAGGAAAAGGAAACCTATACTTGGTGATCTTACTTATGGCCCTCGAGTCGATTCATCACTCCATTCACCATATTGTTTTGGACTTAGCAACATTTGGGACAACGCATGGACTTAAACTCTCCTTAATCGGGCCCTTGTCCAACAATTTTTGAACCTAATTTCTAACACTAAGATTTTCCCTTTGGGGTCATCTATAAGCAACCTTGTTTGGTAAGATTTCTCTATGTATTAGATCTATGTGGTGGTAAGTACTTCTTTTAGGTGGAAATACATTGGGAAAATCATCAACTACAATGTTTTAATAATCTACTAACATATTTTTAATTTCTATTAGCGGATACGAAACAGCAGAGTATTAACATATTCACTTTTTGGCTTACAAACTCGTGGCATAACTCACCTCCTCTTTTGTCATCTGGCACATGAAAATATTTGCCACGAAAATATAGCTTTTGGCTCACTATTTGTAGCTCCATTCCCTTCTTGCAAAGGCAACAAATTAGGTTGAATAACACCCATCTCGAACATAACAGTTCTGCTTCCATCATGCACTACTTTCCTATCAAATTGCCGTAGTGTACCCAACAACACATGACACCACATCCATGGGCACCCAAATGTCACAAGTTACTTTGTCTTGATATACGCTTTGTTTGGAAAAGCTTAATTCACTTTGCTCGATGCTTAGAAAATTGGTGTCCTTTATGCAACCATGACACCTTGTAGGGTGTTGGATGCTTGACCTTCTTAAGGTTCATCTTTTCCACCATTTCGGTGGACACCAAATTGTCGATTGCTTCCACTATCAATAAATACTTTGCAACATTTCCTTTGGACTTTGCATGCATTCCAAACAAATATTTCCTTTTTGAAGACTACGCCACTTCATTCTGCGGTTTCAATAGCACCTTCAATCGTGAGAAGAGCTTCTCCAACTTCAAGTACATTCTCCACTACGGGAGCTTGTGCTTCTGCCTTTTCTCCTTATACAACATAGTTTCCTCTTTTCCATTCTCATTATCGGGACACTCGTAGGATCGATTTCCTAGTTTTACATTTTTAACATTTGTAGATTGACTCTCACACTCTACCTCACTAGTAGGGTTTTCCACCTCTAGGATCATATCCTTTCCTTGCTTGTTCTTGTGGTTAGAACCACTAGCTTCATCCTTGTAAGTTAAGAGCCTTCCCTCTTCCAAATGTTTTCCTCTTCCTTTGGCAGATAATTTTCCTCTACCAAAGGTTTATTTCTTGACTATCTTCTCTTCTACTCTTAAACCATGTTGCTTCGGGCCCCCCCCCATGGTGCTAGGAGATAACATACTAATCTCCTCTTGAATTCCATCCTTAATCCATTAATGTACCTAGGCCGACTTTTCATATTTATCTTCTATATAACCTGCTCTCAAGTTAACCTTATAGAACTCTTATGTATGCTCTCTCACTGCTTGACAACCTTTGTTTAAGGATCTCCATACATTGTAAGGATATTGACCGATAATCCTTGGGTAAATTTTCCTCTTGTTATCCATGATATGATTAGGGTTAGTTTAGGTTGGGTCAATTAGGTTTGAATAAGGTCTTTGAAATTTAAATTTTCAAAAAAATGCACATGAGGAGTCTTGAAAGTCATTTTTTGTGTGAATAGCTATGGAATGACAACGACCCCACCATTTATGTATTTATATATAAAAAATAATAGGGACCCTCATATTTTTTAAAATTTTCATGTCTAAATCCTTGTATTTAATTTTTCTCACAACTATTTATTTTAGTGTTAAAACCTTTATATTGATTTAATTTCCACACACACACACACACACACCTTTTATATAATTTTGGGATCCTAGGCTTTGTGTGGTTCTCCTTGTGCTACAAAGTTTCAAGCCCAATAGCTTATCCCTAATCGTGTGCCTTAATAAAGCCTTTTTACATAATCGACCTCCATTGTTTCGTTATCCTAGGACCCAAAACCCTAGGTTATTTCATTAAATCAACATCACAAACCATTCAAGGTCCATGTTCCCAAGTTTTTTGATGACGTTTGTCAATTGTAGTGAATTTTCCCAATCAATTACCGTATTGTCATCTCAATCACGGGTCCCCGGACCATTCTTGTAATTGAATTTCACATATATTTTAGAATTAAGTGGCCTTTAGGGAATTAATTCCAAACACCAATTGGCTTAACATAAACCTTAATTAAGAAAATAATCATGATCAACAAGATAATTAAACAACTCGCCTATCAATCTTACATTCGAATGTTAGTCTTTTCACGGTGTAAATGTTCCATACTATGAAGCATTTACAAGATTTTCTCTCATGTAATCACAATTAAGGATTCATATAGTTATGCGGCTTCGTCGAAAGCAAATTTACTCACTAAAATATTACATTAGTTTTCTCAATTTGCTTATTTCTTTCTTTTTTTCTCATAGGTCCACACACACAACACACCGCCGACAACTAATAGAATGAGGCGGAGAAGAAAAGCAAGCACAAAAGCCTAGAGTAGAAAGGATGCCCAAATCTTTGAATTGCAAATGAAAATGAAAATCTTGAGCAACATTCTAATAAATGTAGAAATATTCAAGGAAGTTGAATAGGGAAATGACCAACTCTAAATGCAAAGTTAGATTTTTTGAAGATTTAAGCATGGTACAAGCCCAACAAGATATAATTGATAACTCTTGGATGATGTAATAATTAAAATTTTTGAAAGGGGAAGAATTGAAAGAATATCTATTACGGTTAATCTCTTAGCGAGAACCTGTTCAAAACATCTACATCAAGAATCCCCAAAGCATCGGATGCCAAGATAATAAGAATCAAAACTTCTTTACAAAAAATGTAAAAGGAGTTTACAACAATTTAAATATATGATCAAGGAAATTGAGTAATATTGTTCTCAATTAATTGGTTCATTTCTCCAAATTATAAGAGAATTTGACATGTCTAATGTACCATTCCGAGTATTCCAACAAAGAAGATGTTTTCATCAATGATGTACTAAGTCACAAGGCGGTATACAAAATGATATTGGAAAATTAGAAAGATCTAACTTAGAGTAATTTCCAATTTCTTTGTCCAACCACATAACAACTTCGTCATGGTGAAAGAGACAATATCCATAATAGCATAACAATCACTATTCTTAGAAGACGGGATGTACACAAGCCAAATTAGTATGTTCTTTGACCAACCATAGTATATTTCTCACATCTTGAGCATACATGGGTAGTAAATCCTTCACGAGAGCTTATAGTTCAACCATTCTAAAAAATAATTCATCAAATTTGTTGGAGATCAAAAAACAATTATCTTTTAATTTTCTAATTTTAATTTTGTTGTAACAAAACTAGGATAGACACTTGAAGTTAAGACGCTTATTTAAAGAATCGTCATATATTGTAATGCAAGGTTCTAATTTTTTTGGAAGAAGTAGACACTTTGAACAATTGTAAAGTTTATTTTGGAAGAATACCTTGAACCACTTCAAATTTTCAGGATTGTTTTTTATCAATTGAATATGGTATTTTGCTATAAGTTTGCTTGTTATATTTTGAAGTGAGAAATCGAAATATCAATACTTTTGCTTGATATAATCTATATCGTGTATAATTGATTAGTTATTGTTAACTAGTTATTTCATTTGATTATTATAAGGATTAAGTGAATGTATTCGATTCAATTAACTATTTATTGAATTTTACATCATTTGCATTAGTTTATTTATGTTATCGGTCTGAAGATCTAAATGTTAGGCTTATTTCTAATATTTCGGAAGTTCATGCATGAAATGTCCTAGGATATAGAAGAGTGATAATAGTTTAGTATATATTTTCTTTTGAATAGATATAATTTCAACCTTTAGTTTACAACGATTCTTCCAAAATCTCATTCGGAACCTCATTCATTAGAATATTCTTTTAGGATTTCTCCATATTTTGGAGCAATGTATTTATGAGGAAAGCTGGGCGCATAATGAGAATCATCGTAAGATGGATATATTAAGGGTCATTTCAAAAGGAAAATATTAAAAAGTAATTTAGAATAAAGTGTATTTTAAAGTGTTAATCATATATTAATATGATTAATCCATTATGTAATAAAGTGACATCATATTGGCACATGAAATAAAAAACTCGCCAGTTTAAAGAAGTCGAGATATTTTGCGCTCAAATCAACGGCATGCATCCAAACCCGCACCCCCCCAATGTTTTCGAATGATATTCATGGGAGGGGGGGAATTCGAGTAAGTGATTTCACGAAAACCATTGTTGCCTACGTGTCTTCATCCTATTCGGACGCACCCCCCATCGCCCCCCCCCCCCCTCCACCCCCCAACCCTTCAATTCCACTTACCATACGCACCCCCGGGTGGGCGGCTTAAAAAACCGCTCTTTGAATTTTTGACTTACTCCAGCGATCTTGTCATCACTCACATGTCATTTCATCTTCCAATTATAAACCTCCATGTGTCTCTTTATTACTTTTACCATTAATTATTAGTATTACCGGTAACGTTTTTTTCCTAATAAATCATCCCGTGCTCCATAGTGTTTAAAACTTCACTTTTCAGCTTTGTCGAACAAATATTTTTGCCATTCTTTCTGCTCACATTGTTTCCTAATTATTACAAAACTCAAACAAATCACAAAAGCGAACCCACCACCATTCAACTCTTCCAAATCTATGAACTAGGTTGAATAATTAAAATTTTGGAGAATGAAAGGTGAATGCACAATCTCCTCGTGTCGATTCTCAAATGCTTGGTCGGAAATGTGTTTTTAGCGGCAATTAGATCGAAGCATTTCAAAGCCGGATATTGGGCATTAAAAGACGGTGTGATTAAAGTTCCACACGCAGCAATAGAATATTCAAGGTAAAATATCGGTATTTGGAGTTATTTCTAGATCCATAAAAGAAGAGCATACGGAGTTGACCATTTGATAGTGCTCTATTTCAAATACAATCAATTCTACTAAAGCTATATTAAGAATTCATCATTGATAGATGCTCATGATATAGTGGATTTTCCTTCTACTTCTTCTCAAACGATAAATCAATTACTTCTTCGATATAGACACAGACCTTGCACTTGACTTCTTAGTTGTGTTGTCCTGCGAGATAATTATAGATTAATTAATTATCTTGGGAGAATCTAAAACATTTTTTTGTTTTTAAAGGGTTTATGGATGGCCAATGCTATGAGAAAATTGATGCTTAAAACTTTCAATAGTATTGAATGTTAAGAAAGGGTTGTTATTTTACTTCAAAACAATGATTTGATCTTATAATATGTGAAAGGCGAGAAAATGTAAGAAACTATGTTCTACCAAGTTTTAAAATTGAACAAGTTTAGTTTATCATGAAAAGAAAAGGATGACAAACAATGTTTAGAGCTTCACAATATATATATTTAACCTTATGAAGATGAATTATAATTAATATATGAAGAAGAATTATCTGAGAAAAAATAGTCTAATAAATCAATCTCTAAAATAAATGATAACTTGAGAGGATTTAAGATAGACTAATATTCGGTTTTCTCTTACCTATTTATCTCTATAAAACTTAAATATATGTGGAAAAACAAAATGAAATGTAAGCGGAAAGACTCACAAGGAGAAAATTTGTTTGAAATGCATCCCGAGAATCCTTTCATTAATGATCAATGTTCTCAACTCATACAATTCTACTTTACAAGCACTCATCCGAGGGTTCAACCCTTTAAAAAAAAAATTATGGAAGTATTTATACAAATTTTCTCAAAAATATATTATTCAAATATCTAGATCTTTGGCCAAATATCTCAAGAAGTTTGTTTACTAAACAAAATTGAAAAATATAGTAAATTCAAAACTAGATTGAGTTGTTGGCTCTACATTTTAGGATTTATGGTGATGAAATTGCAACGGAAATAGGAGTCCTTGTACAGTTTGAAGTTGTTCTAGGTACCTAATATGGTCATTCTAAGAATCCACATAAATTTTCCCGTTTTACTTTGATTTGGCAATGAAAATCTACTTAGATTTTGATAAATCTCATCAACTTGTGTATCTTTCAAAAATTAAGTATAGCTAAAAATAGATGAAGAATTTCATGTCGATTGTTAAATCCAAGTTTGAGTCCTTCCATGAATGCCTTGCATGTGCTTCGGGTAACCTTTGTAAACTTTGACCTATCTACGGGAATTTCACATAACTTCATTTGATAATCTTCAAGTTGAACTAATTCATCTCCCATGCCTTGTAATCCCGAAAGACCTTTCGAGATGTAACACATTAAACTTTTTTGTGAAATATTTGCACAATATTCGGTAAATTTTCACACGTGTTCTCCAATTGTAACATTATATTTTCTTATTAAGAACTTTCCTTACTTCGAGGAATACGTCAATTCTATATTCAATACCTAGTTCTTCAAATTCATCATTTTTTGAATTAAAGAACTTGATGATATCTTGCATCAGGCTTGAAGTATCGATCTTTCTCTTTACCTATTCAACAAAGTGTTGGATCTAACAGAAGTTCACCTTGTTTGAATATGATTTGAATAGATGGCCATATGTGAGATATTTCTTCATTTATCGGGAATCCAAAATACTTTCTTGACTTGAGAAATGAGTGTAGGCCATGATATTTTGATTTTCTAAATATGAAACTCTTTGTGCGAAGCTTATGAGTTTACGCAATTCTAATAAATAAGCACCATTTGATTTGATTTTCTATTCCTACAATTTATCACACTTTTAAACGTAAGCTTTTCAATTTCTTTACCTTTGATGGCTAGATCATCCATGGCTTTAGTTAATTTTGTTGTTTTTGTGAGACTATGAAATTGTTGTTGATGTTGATGATGTAGTTTTTGTTGAATAAAATTTCTTCCTATTGTTGTACCTGTTTGTTGGAATTGTGGCTAATGGAGTGGCTTGTACAAGCGCCACCTTCTCTTTTTCTTTAAGGATTTTTTTCAATCTCCTTTTCCATCTTGGAGATTTGGTCATTATGCTCAATGATAATTTTAGAAAAAATCCTCCTTTTCTTTTTCTCATGCTCTCCCAACTCTACGCTGTGGATCTTTTTGTTGTTGGTAGTTTTAGTTTCTTTCTCGGTAGCTATATTTGCATTCTTTGATTTAATTGGCTATTACTGCTGACTTTGATGTCTTTGGGATCATATCCTAATTTTATCACTAGCTCCTCTAAAGATTTTATCTTGGTATCTATAGATATAGAATAGCGTTTCTCTAACTTGGGCGGTGTTTGAATATTTTTCACTACGGTTTGGAGCTTAGTAGTTATCATGGGGGGCGTGGTTAAAAGTGCGGAGATCATTTCACTAATTTCTTGTGAAGGTCCATATGATCTATAGGATGAATAGTTTTGTGTCAAAAAGAAAATATTGACTATTTGTAGTCATGCGGTACGAAGTGGGAACCTTAGGCTCTAGAAAAGCAATCCTAAATTTTTCCTTCTTTGGATTCATAGGCTCATAAAAAGCGATGTGTTGAGAATTTGTTGTTTGTTTCCGAATTGAGAAAATGTAGAAAATTTCAGGGCTAGATTCCTTCTTTTATTTCTTGAGTAAGAAACAAAAATGTTGGGCTCTTTTTTACTACTCTTCCCCAATTCCCTTATTGGTGATGAAATAGGTGTAAATGCGATCATGGGGGTTCCTAGAGTTGATGGATATGGTGGCATAATGTCTTGTCTCCCCAAAAATGATGGAGTACATGCTCCGAAATAACAATTGGGTGCATTTGTTCGGTATTTTCATGTTGTGTTGTCTTCCTCATTTGTTTTCCTTGGTTTCTTGTTATATACAATGAAATCTCTAACAATAACTTCGATGTTAGAAGGGGAGCGGTTCCCTTGGACTTTGTGAGGCAGTTTTTCTCTCCAACACTCTAGGAGAGTATTTTCTTGTCATTCCTCCTGGTTCATGAACTATTCGAGCTATGGTCTTGACATATGAATATAATGGGTACATTTCTGCTCTATCTTCATCTTTGAAACAATTCTAAAAGGGTCATAAGACCAAGTAAAATCGTGCTTAAAATTCATACTCAGGATAATGTCTGCATCTTGTCTTGTTTCCCTTGTATTGCATATGAAAGGGCCAACTTTGTGTTTTAATTTGAAATAAGATTTTATTAGCTACGAAAGTCCATACGGTCCATGCTTATCATTTTTCTAATGAATTCCAAAGAAAATATTCTAATAGGCACATGCCAGGAAGCTTGTAAGGGGATAATTCACAACCATAAATCCCAATTTCTAAGTAACTTTGATACGGTACCGGTCACCCTTTTTGGTTTGCTCAATAAGGTGTAAAATCCTCTTTATCTCTAGATATATCCTTGGCTCTGTATTGTTGTTCAATAAACTTGCGCCACATGCAGCGATCTACAAGGCGGGCGAAGAGAATTTTGTGTTGTCCTTCACGACCAAAGGGGTCCGGTGGATGCCGATAAAGGATTTCACTGATCATCCATATTTTTGTATTTGAAAAGGGAATTTGATTGATAATAAATAAATATATACACAAGGACTCGGGAATATCTAAAAACTTCTTCTTTTGATAAATTAACAAATTTCTCATGGATCCTCTCTACTATAAATTCACCATAACAAAATATAATTGGTGGCTATTGTTCACTTGAAAAAATAGAAAGAAAAGAAAAGATATGCTCATCAATCCATTGGTCCCGATTATGCCCTAGACTATATGAGATAATGGAGACAATTTGTTTGGCCATTTCGGGGAAAATGGAGGCGAATATGGAGGATTGGTTTTAGGTATTGGGACATCATTTGTGAGAAAAGGTTTCAAAACCTTTTCTCTTTGTAGAGAGAATCTAGCTTGTTGTATATTTCCATAAGAAAATATGGGTGGAAGGATTTTGCGAGGGGGTCATCCTTGATTTGAAGCATTTCATAAAATGCATGGGAACTAATTGCACGAAAGGTTTCTCCATTTACGCCTTTCTGACTCTTTAGCTGAGTATGTAATGAACTTTGACGAGGTAACAAATTCGGGAAAATATGGCACCCAGGGAAAATATATTGGGGTAATGTTGAATTCCGGAGGTTTATTTTGTCAACTGCTTTATCGAGGTGTTTTTTGATGGAGCCAATTGTGAATTTCATGAAAGATAAAATTCACAATTGATCTCCTATATCGATAGAAATGGTATATTAATGGTTGATGATCTACGTCAACAGGCGGATGTGGTATTGAGTATCCTTAGAAGTATATTTTCCTTTACTAGCCATTGAAATGAAAGGGCAATGGATGTTTGTAAATACCTATTAAAAAATAACTCGATAAGGAAGGTCGGGCACTGCGAACAAGCCCCCGAACTAGTGTAGATGTTTCCTTTGTGCTTTTCTTATAGTTTAAAATAGTCGGAAAAGTGATGAAATAGAACGATCAGAAAGGTTTTGAATTAGAGTGAAAGTGCATAGTTTATGAGGATAATAACGAACGTTGATAGGCGCGGGAGAAGTTTAATGTGAAGACGTTACGGATGACGGGTATGTAACAATAAATGGTAATGATTAATTGGAAACACGTGGTATTTTATCCTTTGGATAAATGGAATGACGTGTGAATGATGACGAGACGATGAGAGTAGTCAAATGATCAAAGGGCGATTTTGGAGCCTACCACGGAGGGGGGCGGATGGTAAGTGGAATTGAAGAGGGGGGGGGGGGCGTGTGCGGTCTCGATGGTAAGATGACACGTAGCGGAGGTGGTTTTGAGAGAGAGCTTATTTAAGCTGGACCCCCCATCATATAAAGTTAGAATCACTAGGGGGTGCGAGTTTGCATACACTCCGTCGATCGAGTGCATTAAATCTTGGCCTTCAAATATGCAAGATTTTATTTCACGTGCCAATAACATGTCACTTTATTACATAAAGGATTAACCATATAAACATATGATTAATACTTTTAAGCATACTTTATTCTAAATTATTTTTTAAGCGACATTTTAAGTGGCGCACTCTTTTCCCTTTTTATTTTATTTGAAACAAAGAAATTTTTATTCTTTGTTTACTTTTATTCACCTAACATTTTCATTTTATTATTTTTTATTTTTTTTATTTCGGCATCTAATCCTAACATTTTTTATTTTCAGTACTTTCTTTTCATGTTCAATCTAACATTTTTTAAATTTTATTTTTATCTATTCACATTTCAATCTAACATTTTTTTAATTATGATTTTTCTTCTAAAATTTCTAACTTATCAAAACAAAAAATGTTACAAAAGTTATATGACTATTCCTTTGGTTTTATCTTAAACTACATATTTTGACTCCATTTCCCAATCCTTCTAACTTTAAAAATATGCGGCCACAAATATTTTCAATTCTCTGACTACATAAGACCTAGCCTGCACTTAAAACCTATTTCTTTATGATTGACAAACATATTTCACTACTTCACTATTTCACATTACACTATTTCACTATTCGAGGCCAAGCACAAGAGAAAAATCTTGGTTCTAAAAGAGGCTATAGTGGAGGACAAGCCACAACTCGCTAGGAAATTCTCCACATTGTTAAAGAAGAAAAGTATGTCTCACTCCTCGATTCGAGAGGATATTTCCGGAGATGGTTGGTATCCTGAACGGTGGTGCCACATGCCATATGACAAGGGAGTGTGATCTATTTGACCCACTTGGCTCGGTAGCCTCTTTTGGATGCTTCGTGAGGTGTGGGATCCACACTAAAGGAACGGTCGGTACAGAGAGGGTTCAATTGTATTTGAGTTAGAATAAGGATGGAGCATCCTTTCATCATGCTCTATATGTTCCTCGTGCGAAAATTGAATGTGTTCTTCATTTCGGCCTTGGAGGATCAAGGCCGAAGCAGTCAAGTTCGGAGGAGACTCGGTACAATTATGGACGGAGGGAGTTGTGTGTGTTGAGGAATCCATCATGCGGACCCCGAGAGAGGGACAATTTTACCGATTGTGGGGCCGACCTCTAGTTTGAGAGGGACATAGAGAGCTAGTTATGCGAAATTTTTTGGGTGGTAGGAGGACCACCTTGTCGGACCCACTTGGTAGGAATGGACCCGGGTGGAAGAGATGGGATACTCGGATGACCTAGCAGAGATTTAGCTGGTAGCCATAGCACATATGAGTTTGAGTTTCGAGATTCAAGGGAGAAGGAGTTTGAAAAACTTATGAAAAATGATTTTTGAAAAACTTTGTGATTCTAATCTCATTGATAAAAAGTGATATTAGTAATATGTTTAACATGTAGCTCCAAACCAATGTTATGCATGTTGGTTTCATTATTTTTCATGAGAATGTAATGGTTACATCCACCTCCCAAGGTGTTTATATCAAGTGTGATAAAGTTAGATGTATATAGTACCATATTTTTTAGCATGGTCACAATGTTTTTGAAGGAAATATTTACAATACCTTAAAAATCGAGGAGCCTACTAGTGTTGTGATCTCTCTTGTAGTATATCTAGAAGTTTTCCCTTATATTAAATCTAGGTATATAGCGGCAAATGTTTCCATTACAAAAGCATTTAATGACAAGGATTCAATGCACATAATTTATTTTCAAATTTCTCATGGAAGCCACCACGTACTAATGACTCGATCATATGAAGAAGAGTGAATCACCCTGTATTAGAGTTTACTCAAGTTCAAGTAATACACTTACTTGGCCAAGGATTATCAAAGATTATTATAACTTATCAAGGTTGTTTTAATTTCATGCTCTATCTATGTTACGGCTAATGTTAATGTCGATATAGCTTGATATTCGGTATAGGGAAGCATTGGGTGTAAATTTATTTTTACAATTCCATCATACACCTAATTAGAGTATGAGTCAAGAACCATCAATGCTCAACTTTAGGCTTGCATACCATAGAAGGATATGCATATTCAAAGAGATTTCACTCACAACTCGTTGTCCAACAATCACAAACCACTCACATCGATTCCCTTAGAGACATAGCGAATTACCATAATGAGAAATTTTCTATTTCTTTCAAACTTATTGAATCTCCCTTTACACAAAAAAATGTCATCAAATATATAAATAGAATTCTTCTCTTCCTCTTTGAATGAGGAAAAAAACAAGATCGAAATTTATAATTTCTATTCCTAAATAATCTCTAACCAACTCTCACGTATTTGATCAACGGGGTGACAAGGGAAAGGCACCGGCCTCAAACCAATCCCCGCAATTCTCATGAGGAAGTGCTTACTAAAGAACAAATTTATATGTCTATTTATATGATGCAACATTCAAGAGGCTTCTCGTAAAATTAAACAAGAGACTCGGTGTTTTAATTACAATTGAGCCATGGAAAAGAAGAGATAAGAGATCAAATCGAGCCGTGATGACCCAAATCCGTCCACATGGGGTAAGAAACTCATTTAATTATCTCATTTATTTATTTATGATTTTAATTTTCTTATTCTTCATAAAAAAGAACTCTTTATTTTACGGGGGTTTTTTTAGGGAGTTTGATCCTCATGGTGAGACTATGGGGGTCGACGTTGGTAGTAGCATTGGTGCTCCGCTTGTGGTGAGTACCTTCGAACACCGCAAACTAGTTAATGAAACTCTTGAACGGGGTGACACGCCATTATCTACACCCCTTTGAACAACGAATAGAAGGATGTGCACATGATGCGGACACGGATTCCATCACATCTAGTCAAGCAAGGAGTTCCTGGGTCCACTCGTGTTACTAAAATAGGAACACTACCGGTTACATTCTTGATAGATGATGACCATGTTCCCATGAAATTGGAAAAAATTCTAGGTATTTAAGAAGTGTTTACATATTAAGTAACGATCTAATTAGAATTGCAAGTATAGAGTGTCATTATTTTCAATTAATGATAATATCGTTTTGTAGGGAAACAATACCCTATATATGCACTTGAATGAGGCATCCTTGCAGCTCTTTAGGCCCACCATTCACACAAGGTGGAATTCGCAAAATTCAAAGTTGAAGGAAGAACTTATCAATGAGTTGGTTGGCATGTTCGGAGATAGTACCTTCAACAAAAGTGGAGTTCTTGCGAAGGCGAGCCTATATTTAAAATATTTGCGAGACCAATATAGGGTTCATTTGAAAAAGAGCCTAAGTATGAGCGCCCTCCGGTGATTTCGGAAAGTGAGTTGAAATCCCTCCTAGAATATGCAAAAGGAAGGAAAAAACTTCAAAAGAGAAGATACCACCTGAACCGAAGGTATGAGGGCACTTTTATTAATGTAATTATGATGCTTTCTCATCAATATTGCGACATGTAATTAAGATTATAAATACCGTAAATATAGGCTCCCTAAATACATCTAAAGCCTTGAATGTGATCAGAAAATGGAACTATTTGTAATGCTATGCAAAGTATCCATTCTCAAAGAATTTAGTGTGCGAAGTGTTCTCCATGACTTGCGGGTTAAACAAAGTAGTTTTTTGGTTTGTTTTACGAGTTTTATGTGTGAGGATTTGTTAATTAAATTCTTGTTTAACGGATCGCAATGAGAAATACACGGTAATTAAATTTCACCATAACACTTAACCTGACAAATTGTTGAGGCATTTCACCCCCTCCTGAGCCTACATCTGTCGGTCCAAGGCTCCTAAATGGCATGTCCTTGCTGCAGTAATTTGCTCAAAATGGTCACACGATGCGAAATATGCCTAAACGAGGCAAAACCAACTGTAAATTCGACTTGAGAAGATAGAAAATAGCTATAAATGGCTTTTGTTTCACCTTAAACGATGAAATACAACCCGATACGATTGCCCCCTCCATGATGGCCACGATGGTTCCTTCCTCTTCCACAAACAAAAAGTGCTAAAGGTGACCTTTGTTCGACACAAAACATGTTCCAAATACTTTATAATGCTGAAGAAACCCAAAATTGACTAAAATTTTGTCTTGTTTAGTCGAAAATTGAGGAATTTGCCAAGCACGCAAAAAAAATGCCCAATGTCCCCCAAAATCCTCCTCCAAAAAGCCCCGGAGGAACTCCGGTTAGTGCTCCAAAATCGGCGAAATCCCAAAAAGGCGAGCGGGCAACAAAGCGGCGGAACGGGTTAGCCGTTGGCATTAATTGTTGGAGGGCGGAGTCACATGTGACCACGCGCGACCCACTCGTCTGTCCATTTGTTTAACGAGTCGACTAACCATAGCAAAAAAAATTATGTGGTGTTGGCCACTGTTACCAATAATTGTCGAGAAACTGTCGAGATAAACCCGTCGGGTGTTTGCGTGTGGTCACGGCGGACGGTACTATGGGTTGAGCTAGCCCCTTTATTTTTCCGTCGTAGCAAATTTTAAAACATAAATAAGCGGGGTAAGGTCTGTGGTTGTTAAGAAACACCATGGGCCGAAGTGATCGAGTTGTTGTGTTTGCGCGGGGGAGGCCGGGTTCAACTCCTATGAGACACAAAAAATTTTGTAATGCCAAAATTACCTTTGGCCTAGACCCCATGATAGGCCAATTTTATAAACGGTCGACCAAAAAAATAATGAATACACGCCACTTGTTTGCATGTGATAGGCCCGGATGGAATATTCCTCGAGAATATTCTTTTTTTTATTTTTCCCGATTTAGAAAAGAGTCAAACTTGGTCAAGCTGAAAAATGGGTTCTTGGCGATTTCAAACCTTCATAACTTTTTCACATACGACCTCGGTTTTGAGAAGCTGTTCATGGCGCCGGAAATTGCGGCGACAAGAACTTTCTGAAACCATTTAGATTACCCAGCCATTTCGGAGGCACTTCCATTTTTGAGAAATTTTTAAACTTGGACATGATCTCTGATCACACACTCCCCGGTGGGAAGCTTTGGACCCTAAAATCTCTACGAACTATAGAAAATGAATATGAGGGCGATTCTCCACTCTTTAACCTTGAACCACCAAAATCTCCATGATTTCATCAAAATGAGCTTCTCATAAAGATAAATTCTTCCTTGAATGTTTGTTGTTGACTATTGCTAACTTTATGTTGTGTCATGATGCAATTTTGAAACTTGCGGAAACTGACCTTCTAAAAGTTTGGTATATTTTTCCTACAATGGTCTACCTTCAAAGGAAACTAAAAATAAGATTCACCTTGCCAAAAGTTTGTCCTCATGGTGATTTTGCGAATGTGCCATGTACTTGTGTCGATTCCCGACCAAGTTTTCTCGCCATAGTATCTTGCCGATGCAGAAACCAACAATGATCATTGCTAATCTTGTGCCCTCTTTGCTTACATGCTTCACCCTCTCTTGGATTTTTGCACCACTTTGCAGCGACACTCTTGTTTCGGCACCGTTCGACACCAAAGACATTTCTTGCACTTCTTGTCATCTTCTTCGAGCATTTTGCTTTCGGGCCCGAGCATCTCATCATTTACATCAGCAATAACATGAAAAGGATTATGTACAAATTATTTTTCTTAATCATCAACAAAGTCAAATTTTGACTTGCATTGACAAGCCTTTTCAATTTCCCTACACATTCACTAAAGAAGATTCTAGATTTTCGTGTGCTCTCACAATAAACTCCATGTCATCCTTGAATAAATGGTACTTGTTCTCATGGCGATGGAAGATCGCTTTCATCATATAAGTAAGGCACTTAAAACTACACCTATAATGTCAAGCGGTACCACGTCGAATTCAGCCATGTCAATATAATGAGCTGTTATGGCGAGCGCAACATGCACTTCCTTAAAACTTGTAAATTTGCATCCTTGCAAATCCAACCAAGAGGATAAGGTTTAGGATGTGGAATGGTTTCAAGATTCATCTTCTTGACTAAGTCTTCGATATGGGGATTTCGCTTGTGACCCACTAACTCAAATAGTGTTTTTATCTTTGTGTTTTTTGAAATGATCCTCACATGAAACATCTCAATCCTCCTCTCCTCATTTGGAGCTTCTATGTGATAGTTTGAAATACTAGAAGCCCGGGATTTGTTTCATTTACAATCTCTTTCCCCTTTATGTTATTTATTACCATAGTTATGCTTTTATTTTCATCTCACGATTCGGGACCTAAGTCTTGTTTCATCTATTGCAACCGTCTTTTTTTCTTTGGCCTTATCTTTGGGTTTGAATTTTCTGGTTTCAACTACGGATGAGTTTCCACGGCAATGGTCTTCATTATGGCTTGTTTTGGAACATTTTTTACAAAATAATTTTCCCTTCTCTTTCCTAGAGTTTTTTCATTTCTCTTTCTCCTTTGCCTTTAAATTGCTATTCCCATTCCCATCAAAAGATTGTTTACCTCTAGCCTCTAAATGTGTGGCTTGGACACAAACCTCGTCTAGACTAGTATGATTGAACAAGGATATTATGTATAAGATAGTGTGTAAACCAACTATATATTTCAGCAAAGTCTCTTGGCTATGCAAATCAATTCTAGTAAAGAGCCTTCATCCTAAATTCTTGGGTGTAATATTGTACATTTTGTCCTTAAGTTGTCTAAAACTTTGCCAATTCGTGATAGCCTTTTGTAAATGAGCTAATGGATAAAATTTCTTTTTAATTGCGGGGAAATAAAATCAACCCGTGATAAAGTGATCTTACCATGTTTTCTAATCTCATCCTTGGTTTGGGCTTCCTATACCAATGTTGCTCCATCCATTCTCAAAGGAGCTAGCGAATCTTGGTGTCATCTTCATGAAGGTTATGTATCCTCAAGTAAACCTCCAGCGCCTTATCCAATTTTCAATTTTCTCTTGCATTGACCTCACCATTAAACATAGGCAACTCAAACTTAACATCAAGCTTTAAAATAAACTTTTACTAGTGTTTTTTGAATTGTGAGATTGATTCACCGAAGTGAGGGATAATAAATCAGCAGAGGAAGAGGATGAAGATAGGGGATGGTGGATCACCATTTCTCTGTGTCCTTTCTTTGACTTGTCATCACTTTTCTTTCCTCTGAAGAACCCTCTACTTCCTTGTGGTGTTTCAACCCTTCTCCTTCAAGCCTTTCATTCATTTCTTGGTGAGTATCCTCACCATCTCTAGGTCATGTCCGGGAATGCCTTTCGGAACACCGTTCTTCTTCTTTGGGATCCAATGTCTTCAAGAACTTCTCCTTCTCTTGAATACATGTAGGCTCTTCTGTGGCTCTTGGAGGTGAATTAGAAGAGGTGGATTTAATGGAACTATGGCCCTCCTTGGTTGAGGATTATTTTGAGCTCTAACCAATTTTTCCTTCCCTCTCTTGAGCTTAAGCCTAGTAAGCATCAAAACTTGCAAACAATCAACTATATATTTGTACAAGAACAAGTACGGAGTAAAACTCTTGCTACGATACCAAGCTTGATCGAAAATGGAACTATTTGTAATGTTATGCAAAGTATCTATTCTCAAAGAATTTAGTGTGCAAAGTGTTCTCCATGACTTGCGGGTTAAACAAAGTAGTTTTGGTTTGTTTACGAGTTTTCTATGTGTGAGGATTTGTTAATTAAATTTACTATTTAGCATATCACGAGCGAGAGAAATACACATCATTAAAATTCACCATAACATAACACAACAAATTTTTGAGACGGAAGTTTCACCCCTCTGACTACATCTTTCGGTCCAAGGCTCCCCAATGACATGTCCTTGCTCTATTAATTTGCTCAAAATGGTTACACAATGAAAAATATTCCTAAACAAGAAAAACCAAGCTGTAAATTCGACTTTAGAAGTTATAAAATAGCTATAAATGGCTTGTGTTTCACCTTAAACGGTGAAATACAACCCAATACGATGCCCCCTCCATGATGGCCACAGTGGCTCCTTCCTCTTCCTTTGAAGAAAAAAAAGTGATGAAAATGACCTACGGTCGACTGACCTAAAACCTATGCCAAACTCTTTAGAATGATGAAGAAACCCAAAAATTGACTAAAATTTCATCTTTTTTGGTTGAAAATTGAGGAATTTATGACTTTGCAAAAAAAATGCACAATGTCCCCAAAATCCTCCTCAAAGGCGGAGGAACTCCGATTAATGACGTAAAATCGGCGAAAATCCCAAAAAGGTGGAGTGGCGCCAGCGCGCGGGTTAGCCGTTGGCATTAATTTTTTGGAAGGCGGGTCATGTGACCGCCACCCCTAACCACGCGTCTACATCTATTTGTTTAGCACTTCGACTAGCCATAGAAATAAATTTTATGTGGTGTTGGCCACATGGCTTTCTGTAAGCATCAAAGAAAACCATCGGGCAATCACATTTGGAGTGTTTATCGTGGTCATGGCAGATGGTGCTATGGGTTCGGGCTAGCCTAAGGGGCTAGCCCCTTTATTTTCGTCGTAGCTACTTTTAAAACATAAATAAATTGTAGTCCTATGGTTGTTAGAAAGCCTACATAGGCCACGACTAATCCAGTCATTGCGTTTGAGCGGGAGGTACGGGTTCAACTCCTGCCAAGACACAAAAAATTTTATAACGCCAAAATTACACCGACTGAGACTAACGTGGCGGCCTCAAGACTTGCCCACGTGGCACCGCGTGATAGGCCAATTTTACAAACGGTAAACCAAACAACCAATAAATACCTTCCCGCATCCCCGTGTGATAGGCCAATATGGAATATTTCTCAAAATATTCTTTAAGTCTTTCAATTTAGAAAGTCAAACTTGGTCAGCGGAAAAATGGAGTTTGCGGCGATTTCAACCTTCATAACTTTCACATACGACCTCGGTTTTGAGAACCATTTACGGCACGAGAATCGCGGCTGACGAGACCTTCTGTTCATTTAGATTGCAACCATTTAAAGCACTTCATTTTGAGCAATTTTTAAACTTGTACATGGTCTCATTAGGAAAGGCGAGAATAAAAAAACATGGCTAACATCATCTTGGCCCTAGAGGTTATTAAAAAATGAAGTAAAAATTATAAAGTTTAAAAAAAAAAAAAAATTGCATCAGAATTTTAGATTCTTAATCATTTTAATTTAATATCGCGAAGAAAAAAAATTCATATTTTCATGCGAAATTGAAGAGCGAACAATTCAATGAAACTCCCACGGAGGAAGACCTCAAGCTTTCTTACAAGCACGTATACAAGTTGTTGTTGAACTTATAGGACAAGGAAAGGGGTCTTCATGTACTAGTTTTGATCCCCCACCTGAGGCCGAGGTAAATAAAATCAACGAAGAAGAATTTATAAATTAATACTTTTATACAATCTATTTGTTTTTATTTTTTGGCCATAAAGTAATGTGCTTGATTATAAATACATGCGAACGATTACCAAATACGGATGTCCCAAGCAATGATGGAAGACATGATCCTAGTGACGAGTGTAGTGCAAATTGACGATGTTCAACTCGATTAAGGAGGTATTTCATGTAGTTATAATTTTTTTTAGTATGGATTAAAATTAGAAATATTTAAATGCAAACGAGTGTATTAATTATACATCTTCTTGGTTCTACTCTAGAGCATGTACGGGATGAGGCTAGATAAGAGGAGGAACTTATGGCCCATCCGAAGTATCTCACTTCCCTCTACTACGAGCGAGTAACAAATACTCTACTACATTTTTATTAATAAAAAACTTGTATTAATAATAACTATACTAGTAAATAAGAATTTAACATTTTATTCTTATTGCAATTGATGTTTTGTCATCCTTACAACAACATATATGTTTCACTAGGTTGGGCGCAAGACATCTTACGGTACAGAAGGGGATGGCGTACTTGCTTCATACATGCAAAATTGCAAGAAACCAAAGAATAATTTATTGTACTTGTAATTTAATTAGAACGACCTTGTTTCGATTATGTATAGCATACGGTTTATTATAAATCTTCTTTAGAATCAAATAGTTTTTAAACTCTATGAATGAATAGTGAAAAAATGTTTACTATATATTTCTTTATTTATGAAGTATCTTAATATATATTTCTTTCCAAATATTTCTATGAGATAGATTGAGTCTTGAAATTGAGAGTGATGTGAGGGGGGGAGGGGCCATGAGAGCTTCCACCTTCATGTGGTTGGCCTTGTTTAGTAGAGAATAAATTAGTATTTGGAAAATCTTGGAGTAAAACTGCGAGATCCAACATAATGTAATAAAGGTCAATGTTGACTTCGTTGCTACTTTGTCGAGGTGGAGAGAGTTTGATCCAAGATTAAACTACACCAATAATTTATTCTTAAAAACCAAGAGGAGCTCATTCAAGTATTCATGTACTCAAGTTTTTCTAATTATTATTTATTGGTGCAATTAAAAATTTAATAATTGGTAAAATTTAATCTATTTTTTCCTCATTGGTCTCATGAATATGTGTGGGATAATCTTGTGTCAATTTGGATGTTGAAGAGGAACAACTATTGGAAGAAAATATCTCTCAAAAGGTAAAATTACATTTAGCATTCAATTTTTCGTTATTGTTATTAGGAATTTTTTTTGGTGGTTCTTATTATTTGAGAAACCTGTGTTTTATCCCTTTTATAGATTGTCGCGTGTATCCTATTTATTAGAATTAGAGATACTTGTCCTCTCTATCTATTCATTATTTTTGGTTTCGGGGCTAAAAAGTTTGGGCAAATGGAGGAGGTACAGAATGGTTGTTGCTTTAACAAGGTATTTGCCTTTAGAAAAATTGATTTCAAACTAACTCATTCTAGACCTTTAATGTAGATATAGCCCCAATTACTCGAGATTATAGTTTGGGCAGCAAAAATTGGAGAATCTATGGTGTCATGTGTTTCAATTCAAGAATTCGCTCAAATGAAATAATTTATATGGGATGCGAGATTCGAAATGTTGTGCAGAAGAGGATTGTACTGCGATTGAGTTCATCCGAATATTCATGCACTCAAGTTTTTTTAATTATTATTTATTGGTGTAATTAAATTTAATAATTGGTCAAATTTAATCTATTTTTTCCTTATTGATCTCATGAATATGGACTTAATCTAGTAATAGAGTTTAGATGTTGAAGAGGAACAACTATCGGAAGAAAATATCTCAAAAATGTAACATTACATTTAGCATTCAATTTTCGTTATTGTTATTAGAATTTTGGTGGTTATTATTATTTGAGAAACCTGTGTTTAGCCCATTTTATGGATTGTCATGTGTATCCTATTTCTTAAATTAGAGATACTTGTCCTCTACGTATATTCATTATTGTAGTTTTCAAGGTAGGAAGTTTGGGAAAATGGAAGGAGGAGGCTCAGGCCCAATTACAATTAACTTTAACAAGGTATATGCCTTTGGGATTCTAGAAAATTTGATTTCAAACTAACTCAGTCTAGACCTTTAATATAAATGTAGCCCAATTACTCGGATTATGGTTCGGGCGAAAAAATTGGAGAATGTCTAATTGTCATGTGTTTCAATTCAAGAGAATTAAAACAATGAAATAATGTACATGGGATGTGAGGTTCGGAAATGTTGTGTCGGAAAGAGTTATCTTGAAATTATGTATATTGCATGTCAAGCCTCTTTTTGCAACATTAACAAACTCGCATCTATCCCATTATGCATTTGAGCAAATTCTTGAATTTGAAAACACGTGGTAATGACGCCATTCTCAATTTCTATACTTTGAACAACAATAAAATAAATTAGACCCATCTGCCCAAAAGGTCTGGGCTGGGTTAGTTTTGAAAATCAAATTTTCAGAACTTCAAAAGGAAAATACCTTGTTGTTCATCGTCGTCTCGATCTCTTCTATTTTTAATAATGTGTCGGATATTCTACGTACATTTAACAATTGTCGGACTGGCCTTCATCAACGAACCGATTAGTGAATATCCATCTCCCCGTCGACGCAAAATATCGTCGGATCCATAGCATCTTCATCGAAGGAACATAGATAACGTCAATTATTTTCATATACACAAACCCATCAGGACCAATAGTTTGGTGTCCAGATGAAAAGTCACAATGTACATTCATGAGCATATGATGGTTGGATATTCAATAAACACATCCAAACCAGATGGATGTTAGGTATTCGACCTTGATTTACAATTAAAATATCGCGTATTTGACGACTATACATTGAACAAATTCTGGTTGTGACGTGGTTTATTTGGTATCAAGGATAGCGGTCATATGAAACGTATAGGTCCAAGAATTTCACGGTGTAGAATATCCAGTACGAAATCCCACCAATGATATCTATGTTCTGGGTTCGTCGGATACTAGATGAAGTTGAGTCGTATAATGGCAAAGTGATGTGGGATTTTGGCCCCATTTGTACTAGTTCCATCAATGGAAGCAACAACAAAAAGCGTGAAGGTTGAAGAGGAGAATGTGGCCCTAGCATCCAAGGGTCCTAGTCAAGGATGGGGAGAAGAAGAAGAAGGACCTATCTAAGGTCAATTTCTTTAGGTGTGGTGAGCTTGGCCACTACGGTACCCGGTGTCCTCTCGGGGAAAGAAGGACAAGTAGAAGAAGCGAGGACCGGGTAGCGAGTCAATGAGAGATAGACATTTTGTCCTGCAGGTTGTAGAATATTTCACTATGTGTGCGTTCATACTCTAGGAGTGAGGTGGGCGAGGATGGAGCTATGGTCCCATGGTACATATTTGGGTAGGTCCATTGAGGTGTCCTCCTCTCATGGATCATTACCTTGCTACGAGAGACCCCACAATGTTCAATAGTAGGATGTCGATGTCGGTGATGCATTCAGTTCTACCGAAGTGACAATTGTAGATGCCGGAGAGAAATACATTATTGGTGACGGTCACGAGTCAACAACAATACGATTCTTGAGTGGAAAATGCGGTAGCTAGTAGCACTCGAGGACTCAAAATATAGATGCGACAAACATAGTTGATTCATCATTTAGGATGCTTCTTATTTGCAGTTGTTGCGGGGTAGAAGTAACAACATATGAGAGGGAGTTTTAGTGCGGATGCGAGTTGGAAATAGTTTAGTAGTGTCAACAACAACACGGATGCAACACCAAAGTTGCAGTGGTTGGCGAGTAGTGAGCGTGGTCACAACGGTCGGTTCCATCGACAACACGGCGGGGAGGGTGATACAAAGACGGGGTGTTTGTAGCAACAATGCAGCACTAGAACACCTTCTTCACTAAGAGGGAGTGTTAGTTTGTTGCATCAAAGGTGTTCAGTCTCAAAACCTTATGGAGAGAGAATTTAGAAGCACGGGATTTCTCCATAACCCAAAAATCATTTCTAAAAAATTCCACCTAGAAGTATACAAATTAGATTATTAGCATATTTTTAAATATTTCCTAAGTATAAACTTAGGAAAAAAGTTGATAATCAATAGTAATTGAGAAAGGTGTGAATCATCTAAACTCAACGGATCAACTGAAATCATCTTAGCCATTATTAAGTTTTAATCTTGGTCATTGGAGGTCAACAAAAGATTATAAGAAGAAGTCGATGGGTAGATGGAGAACATAGACCGGAGTCGATTTCCTTGGAGAGTTTGATTTTCCGGAGAGCATCAACGATTGCCAAAAGAGTTTGAGCTAGACAAAGGGAAGCATATAGACAAAGAGGGCAAGGACAATGAACTTGAAGGAAGGTTTCCATATCCGATGAGTACATTGCGGAGAGGCCAAAAAATTTTTCCGGAGAGCGATGCAGGCTTGAAACCCAATTCAATTTTTTGGGGTGAGATAAGTTTATCAATTCTAGAGGTTGAAAGATATTTCCAAAGTTCCGGAAGAGACAATTTCCCATTCAACGGCAAGTAGGACGACTTTGTTTGCAAAGGTTCTAGGCTATAGCATGTGAGGGACTATGAGGTGATGCGAGCATGCGCAAGGCTAGGTGGACGATTTGATTTTCGGGGGCGATCAGGGTGTCGGGATTGCTTATAGTGAGGGTAATTTCCCTCGTTATTTTTTGTTAGTAATTTTTCTATACCACAATTTCCATTTTTTGGAATCAAATTGTGCTCGGATTATTTCAACTGTTTGGATAATAATTAAAGCCCTAAATTATTTCACAGGTTTTCCCAAGTTGGGTTTTAAAGTTTATTCCAAAAAAAATTGTGTGTCAATTTTTATGTGTGTGTGCTAGAATATTTCTCAATTTCTATCGTTATTATTTTCCATGATATTTTGTGAATATTGCGGTTTTATTTGTTGTTGTCGTAGAAATAAACTACTAATTTAATTACAGTTAGTATAAATAATACCGATTCTTTGCAATAAATTTTAGTGGTGAATTTTTCACATTAGTCATTTCTTAGTAAATGCATTAGCCATTAGTTTAATTGTTTTAAATATAATATAAGCTTTTTTAGACTTGAGATTGAAATTTAATGTCTAAGCATATATTTAATACCAAAGTGTACTTCACAAGTATACGAACCTTGGATTGACATTTTTTGACAAGTAATTTAAGAGTCAAATAAATTACCCAACAAGCATAAGAAGTGATAATTGAACCCTTGCAATCTCAAGCCCTATTAATTCTCATGGTCCTCATTGATACAATGAGGCTAAAGAATGAAAATATATTCCCTAAAAACATTTTAGCTTGCATACATGCTTCATAATTTATTTTAGATAGAATGAGGTAAGGATACTTTTAATAAATCATCATATATAAGTTCTTTTTGTAAAGTGCTAAGAAGGCTTGTGCATCACTCCAACAATTTTACTTGTCCTCTACAAAATCATTGGCAATATCTGGGAGAAATAACCAAGAAGAGATTATCCCAATCCAAGAATGTTAGCAACCCTCTTAATTATTTTACTCCTTGATGCTATAAGTTCCTAATTCATTTCTAATTCTAGCTTTAGTTATCATTTATAGCTTCTTGTAATGGATCGTCAATATTCTCAATTCTCATATCGACCACCACATCTTTGGGTTAAAATGTGTATGGGATCATTCATATTTTTCTATAATCAATTCTAAGAGGATAGATCAAGCTCTTAATCTTAAATACAACTCTAGATACTTGAGACAAACAATTTATCGACAATAACGAAGGCATTGAAAAATTTGTATAAGCATTATGTTGGACATCTTTAGCGATTATACCAAAGAAAAATGATGCTTACTCTCCAACGTAATAACAATATGTGGTCAGTGGGGATGTTGTTTACCTCGCTCCTAAATGGAATAGTAGGTTGAAATTTCAATAGAAACCCTATAAATTTCCATCTTGCTTTCTAGTGTAAAGCTGATAATATGCAAATGAAAAGGTATAAGCACAGTTCACTCTAGAAAACTATCAACAACATAATAGAGGAATTCAACAAAATAATTATCTTGTCATGGAATTAGGAAACCCTTACATACCTTTGGAAGAGGCAAACCATGGATAAAAATATTTATCAAAGGAAGTATTATTGCATCGCTTCATTTCCCTTGCCAAGAATCATGTGAATAGATAGATAGGAAGTAAAAATTTGAAGAACAAATCCCATTGTAGGAATTCTTGGAAAATGTTATTACATCTATGAGAATGGAATTTTGATAAAACAAAATAGGAGATGATAAATCTAAATCTAATGAGAAACATAAACAATAAACATAATTATAATTTCACTTATATTTATCATAGAATATCTTACCATACTAATATCACAAGATATGCCTATATAAATAAAATAACAAACTACGGTAATGGATTTATAGCTTTGGTTGATCCTTCCTTTTGTGAAAAGGTTGAGAATAAGAACATGTGATACATATTTGTTTGTAAATTTAGTCAAGACGAAATTCCTAGCTCAATGATTTTCTCTTTGTTCTTTTTGAAGGTTTATTAAATGGGAAAAATTCCTATGAGAAGCTCACTAGTGGCTCATGTTTGTATTCCCATTATTCATGTCATTCACAATGGTCACCAACACATCATCATGTTTGTAGACTCCAAAAAAACATTTGGAAGAGTTTCATTCATGTCACTAAGCGTATATTATTCCAAACCAATGTCACACTAGAAAGATATAATAAAAAGCTTGAGCTATAATTTGTGTGTTGCGTTTATATTCATGTGTTGAGTGTGTGAGGAACCTTAACTATTTTATTGTAACAAACACAATAACTTGGATAAACCTAGCAAATGTCACTCTTTTTCCTTCTCTCTTATTTTCACCATAGGTTAGATTGATTATTAGGCTTAATTAAAGTAAAATTCTATGTGCATGAGTCGTTGGGAAACAAAATCTCTATATTTGATAATTGTTGTTCACCAATTCATTTGTATTCATTATTGTGATGTGTTGTCTCACTAAGATGAAATTTAATTAATTATATCCATGATGGAAAGATTACCTCATACTAAGAAAACTTCAATCAATTAATGCATGAGGCATTAGAGTAAGGTAAAAAAAACGGGTCTAAAAAAAATGTTATCAACATCAACTTTTAAAAGAATCAATGTAATTCAAAATGATGATGTCAAATGTAAGGGTAAATAAATTTGGATAAAGAAAAAGAAAACTATTTTTTTTAATTATATTTTTTACTTCTCCTTATATGTTTATTGAAATCTCATGTGTAAGTAATCATTTGAAGCATAATTAAATTCTACATACAATGAGTATCCATTCTATATACCTTTGATAAATCCACAATTAGATAAACTAGAAATATATGAAAAACACATGTTTCTTGAGACACTTTTTTTCACCTTTTTCTAGTTCATCTCACTATGAGTTGCAACACCTTTTCTTTCAAAAATTATTTTAAATTCATATCATTATGGGTTTATCAAAAATATGTATGAACTCATCGCATGCAATTTTAATTTTGCATATAGCAAGTTTTACACGAAACATGATTTTTCATGTATTTCAAATGAAAATCATTGTATGGAGTTTATTAAAAATATTCAAAGTTGGTACTTGTTGGATACAAAATTTAATTTTTGATTCCAATAAATACCTACACTTGAACTTTGATTAAGCTTATAAACTAGCATTTGCCTGGGAGAGGTGCAAAATAACGTCGGGGAGTGGGGAATGTGGAAAACAATTAAGAGAAATATATGGAGATTTTTAGTTTCTATATAACTTTTAAAAAATGTAATAGGAGGTTAAATTTAAAAATAAAGTTACACTAACATAATTGTCCGAATAATGGAATAGCGATGATGGTACCCTTCCTCTCTATGCTCCTTTCACGATCCTATGCTTTACTATGGCCATTTGAGAGGTGGAGAAAGTACCAAGCTGGGTTAAGAATCAACAAATGACAAATATGAAGGGAGAAAATGAAGGAAAAGGAAACCCTTTGTACTCAAGAAGCATACAAAATGGATTCATGAACTCCCTCATACATTGGATCAAATAAAAAAACCATGGAGCTCCTTGCCAATAATGAGAAAGAAAATAAATTTGGAAAAAAAGAAAAAACTTGAAGGAGATGCTCATTTGAATATAACACTAGGCTCATAATCATCTCTTGCCAAATTTGGCTACTAGGCTGAGAAGCATGAGTCTTGCCAAGTTGGGTTTACTCTATGTGAAATTCCATTGAAAATAAAGTATATTAAGTCATTGTGTAAAGAAAATTTATCAAGAAATGGTTAACACCTCTATTTATCAAGCAAGTTTCCGCTAGTTAACACCTCTATTTCTCCGGCAAGTTGGTTTTGCTGCGGAGAACTTTGGTGGGAGAATGAGGAAGAGTAGTGACTCTCTGAGTGTTGGATGAATCGTTGAATTGGAGGCTACACCAGGGCATAGACAAGAGGGACCAGGAGTTTTGGTTTTATTAATTTGTAAGCCCTATTTCCGATAACTGCGGAGAGGATTTCTGAATATAGACTGAAACCCTAATTAAAGAGCTAAAACAAGTGCATCATATGATAAAACCACATTTAATCTAATATGGTATTTATATCATTGAGTTAAAATCATTTTTGTTCGAAGTATTTTGGTCATCTGTTAGTATAAGAAAGGCCATTTGCTACCATTTTGTGAGGTTCGTCATCGGTTATTATATTAAAAGAAATTTGATCAATGGATTTGCGGAGATAGTCAAACCTCCCATTCGATTGGAGCAAGATGATCCATCTAAGCTACGCATCCGCTTATTGAGATTAAAACTTAATTTTTGGATTTAAACAATATCGGTGCACTCATGTCATTCCATAAGGAGTAGACATGGTAGATAAATGTTAACGAGGGCGAGAATGAAATCCAAAGGAAAATAACAAATCCAAAAAACTCAAATTCTTCTAGATGCGGACTAGTGTAACGGGAAAAATTAACTTCATATTCACCCACAAACCTCACTTGATTCTCAAAGTACATGCAACATTTTTTTCAATGATTGTGTGACAACCAATACATTAATTTGGTTTCTGCTAAGTATATCATTGGATAGAGGAAAACCAAAAAAGCATGATAATGTAGCATCGAGGTAAAAGAAAATAGATAAAATGCATGGGTATATATCTTCTTCTCTCGACTTTGTGTGCCAGCACCCTCATGGATTTCCGGCGTGCCCCTCTCTTAGAGATTTTGAATTTTGGTTTCAAGCGACTTCGGCTTCCGATCCATAGTTTTTTCCCTCTACATTAAAACCATGATGGAACGAGGTAATAACGCTCATCGGCACCACCACCACGAGTGGAGGAAGCACGGTTCGAATTCGTCGGCGGCGGAAATGCGGTGTTGGCAACGATGCATCAAATAAACTAATTATCTCTTTGTCGTTGCCTCTTCCCCGAGTTCCTCCTCTGTCAGCATATCACGTCACCACCTCCTCCTCCTCCCCTTTGCCCCGACGACGGAGAGCCCACGGGGGGAGATCATGTGGAATCATGAGGGGAAGGGATGAAAGAAAGAAATAAAGAAAGAAAATTACTTTTAATGTCCACGAAGGCTAAAAAATAGCACATGGGACGATGAATGTAAACTATTAAAGAATAATTTTTTTATATACAACGAGTTAATTTGAGAATGGAGATACATATTCCATGGCAAGTTATTTTTATTTTGTAGACCTTTATTTTTTTATGTAATCAAATATTCTTGTTTCCTTCTAGCTTTCCCTAATTTATGACGAATGATGACCAAAACTCTACTACTATTCGCTTGCACTCCGCCCAAATTTTAGTTGTCTTTCTTTTTCTTTTCTTAACAAATTTGTTGCATCCTCCGGTGCTTTCTACCTTTTCAATTCGGCATCACACCCTTTAAACAATAATTTATGTTGTAAATAGATAGATGGCCTTTCTTTGCTTTGGTCTTGGGGTCAATTTTGGCATCGGTTATATGTATCACGCCTCCAATTATGCAAGGGTAGCATCCTTGAATGTTTCCTCTAATTTACACCTCTTTGTTCCAAATTTCTCAGCGCAATCAATGCGCATAATAAATATCATGAGTAATTGACTCCCTGTCATAGTGATCCCTTGACTTGTTCTTGATTTTCCAAAAAATCTGCATGCTTTGATAGAAGCTTCCTTCTCAAAATCTTCATATTTTGAGCATTCATTACATAATGAGTTTCCCGGGATCATGGCTTGCATCCAAAAGGCACACTACTTTTTGCGGGGTCTGCTAAGCATTTTCCATCCATTTGAGCTCCAATGACTAACGCACGCTTGTATCCATCCATGTACGGAAAGTATAAACGCTCGAGTATGATGTCTGGAGCCGGACGCTGCCCCCGACTCGGTTGATGCACAGGGTGGGTCTTATGTTTGGAGTTGAATCGCGAGAATCTAAAACAAAAGCACTAGAAGGAAGTGGTGAAGGCCATTAATGGCGCGGAGCCATAACGAAGCAACACTGAGATAGACGATCGATGCAAGAATCGCCAAGACGGTGGAGAAATTTGGATGGCCGGGATGATAAAGGCCCGACCCAATATTATATCTATATATGTCAACATATAATTGGCTAGAAAGGCGATAAGGAATCTTTATGATTAGGTGGGGTGAAACAGTGTTTTCCCATCCAATCTCATAAAAAAACACCTCCCACCTAATTATTTGTAATATGAATTTCATTCCTTGATTAAAATGCGGATGATGCAGGTAACCACCACAACGGAAACCTTCTCATAGATAGCCCACATATATTGCTACTGTCATGCGCACAACATCACGAGCATATGCGTTGGGTATCCACCAGTTTGTGTATTCGATGACTATATCACGTGCACGAAGGTGGCAAACAATATAAATACTTGGACTACCATCACGAGTACGGTCGTGGACAATCGTCCCATGTTAATGACTTCCACTTTGCTAACTCTTGGGCTCAAACAGCTCAGCACTTCATGAGCCTTCACGTTCTCCCAAACTTCCTCGCTGCAAAGCTTCATTCCATCACTACCAACAAATTTTGTTGATGACGTTGTTCCGGGCGATGGGCGTTGTAGAGAAATGTCACGGATTTTGAACATAAAGGATATCGAAGGCAATGTCATCACCTTCAAGGTTAAGGTTCCAAATACCGTCGTGACCACATTCATGAACTCTATTCCCATCCATACAGCATTTCCATTGTCCAAATCAACAATATGATGGCGTCGTGAGCTTTTGACTCCTTTAGTTCCGACCTCCTTAGTGAATTTTTCCGCCACCTTTAAAAAAAACACTAGGCGCGCTATCTTTCTTTATTTGGTAATGAAGTGAGGCGTGTGAGACCATACCAAGAAATAGTCGACGGAAGGTGATGGTGCCATGATAGAGATCTAGAAGTTGTCGACCGCAACGGTGGAGAAATCGAGGACGGACAGTGGAGAAATCGAGGATGGTCAGGACTAATTAAACTCACCTAATAATTTTTCTACACATGTCAAAATATAATTGGCTATGTTAGTAACCTATAAATATAGGATTCATAATTTTGACTTGACAGATGGTAATCTTGTAAATATGTACAAACTTTTCTTTCTGGAAGTTATTTTCCCATATTTTGTAAAAAATCAAAAAATCAAAAAGAGGGTAAAAATTCCTAAAAGAAAACTCAAAGGACTTAGAAAAAATAATATACCCCAAAAGAAAAAAGATGAATAAAACATGAAAGTGTGCAAGTCTAAATGCCACTACTATTGCTTTTTTCAGTTGATTATGGCAGAGTGTCAATAAATGCCATAATCTGTGATGAGTTGAACAATTTAATCTTGACTCATCATTTTTTCAATTTCAAATGTTTTAGATAGAGAATAAAGAATTGTCATACAGTTTAATCATGACAATTCATTAGTTAGGTAGAGAATAAAAGAATCAAATAGTTTAATCTGGATTCTTGGATGCAATAAGTGTAGAATTAGATAGTTTACTGCTTTCAAAAAGAATAAAATGTTGTAAGGTTGCTAGTTCAAATGCACCTGATTAAAATAGAAGGAAAAAATGTTAGAAGATAATGATTGGGTAGGTAGAAGAAGGTGGGAAACATCATTGTAAATATATTTCACCAGATTATAAATAACTAATTTCCCCTCCCCATAACAATTTGATATTCTAGACTGTCAGTCAAAGAGGCTCAAGGCATTTCCTTGACTTTTGTTGGGACCGGACCCAAGACTCAATGACTGATTAGTTGAAAATGTTAAGTTTCTATATTAATCCCAGAAATTTTCATCATTTACCCCTTCATGCACTCATCACCATTTAACTTCATAAGTGGGAACTCTTTTCTTACTTAAATGTTACATAAATACCCATTTTATTAACTTCCTCCATTTTACAAGACATAAAAACCCTCAAAAACATGATATTCTAAGTAAAAGTGATTAAGTTATGATAATGAAGCTTTGCTTTAATTTTCACTTTCCTTAGTTTTATTTATGAATTTTGAGTATTCATTGTCCCTTTTCATATTAACACTTAACATATTTTATTAACTCCCTATCAATTATCCTAGTCCTATTAATATAGCTCCCTTTTATTTAATATACCCCAAATCCTCTTATTATATACTTTTTATGTCAAAGATATTAAACACATGTTGAAAAACATCCCGAAATTACCCCTTTGACATAAAACTTATCCATTATAAAATATCCCCTCTCCCCTATAGTTTTAGACCTTTGATAAATCTGAAACTATATAATATAAATAATATTGAAAATGCGCAATTTATTTACACCTTGTGTATATAAAACAGTGAAGAAAAAGAGTTTATTCACCTTCCCCTCATAAGCTTTACCCATGGTTAAAGCTATAACCTTATCCCATTTTCCCGATACATATCATTTTATCACAGTATAAACCCTGGTTTGATAAACCTTTAACAACCCACCCATTCTATGTATAAACCCCTTTTATACATACATTTCATTAATAAAAACGATGCATCCTCGCATTCGTTCCTGGCCCTCCGATCATCCTAATCCCTTAATCTTATGGTCTAAACTAAACCTGATAAATCATTCCCCCGCCCCCACCATTTCCATCGCATTAGCATGTATCTGTTGATTATCCCTATTATATCAACGGCTAATATTTAAGTTGGGTCCCACCTTTCCATATCCCCACAGCTTCCCGAGAAATCTCGACCGTTCGCACCGGGCGATCAAATCCGACAGCGCTTATTCAATATCACATTATAAAAGTGATCGAGCGAGGTTGGCAAAAATTTTTGCAATAAAAGTTGTTTCTCCAAACCACCATCCGCTACGTGTCTTATTTTTATTGGATAAAAGCGAAAAACCATTTACCGCCCAGGAGCAATGCGATAACCACTAATGGTTTCGCCTTCAAACGCAAAAACCACTCCCGCCATTAATTCCAACCTGTAATTAATGTCATGTTTATTGATAAGACTTAAGGTTTCAGACTTAGCTCTTATTTTTTACATGCATTTGCGCCTACGCCATCCCAGAAAACACTCACAGACACCATTTCGAAGCTATTTTTAACCTCAGTTCATAATTATAAAAGCCATTTCCCCTCTTAATTTCTCTTCCGAAGACTGCCAGTGCCTCCTACCAAACAGCTACAACCAGTTTGAAGACTGGTACCATCTACAACCCTCTTCGACCACAATCATACCTATTCAAAGGTATTTTTTCAGTAATCCAAACCTCCAAATTCTTAATTTTCAAAAAAAAATTAAACCAATTTGAATTTAAAATCCAAAAGTACTCATCTGAGAGTACTCAAACCTTGAAGAAACAGGGGAAACCCTGTCAAAATTTTTCCAGAATTTGCCACTTCTGCCTAAAGAATTTTGACCACCCAAAAGCTATTCCCATGATTAACTGATCTTTGAATTGCGAAAAAATCCATCAAAATCCTTTCTAACCTTACATACATTGCAAATTTGCATTTCCTCATAAAACCCTCTTGATTTGAATTCTTCCCCCAGTAGCTTAATTGACCTCTTTGTTTTCAAAAAGAAGCTGAGCAAATAGTCTACTCTTCCTCGGTTTATTTAAAGTGAAAAAAGCGAGGTCACCCTAGGAGTGTCTAAGGGAGCCTCGAAGCACACTCCCATTGACTTCCAAACCCCAAACCATCCAAAATTGATAAACCTACTCCTGTCCTAACTTCAGATTCTACTAAGGTAGTCAAACCATTGCAGCCACTTGTCACCTCTGAAGAGAAAAATCCCTTCATTGACTTGGACTATAGAATTGCTGATGCTACCTTAGAATTTGATCTACTTGAAGTACATAGCTGGTGTCAGGAGAAATTTGAGAAAAAAGTGTCAAATGATATACCTGTATGGGACTCCAACTTGCCTAAATATGTGGTTCCCATCACTCATCAAGCTCAAGATTTCATTAGATTGTGTCAGATGCACTATATCCCTGACCAGAGATGCATGGTAAACAAATATAGTGAGGTCCTGTTTTACATAACTGCTGAAGCCATCAATGAAGATTTGACTCAGATGTATTTAGATATGGATTTCCCTAGGAAGTTTGATATCCTTCAAAACTTCATGCCTAATCATGTCAACCTTCCTAAGGTAAATCCACCTTATGATACTTTTGACTTCCCTGAGGGCTCCAGGCAAATCATTTCCATGTTTTCATTCATTCTAGGCTATGCTAATGATGAGTTTACAGATGCCTCCATCCTAGGTTTCCTTTCTACCTTGTCTCCAGGACAACAGCCAAAATTGGTCTTCAACTTTGCCAAATTCATTGCTAATAATACGCATTATCAGTTAATAAAATTACCTGATGAAGGAGTGTTCAGATATACATCATATCTGTTACATCTCTTCCTATTTTCTCAAGCAGATAATTTTCCAATTGCATTACAGAAGATGGATGTGGAGGGTAAACCTCTTTCAGTGATATTCTGGACTTCTCTTCTCAGGAAAAACACCAGTGAGTATAGCTACAGGGACTTCAATGATTTGTTTATCAGACCTGCCATGAGTTTGTTGAACAAAGCAGAGCCACCAAGGATCAATGAAGAAATCAAAAGAATTTTACAGTTGTCTGAAAACTGTAAAGTTGGAGATTGGAATTTGTATAAAAATCACACAGAAATCAGAGTGTATGGTGCAATCCTGGCTCCTTACAAATTACCAAAGTTTCTAACTACCAGGATTTTTGCTTTGGAATACTTGAGACAGATTTTGAATGCAGATGCAGTGAACTTCATAGCCTCCAAAAAGAAAGCACAATTCAAGCTAAAAAGTCAAATTGGCCCCTTTATAGTCAACAGCAGAGATGCTTTGAAGGAGGTAATCAGCAAATTATCAGGATTCAAGTTCCAAGAAAGCTTTTACTGGAACTATGACCCTCAAGTTATTTTGAGTAACCTCAGGGTCAAATGTAAGTTAACTCCATTCCTCCATGAGTCAAAGCCATTAATTGAAAAATATGCTAATCAAATGGAATAGGTTGCAAACACTTTAATTAATGATATTCAGGAGATGCAAACAAATAGCCTATAGGAAAATCAGATGAACAGTACATAGGTGGTTACAGTTAACCAACAAGCAGAAGTATCTAATAAAAGGCCTAGAAAATAAGAAGGCTATTTGGTAGAGACAATTATTGAAAATAAATTTAAAACAGTCTACAACAAGAAGGCCAGAATGACTACTCTAGAAAAAGAAGGAGTCATAGATGTAGATGATAATAATGATCAGCAAACAGATGATGAGGCCACAGTGATTGTTAATGAAACACTTAGGGAAATTCAGAATGAACAGGTACAAGCACAGGGAAAAGGAAAAGAAATGGTTGAAGCAGAAATAAATACAGAAGCTCCCTCTTCCTCTAAAACAGCAGAAGAAACTGATTCTGATATTCATAAAAGGTTCAAGCAGATCAGGGAAAAGAATGAGGAAATCAAGAATGAATTTTATTCTAAACTTCTGAAGGAAAAACCAGGAGATAAAGACAGACTTGTGACAGCCTTTGATTACTCAACAAATAAAATGATCATGTCTTTTCTCCAACTAGTAGTAACAGATCCAAAGTCAGCCACAGACTACAGGAAAACAGAGTTTGAAGTGAATGTTGATACTATACATGAACTAGATCAGATAGAGTTCCATAGAAGTGCTTCAGAGATGTTGTATTCAAAGGTAGTAAGCAAAACCATGAGTGCTACCATGCTTCAAAAGACTGTATCTAATTTGTAAACTCAAATGAAATTAGATAAAGCATCTCTACATGCTAAGGATTTGAGGATCAAGTCCTTAGAAGATTTGGTGATAGAAACTGGAGTAGATCCCTCCAATACTGAAGTTGCTAAGAAATTGATAAGGCGGAAGAATTAGGATATTGCTGCCTTGAGAAAGCAACTCAAATTGCCATAGAGTGAGCACCCTCAGGCAAAATAAATTCTTCAAGAAAAGACAAAAAAGGATGAAACTATGCAGCTAGTTTTGAAGATGACAGCTCATATTAAAGAGATGGACAATCAAATAGAATCTCTAATGCAAGAAAATGAAACATTGAAGAAAGCTCATGAAGTCTCCATTCCCACAGTTATTCCAACTGTAAGTACAGTTTTTCTCTCTACATTGGCAGAACATTTGGCACCGAAAGGCGTATTGGAAACTGCAGTGTCAATTACTTCTAAAGATATCTCTGCCACTTCATCATCTACATCACAGGTAAACCAAACTAGTGAAACAGCTGCCATAGTCAAGGCTATGGAAGACATGTCCTTAAAAGATAAAGAGATAATCAATTTGAAAGGTACTATCCGAAATCTTGAAACATCAAACAAAGATGCATTAATTACATCCAAAGGACATGAGCAGAGAGCCAACAGATTGCAGGAACAGGTAAAGATTCTACACCAACAGGTTAATCTCACTGAATAGGTATCTTATATCAAGAATTATCTTTGGAACAACATTATTCAAGGCATACATTTACAATGGCCTTCAATCCAAATTATTTATGAACAAAAAGAGTTACTCAAAGCAGCACAAATAGAAATTCAAAAGACAAAAGAAGAACTAGCTGACAAACCTGCTCAAGCTTTAAAGCTTATTACAATTCTAAATAGCAAACATAGAGAGGAGCTTGAAGAGCTAAAAATTTAGGATAGAACTGAAAGCATACTACAAATCAAGAAAGTCCTGAATAAGAGAAATATGATGAATAATTTGGAAGACAAATGTAAAGACATGAACTTGGAAATCACAAGATTTTGGGCCAAATACATAGTACTGACACAAGCAGGCCTTCCAGACATTCATGCTTTGAATGAAAATTTAATGGCACAGAAGGATTATGACAACAAAATCAGGGCTTATGCCAAAGAGCAGGTCAGAAAACCTTTACCACAAGGGTCTCCAACTAGTAAAGTCATTTTGGAATATTTTGAGAACTTGTTCTTTCTACAAAATGAGATCAAACATAGTTTCATTGTTAAGCCCAATTTTGCTAAGTATACAGAGGCAGATGAAAATTACAGGAAATTGAAAAATATGAGAATTCCCAGTGCAGAACAATGGCAGGAATTTGCTGATTTGATATAGAGATTTGTAGCCGAAGTGTATCAGAGTAAGTAGCAGAGTCAAAGAGTATCAGTCAAAATACCTTTTTACTGCAGATAATTCCTTATTTTACAATAGTAAAGCAGTAAAAGAAACAGTGTAAAAAGTATCAGTGATAAAGCACAAGTTAAAGGATGTGAAATGGAAAGAGTGTCTTTCAAGTTATCTTCAAAATATCTTTTTCCAAAATGCCAGCAAGCATTACCAGCAGCTACAACCCAGCAACAAGTTAAGATGATTAGTCCTATTTTTTATTGATAAGAGGACAGCTTGCCAGTTTGTTTTGTAGCTGTCCCTCTTTCTATGTAATAAACTTTATTTTTGCCTAGAGATATTCCTACATGTCTCTCGGATATTTTGTAATAATTTTTGTATAAATACTTCTCTTTTTGAAGATTTAAGTGTGGAATAAAATTTGTCAAGACTACTATAGACATTTTTGCTAGATATATTGAATTTTGTGTGAGTCGATTTGGAACGAAGTCAAATAGACATCATAACTCAGGATTCTTGTGCTGACCAGATAAGTCAAGTATTTTCTTGTTTTCACTGTTTATCTTTCAAAGTTCCATTCATACATTTTAATGTTTTCTGTCTTTAATGATTGACTAGGAAAGCTTAAACAGGATTAGTGTTAAAAAGCTCCCTGTTTTTTACTAGTTATTCATTGATATGTTTTCTGCTGATAACCAGACTTAAGAATTCTTAAATTTTCTTAGTCCCTGTTTGACCCCTTTCTTTCATCCTCATTTCTGTAACTTAAGGATTATTCATTGCCCTTTTGTTCAGATTTCACCCATTTCATCAAAAAGCCTATTCAAAACCCTTTGAAGGTCATCTACCCTGCCCTTAGTACATTTGCTCTTTTGATCTTATTTTCTAGCTCTGCTTGCCAAGAAGTTGACTCCATAGCCCAATGGTCTAGTAGATTCCTCTGTGGTTTACCTTGAAGTACCTTTTATTCCCACCAAACTTTCAAAACAAACCAATTTTCTAGTCATACCTAGCCTAAAATCTTATAACAAAAATCAAGCTAAATCTTGAGGAAAGATCCCTCTCCGGAATTTAGGAAGGCTAGATCCTGAATTTCAAAAGAGGTTCTTGGTTACCCCTGGTTTTCTTTAACTATAAACCAAAATCCCAAGACCTAAGAATTATAGAAGATTTGATAACATGCGGCGACCATCTTGGGAACTAACCACTCTCCAGTTTAAAGTTTAATCTTTGAGGAAGATTTTTAAACACCTTTTTCTACTTCAAGGTTAATTTTAAAGGTTGTGGGTGTTGATACAATAATCATCATAGCCTGAAAAGAAAGTCTATTATACTAGATCCAACCACGATCCCAACACGGATATAGTAGACGATCCGGACCAGATGGAAAAAGAAAAAAACAAGCTGGTAGTTCAGAAGCTGAAAGAATTGAGGCTTATTCTTTGCAAAGATACAGGGAATTATTATACGGATATCGAATTTGTTTGAAGTTTGAAAAAATCATTGTTAGAACCAAGTCGGAAACTAATTTAAAGAAATTGTTATAGATCTATTTTTACTTCTTTTGTGAACAGAAAGCAGAAAATTATTTCAACTTTTCTATAAAATCGAGACAAAGCTGAATTCAAGTCCGGTAGAAAGTGAAAGTGTTACACGAATTAAAGACATTAGTGAAACTATTAAATTAGCTAATTTTTTGTCTCAATTTAAACCTCTAGTTTCTCAAAGGGTATCACCACTATCTTTCCCGAAATGACGGATTCTACTATGTCTTGCTACTTCATTATAGATTCCACTATCAGTTCACCCCCCGAGCACAGTAGTCCTAAGTTTTCCTTTGCGACCTAAGTAGTATTTCCATCATTCACTAAATCCACTACATCACTACCACTACCCACTCATTTCTGAAAGCCACAGCCATATCTGCCATACCACTTATTTTTCATCTCCTTTTCCAAGCTCTTCAAGTACAACCTTCAGCACATCTATTGTTGTAACTAGCACTATCCCTGCCACTACTACTATACCTCCCAGTTTAGCAAAATTCAAGCGATGGCAGCTAGATATGCTCCCCTGGTCTTACCTCAAAACCTCCATTACATGCCCCAGAATTACCAGAAGGATATCCCATTATTTGATAATTTTTCACAAATTACTGCACAACAACATATCACCAGAATGAATGATTTTTGGGAAATTTATGAGATAGATGAGTCTGATGTCCGAATGAGGTTGTTTGCACAAGGCTTAACTGGAGAAGTAAAAACATGGTTTAGAAATTTAGGTGCCGGTACTATAGCAGACTTAGCTGCATTCCATAGAGCTTTCCTAAATAAATTGGAAAAGAAGAAAAATCCCCTACAAATATTATCTGAGTTTGATGCTGTTAAGAGAGCTCCCAATGATTCTGTCCAAGACTTTTGCACCAGATATAACAGTATTTACAATTTTATTCCTGCAGACCTTAAAACCACTCCATATTCCATGCTGCTCAAATTCCCTGATTGTTTTGATGTAGACATGGCCTATCAACTTAGATAAAGGGATGCAGACACCCTAGAAAAAATGCAACTGAATGCTGTTGGTGTAGAAATAAATATCCTTGCCAGAAAATACAGACTTAGAAACAAGAGGAGGGTCACCATCAAAGAAGAAGCTTCAAAATTAGATGGAAAATTTGATTTTATTAACAAAAGATTAGGAAAATTAGTTAAGAGATTAGACCACATTGAAAGGAAACCGCAATGGGATAATCAATCCCAAATCAGAAATCCCAACTACAGGAAAAACAACAATCCTGGGAAAGGTAAAGAACCCTCTCCAGATCAGAACATTAGACCCCCATTCCAAGAGAAATTTGCTGAGAGTTCTCAAAACAATGTTGAGGATGAGGAACACATCAACATAGTTATGGGGATAGATGAAAGAAATACAATTTTCCTCACTTAGGAGGACTAGGAACTCTTTGAGCTACACTAGTTCAAAGTGGAATCTGGTGAATCCTTTGACTATAAGCAAGGTTATGACTTCTCAATCAATGAAATTCACAGCCAATATAACCTTAGGAGCAAGAAAACCAATGAGCCTACTACAAAAAACAATGTTCCAACTCAGCAAAGCCAAAACAAAAAGAATATTGAGGCTCCCAAAACAAACTTTTGTAGATTCTTCCCAGAGAAAATAAACAAAATTTAAACCCACCCAGTCCTAAAAAACAGGCTAGTCCAAAGATTGTAGATATCACTGATGAGGTGGCTCAATCCTCCAAAGATGCCCAAAAGGCTAATACCACAAAGACCACCAATTCAACAACAGTTACTGATCGAAAAAAGAATCTAGCTGACTCAAAATCATCAAATCCTAAATCTTCTGCTGAGAATGCCAAATCTGACAAAGCATCTATTAACACTCAAACTATTCCTGAAAAAATAATCAAAGATAGCAGAAATCAGGAAACTCAAACAGAAGATAAAAGAAAACCTCAAGCTAAAGGAAAAACTGTTGAAACACAAGAAAAATCATCCCAAACAACAGTTCCAAAAGATGAAATAATTCAAGCCATCAAATCTCAGTCGACATTTAACATTCAATCTGAAATATCCAAGTTAAAGATAGTTGTTCCCTTAGTTGAATTAGCTAAAAATGACTTGTATGGATCTATTATTTTCGAAACATTGAATGTAAATGAAAATGAGGATACAATTAATATGAATGATGATAGACTTGAATTAATATTCGGTCCAAATGTAGATGGTAAGCAGTCAGATGGGTCAGTACCTCCATTTTATTTAACTCTTACTGTATATGGTCAGATATTACACACTGTTATGCTAGATACTGGAGCTTCCCATAACCTAATGCCCAAAGCAATAATGGAAACCCTGAATCTAGACATAACCCAGCCATATAAAGATCTATTTTCATTTGATTCATATAAATTCCAATGCATAGGATTGATTAAAGATCTGTGTGTAAAATTAGTACAATATCCTAGTAAAAGCATGATCATGGATGTTGTGGTAGCTGATATCCCGCCAAAGTATGGCATGCTTCTTTCTCACTCATGGGGAGCAAAGTTGCAGGGATCTTTACAACTTGACATGAGCTATGCCACTATCTCGGTATTTGGATAGCCTAAAAAGCTTGACATAGAAACCTTAATGAAGTTTATGATCAACAGTGCTGAAAGACCTACCAATTACCCAATATATTCAACTCCTACTGATCTTGATTCCTTTATTCTCTGTAATTCTGATCATAATAATACCCAAACTGAACTCACTGATAAAAAGCCTAAAACAATGGATGATTACATTGATCATGAAGCTTTATGGAATTTGGATTTTGATGGATTAGTGAATAAATCAGGAGCTAGAGCTGGTGTATGGATTACCAACATTGAAACTAGCCATTCGCAAGGACATGCCTTTAGATTGAATTTCAAATGTACTAATAACATGGCCTAATATGAGGCTTTAATCTTAGGTCTTCAAATCATTAGAAAATTTGGAGGGCAAAGAATATTGTTCATGGGAGATTTAGATTTAGTTATCAAGCAAATAAACGCAGAATACTCTGTTCACAATCCTAGACTAGCCAGATACAGGGACACATCACATGATTGGGTTGAGGATTTGTTAGAAAGCAAGTTTGCTATCATCCCTAGAAAACAGAATCTGCAAGGCCATTGTTTAGCAACCTTTGCCAGCACTTGCAAAATTCCATTTTCACCAATACAAAAATACACTGCTGAAATCAAACACAAACCTATTGTTCCATATAATGTAAAATAATGGAAATTTTTCTCAGAAGATGAAAAAATCTATCACTTTTTGAACAATGAGCGAGAGTTTCAAAATTTCCAAATTGATAATGATTGTAATATAGATTCACCTTGTAACATAGATTCAAATTTTTGTCGAATAGATGATTTAGATGTACATAATTTTGATAGACCTACTATATTTACTCAAAGTGACATAGATGACTTGGAAAATGTAGATATAGAGGAAATGATTGAAGATGAACCAAATTTGATTGATTTAAAACATAACATTTTACCCAGAGGTTTAACTCCCCTAGAAGACTTGTTTGATTCCAATGATGTGCCCAAAAGGCCAAAAATGGAACCAGTCAGGTCTGATATAGAAGAGTGTAACTTAGGAACAAATGAAAAACCAAAAATTATCAAACTATCAAAGTCCTTATCATCAGAAGAAAAGGTTAAATACATAGAAAATTTTAAAGAATATCAGGATGTTTTTTCATGGGGTTACAAAGATCTAAAAACTTACAACAAAGACATAATTCAACATAAGATTCCTTTGAAAGAAAATCAAAAACCTTTTCAACAAATGCTATGAAGGATTAATCCAATTTTGTTACCTTTAATCGAAAAAAAAGTTAAAAGAATGTTTGATGCACAAATAATTGCACCGGTCAGGTATTCTGATTGGGTATATAGTTTAGTGCCCACCAGAAAGAAAACAGGAGAAATACGACTGTGCATAGACTTTAGAAATCTTAGTAAAGCTTCCTTGAAAGACAATTACCCCTTGCCTAAAATGGATCATATTTTGTAGAGGGTGGTAGGTTCTTCAAGAATTTCTTTACTAGATGGTTTCTCTGGTTACAATCAAATTCTAGTTCATAAAGATGATCAAACTAAAACTTCATTTACCACTCCTTGGGGCACTTTAATGTACATGAAAATTCCCTTTGGATTGAAAAATGCAGGAGCTACTTTTCAGAGGGCAATGGATATTGCCTTTGCTAAGGAGATCCATGAATTTTTAGTTATCTATCTTGATGATATTACTGTCTTTTTAAAAACAAATGATGAACACTTAGATCACCTGAGACAAGTCTTTATCAAGTGTAGAAAATATGGTATATCCCTTAATCCTAAAAAGACTCTTTTTAGACTAGAAGAAGGAAAACTGTTAGGTCACATAATCTCCAAGGAAGGCATTAGAATATACCCTGCAAGAATTGAAGATATTTTAAACATTCAACCACCAAGAAACATAAAAGAACTTCAAGCATTCTTGGGTAAAATCAATTTTTTAAGAAGATTTATCTCTAATCTGGCTGAAATCATAAAAGATCTCAATAATATGCTTAAAAAGGACTCTGCAATAAAGTGGACAGTAAAGGCCAAACAATATTTTGAATCCATAAAATAGGCCTTGACAAAAGCACCAGTCCTCATCAGCCCGGATTATACAAAAGATTTCATAATCTTTTCCTTTGCATCTGAACACACCATAACTGCAGTTCTTCTGCAGAAAAACAATCTAGGTTTTGAACAGCCAATTGCATTCTTTAGTAAAGCCCTCAGAGATGCACCTCTGAAGTACAATATAATGGAAAAACAAGCTTTAGCCCTGGTTAAAGCCATAAAGGATTTCAGAGTTTACATACTTCATTTCCACATCATTGCATATGTCCCCAATGCAGTAGTTAAAGATATTCTAACACAAGATGGACCTGATAGTAGGAGAGGAAAGTGGATTGCCACTATCCTTGAGTACGATCTGGAAATCAAACCAAAAAATATCATTAAAGGACAGGGTTTAGCCAGATTGATGGCTGAATCCAATTGTAATGCTTTAGATATTAGTTTCATTGCACAAATAGATGACCAAGAGGAGATGGCGACTCCATTTATCAATGAGGCCTATCTAGACTCACCATGGTACTCTGATATTATCTTTGTACTCACACATTTACAAGCTCCTCCTGGGTTAACTAAAACCAAAGCAAGATTCATCAAACAGAAAGCAATGAGGTTTTGTATCTTAAACAATGCACTTTACTGGAAAGAAAATAGTGGGATTTTACTAAATTTTTTATTAAAATCTGAGGCTGACAAAATTCTTAAGGAATTTCATGTAGGTGACTGTGGAGGCCCCCTATACTAGAAGAGTACAGCAGAAAAAATACTGAGATCCGATTTTTACTGGCCAACTTTATTTTCTGATGTTAAAAAAATTGTTACCTCCTGTCACAAATGCCAAATTTTTGAAGGGAAAAAGAAACTATTGCCCTTACCTCTTAAGCCTATATCAACTGAAAATCCATTTCAACAATGGGGGTTAGACTTCATTGGTGAAATCCATCCTCCATCTTCAAGCCAACATAAATGGATTGTAACTGCTACAAATTACTTTACCAAGTGGATAGAAGCCATTCCTACTAGAAAAGCCACTAATTCAGTTATAATCTCATTTATAGAAAGTAATATTTTATCAAGATTTGGATGCCCACATAAGATTATTACTGAAAATGCAGCTGCATTCAAATCCAAGAAAATGATTTCTTTCTGTCATAAATACCATATTACCTTAGGTCATTCCACTGCTTATTATCCCCAAGGTAATGGTTTAGCCGAATCATCAAACAAAAGCTTAATCAATATCATCAAAAAATTACTCCAAGAAAACAAAAAGACCTGGAACAAAAAGCTAGTCTATGCCTTATGGGTTGATAGACTTACCACAAAGAAGTCTATTTGAACTTCACCTTATCAGATTGTCTATGGAATGGATGCAGTTTTCCCTTCTTCCTTGGGTATTCCAATCATGAAGATTATCCAGGAATCACAGGTGGAAACAAATGATATTCAACGAAGAATCAATGAAACCATACATCTTCAACAAACTAGGGAAGAAGTTTATGAAAAATCACAAGTTTTACATGATAAAATCAAAAAGATTTTTGATAAAAGGGTTAAAGAAGATGATTTTTTCATAGGAGATCAAGTTTTGAGATGAGATTCACGGAGAGAGGATAAAGGAAAACATGGAAAGTTTGACTTTCTATGGCAAGGACCTTATGTGATATATGGATACAGAGGTAACAATTCTTTTTTCATCAGGAATTTGGATGGAACTGAACTACAAGAAGGACCAGTGAATGGTAGGATGCTGAAACACTACTATTCTTCAGATTCACTCAACAGTTAGATTGATTTACTTTATCATTGTAAATATTCATTGTAAGTGTGTAGATTGGATTGGAGATTTTATCTACAAAGTTGAAGCCCAAAGAGAAGGCCCTAAGATTTCAAGTATAAAATGTCATAAGTATGAATTGTTGCAGAAAACAGAAGACAATTACATGATCACCAAGGTCAAATATGAAGGCTACTGATCTCATAGTTCTTGACATTCCACCAGGAAATGCCATCCCCAAGTGAAGCCGATGTTAGTAACCTATAAATATAGGATTCATAATTTGAATTGACGAATGGTAATCATGTAAATAAGTACAAACTTTGCTTTCCGCAAGTTATTTTCCCATATTTTGTAAAAAAAAATTTAAAAAAATCAAAAAATCAAAAAGAGGGTAAAAAGTCCTAAAAGAAAAATCAAAGGACTTCGAAAAAATAATATACCCCAAAAGAAAAAATATGAATAAAACATGCAAGCGTGCAAGTCCAAATGCCACTACTATTACTTTTTGCAGTTGATTATGGCAAAGTGTTAATAAATGCCATAATCTGTGATGAGTTGAACAATTTAATATTGACTCGTCATTTTTTCAATTTCAAATGTTGTAGATAGAGAATAAATAATTGTCATACAGTTTAATCATGACAATTCATTAGTTAGGTAGAGAATAAAAGAATTCAACAGTTTAATCTGGATTCTTGGATGCAATAAGTGTAGAATTAGATAGTTTACTGCTTTCAAAAAGAACAAAATGTTGTAAGGTTGCTAGTTCAAATGCACCTGATTAAAATAGAAGGAAAAAATGTTAGAAGATAATGATTGGGTAGGTAGAAGAAGGTGGGAAACATCATTGTAAATATATTTCACCAGATTATAAATAACTAATTTCCCCTCCCCATAGCAATTTGATATTCTAGACTGTCATTCAAAGAGGCTCAAGGCATTTCCTTAACTTCTGTTGGGAACGGACCCAAGGCTTAATGACTGATTAGTTGAAAATGTTAAGTTTCTACATTAATCCCAGAAATTTTCATCATTTACCCCTTCATGCACTCATCACCATTTAACTTCATAAGTGGGAACTCTTTTCTTACTTAAATGTTACATAAATACCCATTTGATTAACTTCCTCCATTTTACAAGACATAAAAACCCTCAAAAACATGATATTCTAAGTAAAAGTGATTAAGTTATGATAATGAAGCTTTGCTTTAATTTTCACTTTCCTTAGTTTTATTTATGGATTTTGAGTATTCATTGTCCCTTTCCATATTAACACTTAACATATTTTTATTAACTCCCTATCAATTATCCTAGTCCTATTAATATAGCTCCCTTTTCTTTAATATCCCCAAAACCCTCTTATTATATACTTTTTATGTCAAAGATATTAAACACATGTTGAAAAATATCCTGAAATTACCCCTTTGACATGAAACTTATCCATAATAAAATATCCCCTCTCCCCTATAGTTTTAGACCTTTGATAAATCTGAAACTATATAATATAAATAATATTGAAAATGCACAATTTATTTACACATTGTGTATATAAAACAGCAAATAAAAAGAGTTTATTCGCCTTTCCCCTCATAAGCTTTACCCATGGTTAAAGCTTTAACCTTATCCCATTTTCCCAATACATATCATTTTATCACAGTCTAAACCCTAGTTTGATAGACCTTTAATAACCCGCCCATTCTATGTATAAACCCCTTTTATACATAAATTTCATTAAAAAAAAAAAAGACGAAGCATCCTCGCATTCGTTCCCGACCCTTCGATCATCTTAATCCATTTAATCCTACGGTCTAAACTAAACTCAATAAATCATTCCCCCGCCCCCACCATTTCCATCACATTAGCCTGTAACCGTTGATTATCCCTATTAGATCAACGGCTAATATTTAACTCGGGTCCCACCTTTCCATATCCCTGCAGCTTCCTAAGAAATCTCGACTGTTCGCACCGGGCAATCAAATCTGACGGCGCATATTCAATATCGCATTATAAAAGTGATTGGGCGAAGTTGTCAAAAAAAATTGCGATAAAAGTTGTTTCTCCAAACCACCAAACGCTACGTGTCTTATTTTTATTAGATTGCATTGCAAAAGTGAAAAAACATTTACCGCCCAGGAGCAATGCAATAACCACTAATGGTTTCGGCTTCAAACGCAAAAAACACTCTCGCCATTAATTCCGACCTGTAATTAATGTCATGTGTATTAATAAAACTTAAGGTTTCAACCTTAGTTTTTATTGTTTGCATGCATTTACGCTTTCACCCTTTTAGAAATCACTCACAGACACCATTTCCAGAGTTTTTTTTTAACCAGTTCATAATTCTAAAAGCCATTTCCCCTCTTAATTTTTCCTCTGAAGACTCCCAGTGCCTTCTACCAAATAGCTGCAACAAGTTTGAAGACTGGTACCACCTACAACCCTCTTCGACCACAACCATACCTGTTCAAAGGTATTTTTCAGTAATCCAAACCTGTAAATTCTTAATTTTCTAGAAAAAATTAAACCAATTTGAATTTAAAAGCCAAAAGTACTCATCTGAGAGTACTCAAACCTTGAAGAAATAGGGGAAACCCTGTCAAAAATTTCCTGCAATTTGTCACTTCCGCCTTAAGAGTTTTGACCATCAAAAAACTATTTCCACGGTTAAAATATCTTTGAATTACTAAAAAATCCATCAAAATCCCTTTCTAACATTCTGCACATTGCAAATCTGCATTTTCCTCATAAAACCCTCGCCCAGTTTCTGAATTCTTCCCCAAAAGAAGCTTAATTGACCTCCTGTTTTAAAAAAGAGTTGAGCAAGAAGTCTAATCTTACTCATTTTTATTCAAAATGACAAAAAAGCAGGTCACCCCTAGGACTAGAGGTCCTAAACCTCAGAAGCCTGCCTCCAGCAAGCTTCCAAACCCCAAACCATCCAAAATTGATAAACCTACTCCTGTCCTAACTTCAGATTCTACTAAGGTAGTCAAACCATTGCAGCCACTTGTCACCTCTGAAGAGAAAAATCCCTTCATTGACTTGGACTATAGAATTGCTGATGCTACCTTAGAATTTGATCTACTTGAAGTACATAGCTGGTGTCAGGAGAAATTTGAGAAAAAAGTGTCAAATGATATACCTGTATGGGACTCCAACTTGCCTAAATATGTGGTTCCCATCACTCATCAAGCTCAAGATTTCATTAGATTGTGTCAGATGCACTATATCCCTGACCAGAGATGCATGGTAAACAAATATAGTGAGGTCCTGTTTTACATAACTGCTGAAGCCATCAATGAAGATTTGACTCAGATGTATTTAGATATGGATTTCCCTAGGAAGTTTGATATCCTTCAAAACTTCATGCCTAATCATGTCAACCTTCCTAAGGTAAATCCACCTTATGATACTTTTGACTTCCCTGAGGGCTCCAGGCAAATCATTTCCATGTTTTCATTCATTCTAGGCTATGCTAATGATGAGTTTACAGATGCCTCCATCCTAGGTTTCCTTTCTACCTTGTCTCCAGGACAACAGCCAAAATTGGTCTTCAACTTTGCCAAATTCATTGCTAATAATACGCATTATCAGTTAATAAAATTACCTGATGAAGGAGTGTTCAGATATACATCATATCTGTTACATCTCTTCCTATTTTCTCAAGCAGATAATTTTCCAATTGCATTACAGAAGATGGATGTGGAGGGTAAACCTCTTTCAGTGATATTCTGGACTTCTCTTCTCAGGAAAAACACCAGTGAGTATAGCTACAGGGACTTCAATGATTTGTTTATCAGACCTGCCATGAGTTTGTTGAACAAAGCAGAGCCACCAAGGATCAATGAAGAAATCAAAAGAATTTTACAGTTGTCTGAAAACTGTAAAGTTGGAGATTGGAATTTGTATAAAAATCACACAGAAATCAGAGTGTATGGTGCAATCCTGGCTCCTTACAAATTACCAAAGTTTCTAACTACCAGGATTTTTGCTTTGGAATACTTGAGACAGATTTTGAATGCAGATGCAGTGAACTTCATAGCCTCCAAAAAGAAAGCACAATTCAAGCTAAAAAGTCAAATTGGCCCCTTTATAGTCAACAGCAGAGATGCTTTGAAGGAGGTAATCAGCAAATTATCAGGATTCAAGTTCCAAGAAAGCTTTTACTGGAACTATGACCCTCAAGTTATTTTGAGTAACCTCAGGGTCAAATGTAAGTTAACTCCATTCCTCCATGAGTCAAAGCCATTAATTGAAAAATATGCTAATCAAATGGAATAGGTTGCAAACACTTTAATTAATGATATTCAGGAGATGCAAACAAATAGCCTATAGGAAAATCAGATGAACAGTACATAGGTGGTTACAGTTAACCAACAAGCAGAAGTATCTAATAAAAGGCCTAGAAAATAAGAAGGCTATTTGGTAGAGACAATTATTGAAAATAAATTTAAAACAGTCTACAACAAGAAGGCCAGAATGACTACTCTAGAAAAAGAAGGAGTCATAGATGTAGATGATAATAATGATCAGCAAACAGATGATGAGGCCACAGTGATTGTTAATGAAACACTTAGGGAAATTCAGAATGAACAGGTACAAGCACAGGGAAAAGGAAAAGAAATGGTTGAAGCAGAAATAAATACAGAAGCTCCCTCTTCCTCTAAAACAGCAGAAGAAACTGATTCTGATATTCATAAAAGGTTCAAGCAGATCAGGGAAAAGAATGAGGAAATCAAGAATGAATTTTATTCTAAACTTCTGAAGGAAAAACCAGGAGATAAAGACAGACTTGTGACAGCCTTTGATTACTCAACAAATAAAATGATCATGTCTTTTCTCCAACTAGTAGTAACAGATCCAAAGTCAGCCACAGACTACAGGAAAACAGAGTTTGAAGTGAATGTTGATACTATACATGAACTAGATCAGATAGAGTTCCATAGAAGTGCTTCAGAGATGTTGTATTCAAAGGTAGTAAGCAAAACCATGAGTGCTACCATGCTTCAAAAGACTGTATCTAATTTGTAAACTCAAATGAAATTAGATAAAGCATCTCTACATGCTAAGGATTTGAGGATCAAGTCCTTAGAAGATTTGGTGATAGAAACTGGAGTAGATCCCTCCAATACTGAAGTTGCTAAGAAATTGATAAGGCGGAAGAATTAGGATATTGCTGCCTTGAGAAAGCAACTCAAATTGCCATAGAGTGAGCACCCTCAGGCAAAATAAATTCTTCAAGAAAAGACAAAAAAGGATGAAACTATGCAGCTAGTTTTGAAGATGACAGCTCATATTAAAGAGATGGACAATCAAATAGAATCTCTAATGCAAGAAAATGAAACATTGAAGAAAGCTCATGAAGTCTCCATTCCCACAGTTATTCCAACTGTAAGTACAGTTTTTCTCTCTACATTGGCAGAACATTTGGCACCGAAAGGCGTATTGGAAACTGCAGTGTCAATTACTTCTAAAGATATCTCTGCCACTTCATCATCTACATCACAGGTAAACCAAACTAGTGAAACAGCTGCCATAGTCAAGGCTATGGAAGACATGTCCTTAAAAGATAAAGAGATAATCAATTTGAAAGGTACTATCCGAAATCTTGAAACATCAAACAAAGATGCATTAATTACATCCAAAGGACATGAGCAGAGAGCCAACAGATTGCAGGAACAGGTAAAGATTCTACACCAACAGGTTAATCTCACTGAATAGGTATCTTATATCAAGAATTATCTTTGGAACAACATTATTCAAGGCATACATTTACAATGGCCTTCAATCCAAATTATTTATGAACAAAAAGAGTTACTCAAAGCAGCACAAATAGAAATTCAAAAGACAAAAGAAGAACTAGCTGACAAACCTGCTCAAGCTTTAAAGCTTATTACAATTCTAAATAGCAAACATAGAGAGGAGCTTGAAGAGCTAAAAATTTAGGATAGAACTGAAAGCATACTACAAATCAAGAAAGTCCTGAATAAGAGAAATATGATGAATAATTTGGAAGACAAATGTAAAGACATGAACTTGGAAATCACAAGATTTTGGGCCAAATACATAGTACTGACACAAGCAGGCCTTCCAGACATTCATGCTTTGAATGAAAATTTAATGGCACAGAAGGATTATGACAACAAAATCAGGGCTTATGCCAAAGAGCAGGTCAGAAAACCTTTACCACAAGGGTCTCCAACTAGTAAAGTCATTTTGGAATATTTTGAGAACTTGTTCTTTCTACAAAATGAGATCAAACATAGTTTCATTGTTAAGCCCAATTTTGCTAAGTATACAGAGGCAGATGAAAATTACAGGAAATTGAAAAATATGAGAATTCCCAGTGCAGAACAATGGCAGGAATTTGCTGATTTGATATAGAGATTTGTAGCCGAAGTGTATCAGAGTAAGTAGCAGAGTCAAAGAGTATCAGTCAAAATACCTTTTTACTGCAGATAATTCCTTATTTTACAATAGTAAAGCAGTAAAAGAAACAGTGTAAAAAGTATCAGTGATAAAGCACAAGTTAAAGGATGTGAAATGGAAAGAGTGTCTTTCAAGTTATCTTCAAAATATCTTTTTCCAAAATGCCAGCAAGCATTACCAGCAGCTACAACCCAGCAACAAGTTAAGATGATTAGTCCTATTTTTTATTGATAAGAGGACAGCTTGCCAGTTTGTTTTGTAGCTGTCCCTCTTTCTATGTAATAAACTTTATTTTTGCCTAGAGATATTCCTACATGTCTCTCGGATATTTTGTAATAATTTTTGTATAAATACTTCTCTTTTTGAAGATTTAAGTGTGGAATAAAATTTGTCAAGACTACTATAGACATTTTTGCTAGATATATTGAATTTTGTGTGAGTCGATTTGGAACGAAGTCAAATAGACATCATAACTCAGGATTCTTGTGCTGACCAGATAAGTCAAGTATTTTCTTGTTTTCACTGTTTATCTTTCAAAGTTCCATTCATACATTTTAATGTTTTCTGTCTTTAATGATTGACTAGGAAAGCTTAAACAGGATTAGTGTTAAAAAGCTCCCTGTTTTTTACTAGTTATTCATTGATATGTTTTCTGCTGATAACCAGACTTAAGAATTCTTAAATTTTCTTAGTCCCTGTTTGACCCCTTTCTTTCATCCTCATTTCTGTAACTTAAGGATTATTCATTGCCCTTTTGTTCAGATTTCACCCATTTCATCAAAAAGCCTATTCAAAACCCTTTGAAGGTCATCTACCCTGCCCTTAGTACATTTGCTCTTTTGATCTTATTTTCTAGCTCTGCTTGCCAAGAAGTTGACTCCATAGCCCAATGGTCTAGTAGATTCCTCTGTGGTTTACCTTGAAGTACCTTTTATTCCCACCAAACTTTCAAAACAAACCAATTTTCTAGTCATACCTAGCCTAAAATCTTATAACAAAAATCAAGCTAAATCTTGAGGAAAGATCCCTCTCCGGAATTTAGGAAGGCTAGATCCTGAATTTCAAAAGAGGTTCTTGGTTACCCCTGGTTTTCTTTAACTATAAACCAAAATCCCAAGACCTAAGAATTACTAGGGTGATAACAGGC